>CM069863.1:123929522-124529522 GCA_036172795.1 Pelodytes ibericus
TGGTAAGTAAATACATAGAAATATGCAAAGACATATAAGCATATTTTGTGATAATTCTGAAGTGATAGCAACCAAAACGTCATGGACGTGGACCAACGGGGATGTGTCTCTGCCTGTCAGAGCAGGTTTGCACGCACTTCAAATGTGTGGACTACATTTCCCCATGATGATTAGCCAGACATAAACTTGGAAGTGGTCAGTGTCGATTAGCCATGGCCCTCCAGCTTTGTGAGCCATATTTCCCCTTATAGGTGGATGAGCATCATGACAAAATGTAGTTCAAGCTGCTGGAGTGCAAAAATATTAGCGCATGGAAGTTGGGCCTGAAAAAAAAAAATCTGCATCTGGACCCACCACAGTTTCAGTGTCTGAATCAGTCATCAATCCACTGATAAGTGCTGCCGAACATAGAAGCTTGTTTCAATCTCGTAAACAAGTTATATTAAAAAGTGTTATCAGTAATGAGTAAGACTATTCTTCATGTCACTTGACCAAATAAAACAGGTAGGACCTGCATAGAGTGTGCCCAAATGTGACTCATACTACTTGACACATGTGACACATGCGGGAGTTAATAATTTGTAGAACTGCTCACAATAGAACATCAGGAACATGAAGAGGTCTGCCAATTGTACCTTAGATGAGATCCAAATGATGGGCACTTGTGATTAACTGAAGATATGATAACCTCATTTAGAATAAATAGACTAATGCTTTTCACATATCTATCACAGCATGAATTTACGTTATCACTGTGTTCCATTGTGTTATACAATTCTGTTAACAATGGTTATAAATATAAACTGTTGTATCTGACTAAAACAGCTTTTTGAATGGTGCTCCGATTGTGTGTTGTCGAACAACTTCCTCTGTCATTTTTGTGGACATGTGATCGTGCCTCATGCAACCAATGGCTGAGGTAATTAGTATCTCTTCTTCTATAGTGTCAAATGCCAAACACCAATCTATGCAAAAAAAAAAAAAGTCAGAAAGCCTGTATTAGACTTCTGCAGTAACAAACATACTGTATTTGCTCAAACATAAGACCCCCCAAACTATGGATATTCCTTTAGGAAAAAACTAAAAGCCTGAATATAAGACTACCCTATGGGAAAAAAGTTTAAACTTGTATATATTCACATGTAAATTGCTTTTTCATATTTAATAAAAACTTATGATATTAAAAAAAATGCATTTCTTGTTTTTATTTACCTTTTATGTGCCAATGCTCCCCCCATCGGTGTCTGTCTCTCTCTATCATACGTTTTTATTAAATATGAAAAAGCAATTTACATGTGAATATATACAAGTTAAACTTTTACGAATATAAGACGAGGGGTATTTTTCAGAGCATTTGCTCTGAAAAAAACCTTGTCTTATATTCAAGCAAATATGGTATATTTGGAATTGTGGCCTGCTGAGAGAGGGCCAAAACCCTAAATTCAGTTTTAAAATCAGGTAGGCGGCCACCTTTTGGGAGCATTGTTCCAAAAGGCTTTCAATCAAAAATAAGTAGGCATTTGTCTGACTGAAAGTTGGTTTGGAGGGCTTAGCCCCTTTTTTAACTCACATGATGCAACTGCAGAAACACAAACAACTTGTTAAACATTAATCTTTTGAGGAACAGTCAAATATACATAAGATATTGATTCCAAATAGATGATGTTTGCACACTAAGTATGGTGTAACTTAATAACAGTCACTTTCCCAATTTTAAAGGGATAGAAGAATAAAGTCAGATGTTACAGTTAATGTATTCCATTCTTTGTATTACAGTAGTCACCTCTGTGCTATAGGTATGGATGCATTAACGAGTGCCATCATAGAAAATGCTTATATGCATCTGCGTGTGCACACACACACTGAGCTTCGTTCAATGAACCTGCAATATCAAAGAGATATTTGCATATAGTAGTATATTCAGTGCGCACAGGCATGAATGAGGAAATAATATAATAGTGTTATATTATTAAATGCACAGTGATTGGTGATATAGATAAGAGATGCACTCACAAAACACAGTTGAAATCATACCAATAAAATTATAATGCAGGCTCTTTTGATTTTCCTGAGGAGTCTGAAACAGGAGTCTGAAACAGGATTCTATAACGCAAAACTACGGTATATAAACATATTTCGCTCTCTCACAGTCATTCTTCCCAACTATTCACATTAGCATATGGTTCACACTCACATTCACTCCTACTTTATGATCATTCTTCCAAACTGTTCACATTTGCATTCTAGATACTTTCCTCTCTCCCAGGATACAATGACACACAGACACACCACTTGGAGCGACTGTTGGTCACCAGACCATTTCAGGTATCTGTTGAAGGATACTTTGGGGTTTATTCTTTACAAGATAAAAAGCATCATGTAGGTTCTATCAGACCATGTCAAATAAATACCAATGAACCACTACTGCAGCCTCAATAAATATTTAAAACCTCTGAAAGTTTCAGAGGAAACATTGAGCTGTGTGCTGTAATTACATGCCCTTCTCATCAGGCAAAAGGAAAGATATACAGGAGGAAGACAAAATAACAGAAACGTCATATAATCCTATATTAACGATCTATTAAGCAGATCTATTCTTAGTATTCCAAGAATTTAAGTGGTTTAGAAAGCTTTTAACCAAGTCCTGTACTTGTTAAAAAAAAAAAAAAACAGTTTACTTGTGAAAAAAGTAAAACTTTTTTTGTCCTTTAGGAAACTCTTATAGTCAAGCTTTCTTTCCCCCCCCCCTCAATATCCCAATTGTTGAGGGGGCCTTCTTATAATTAGGGTCATCTCACATTCAAGCAAATACGGTAGATATACACATATTTACATACACCAAGACACACACTTGCTAGCTCATGCCCCAAATCACAGACTTGCTCATGAAATACTTTTCAGTAGAGCAATACGATCACTCAATCAATAACATGGTTCCTGTAATGGAAGCTGGTTTCTGAAAAATGATGTAATGTTTGTGATGCACTCTGTTGCCCCTCTCAAGTCCCAACCCAGCTGTAACCGGTTTACATTCAGGTTCCTATCAACCTTGACACAACAGCTGCAGAAGTTAAAATGCTCAATTTGTAAGGAGAGGCAACATTAAAGAGACTGTCAACCCTAACATTGCTTACGCTATAAACGTAGAAAATTAAGTAATGAAAAAATATCTATACATTGTGTTCACAAAATAGGATTTACAAAGTCCCATTAACAAACCTGCTATGGGAACCTCATTTGTCCTGCCTTAATTTACTACTACATAAATCACTGGCAATGGAGCTATGTATTTATAATATTTTACACCCATACCCATCACAAAAATGCCCAAGAATTAGCTTCATCTGCCTCTTTGCTCTTGACACCATGCTCTTGAAATATGAGTATTTGGCCAGCAAGCTTCTGCATTGTATTGTGATACACTTACACCCTGAACATTATGGCAAATGTTATTGCTGTAGAGCTCTCTGATACACTCACACAATACTGATTACTTTTTTTTTCATTTTTTTTACTTCTGCGAATCTCTATGACAAGCATTATGGTGGACTTGTGGCTCTAGCAGGTAACATCAGTAGCACCATCTTCTGTTAACTACAGTCCCCATGAGTCACAGCCAGACACATTGCTACCGTTATGCAGTCAGCAGCAAACAATGTCGTTTTTAACTTCTCTATAATTCCCATGAGATGGTGTCAGCTAATCTTCCCCAGACCCTAGCTGGCCCAGTCAATGGGGAAGCTGGGACTGAAGGCACTTGATTGGCTAACAAAGGCAGCCAATCAAATTTATTTTTTGCTTAAAATGAAAACCCCGTTCTCAGAGCAGGGATTTCATTATGCATCATTCACTCATGTGAGCCCTCGGACGGGCCATCTTCAGCAGTTCCTTGGAGTCAACTTTTTTCTTTTTACACAGAGCTTAGGATTTCATAGTAGGACATTCAATTCCCAGGTGAAGGTTTACAAAAAGGTACGTTTTCGGTTAGTATTGCAGATATGTAAAATAGATATATAAAAATAAATACATATTTACTTTTGAAACGTGTCAGTTGTAATAGGTGGACATTTGACCAGTGTCATTGTGGCTTACTAAAGTTATGTCAAAACCATACCACAAAAACAAAATATATATACATGCTGCAGAAAGAGCAAAATTTAACGATACTGTATGAGTTGTTCTTTGTAAACCCAATGTGTATCTTTATAGATCCATGCCAGGTTTACAATCAGTTTGGCCCTTAAGCTGAGGCAGAGTTGCAGGACCGGGCCAGCACGAGATGTTGGACAACTGTCTGATGAATTCCCTCTAAGGCATAGCAGGGAGTGACAGTCAGCGACTGGGCATGCGTCAAGAGCATGGAGGCTGATGGTCAGAGGATAAAATAGCAGGTTTCTCAAAAGTACATTTTTATTTATTAAGCTTGGGCAGCTATAATATTCAGTAGTTCTTCTATAATTAAAAAAAAAGAATTTATGCCAGCCAATTTTTGCTTTCAGTGATCGTATGTAAAAATTCACAGCTTTACATCTCAAAAGGATGATGCAAATGTACCCGAGTTGAAGGTGTAAATTATGAAACATTTCAAAAGGTACAGTCCCCTAAAGTTTATTCGTACTATGAATGGAGATTAAAAAAATAAAAAGGCAATTAGTGAATGCATAAAATAGGAGAAAAATATGTTTTAAATAGGTCTGTGGTATCTCATGTCTGACATTACATGTTGCTTGATATGCAAATTAAACACTTTTCAGTGGAAAATCTGTCCATCTCCAGGCACAAGGTAATGTCAGCAGCTGGAGTTTCTCAGCTTTTTCAGTCTTCTTTAAAGCCAAACATGCCGAGCAATGTCCACGTTTAAAATATTGGAAGAATCATAGGCATGTGGGACAATGTCTGGGGTACAAAGTAACGTGCACATGCACCTCTATAGGGATCATGGTGGGAGAATGAAATTTAAGTTTTTAATGTTTAAGAGTCAGTTTTAATATGCATGAATTCCTTTTTTTACCCCTTCAAGTCTGAGTGGTCTGTGAAGCTCTCACAACCTTTAATGATTCCAACCCTTCCTGTCATACCATATACAAAGAGACCTTTCAGTTACTTTCTTGCAAAACCTACCATTCTCACCACATAATAGGTCTACAAACAACTTGATCTCAGATATCCCTACCTTCTATTACAGGGGTGTCCAAGTTTTTTCTGTGGTGGGCCACCACCAAAAAATGTATGTGTGCATGGGCCGTGATAATTTTTTATTCTGATAAAAAGAAAAAAAAAATATATATATATATATATATATATTTTTTTTTTTTTATATGTATAATTTTTTTATATAAATAATTTATATATATATATATATATATATATATATATATATATATAACAGTAATGTGCAGCATGTGAGTGTATCCAGACTCCACAGCAATAAAGTAAAAAAAAAAAAACACATACATTCACACACAGCCACAAATATAGTCACATGTACACAAACACACACACACACACACAATACAGAAAGTCACACTTGCACACAGAGTCACATATACACAAAGACATAGTCACACTTTTCTAATATTCTATATCTTTATTTAGATTTTTCAGGTTATAAACTGATCTTTTAAATATCACATTGTGTCAGTGTGTCATTTATAACATTGTTTAACAGATTAAAGAATTTATCAGAATTATTTACAAAGTATATATCAGATATAGAGTTTAATATTAATAAACACACATACAGAGACCCCTCCTCCGTTTTTCCCTGCGTAAAGGACACACTGATGGTGCTCTTCTCCCCTCCCTCTGACTCTTGTGCAGAACTCACGCGCAGGGTAGAGGAGGGGTGCACTGAACTGTGAGGAGCTAAGTGCAGTGAACTTCGTGCCCAAGCGCTTTTTCCCGTGCAGTCAGCATTTGGAGGTGTGGCTACCACTGCAGAGCTCACGAGAGCCGCATGTTGGACGCCTGTTCCATTATATTGCAAGATATCCTGCAAGATATCATTAGAAGGGCCCCATCTATCCTTTTTTCTTGTAACACTTCCTATGGGTTATGCATATGCATTGAGCTATGAAAAATTGCACTTTTCTCTAACTTTATTTGAGGTGAGGGATGACAAAACACTTTTACTGCTACCTACAAAACCAAACATTGTATAACTTACTATAGAACAACATTAAACTGAATTGCCTAAAGCAGTTTATTCAGGGTAAACATGTTAACAGTTAAACCAACACTGGAAAACATAAAATTTGAGCAAAGGATAACTCAGTAAAGCTCATGTGGATGAGCAAAGCCCATGTTAAAAAAACTGTGTGTGCAGCACTCAGGAAATAATGACAAAAATACCAATCTAAAGTTCAAAGACGTATAAAGCATGCTGGGTAGGATCAGCAGAACACGGCGCTCCACCGTCCTGAGGTTAGTTAAAAAAAAAAAATTATTTCGCAGCGCGAGGGTAAGCAGAGTGTGCGCTTCCTGCTCCGCCCCCTCGCGCTGTAGTGTTGAATCGGTGGGTGTCACGTGACATCCGACCGATCAGCAGTAGCATGCAGACGGTCTGTGCCTGTGGTCACCTTTTTTTTCTTCTCTCTCTTTTCTTAAAAAAAAAAAAAAAAAAAATAACAACCTGATGGCTTATGTGTGTGTGTCTGGCTAAGATGTGAATGACTGACTGTCTCTGGATGTGTGTGGATCTGACTGACTGTCTCTGGATGTGTGTGGATCTGACTGACTGTCTATGTATGAATGAGACTGACTGTCTTTGTATGAATGTGACTGACTGTCTTTGAATGAGTGTGACTGACTGTCTTTGAATGAGTGTGACTGTCTTTGCATAAATGTGACTGACTGTCTTTGAATGAATGTGACTGTCTTTGCATAAATGTGACTGACTGTCTTTGAATGAATGTGACTGTCTTTGCATAAATGTGACTGACTGTCTTTGAATGATTGTGACTGTCTTTGCATAAATGTAACTGACTGTCTTTGCATGAATGTGACTGACTGTCTTTGCATGAATGTGACTGACTGTCTTTGCATGAATGTGACTGACTGTCTTTGCATGAATGTGACTGACTGTCTTTGTATGAATGTGACTGACTGTCTCTGTATGAATGTGAATGACTGACTGTCTCTGTATGAATGTGAATGACTGACTGTCTCTGTATGAATGTGAATGACTGTCTCTAGTGTGTGTGTGTGTGTGTGTGTGTGTGTGTGTGTGTATGTATGGTTTCGTGAATGTGCCGTTGTCTGGCTCCTAGATTTTTTTTCTGGCTACTAAAAGTAAATTAAATTTGTCAAGCCCTGATATATTGTATATAATACAAATACTGGATAAATATCACAGCCAGTATAAATGAAGGTCCTGAAAGCAATGTACATACAGTCTCTTGAGTAGAGTGCTAGATTCAATCCCATTTGTACAGTTCACATATCGATCCCAAACATAAATGGTTTTGATAGTCCAGTAGCATCCAATACTTAAAACAGAAGCCCACCCAAAAGCAGGGCTCGGTGAGGGAAAAGAATTGGGACCGCAATAATGGTCCTGTCAATACATGGTTAAATAAAAAAAAAATAAAAAAACATGCAAACGAAACACTCACACAGAAAAGTTCAGTTTGAGCCTCGGAGCAACAGTATTTTGATCGTATCAGCATGAATGGCTCAAAGAGTTCACAGGCAGTCCCACAAACATAATCTTACAAATTGGCTCTCAGTCCTGGTGGTGAAGTAGTTCCGTCTCTCAGTGAAATAGGACATGAACCGCAATGATGAATTACCGTGCCAGGAACATCATGCAGTGAATCCTACTATATAGGCAGCAATCAACAAATACTGCATATGCTTTGACGGTGTTGCTATGATGCTTTATCATGGCATCATGCAACACTAAATTTGGACCCCCAAAGCACTGAGATCCCCCCATGAAGTAATCATGGGCACCAAATTATAGAGCAGCATGCTCCTCCAATATGGCGCTGACCTATATCCAACAAGAGCTTCGGAAGTTATCAGCAATACCTACCATCTCTATTTTGCAGTTGACTGACTGCCCCTAGATGGGGGCTGACAATGCCTATTTTGCTGCAAATAAATACAGATTTGAGTGCGTTTAATTTCACATGCTCCACAAAAATAAAGTTTATTTTAAATTACACACAAGGCTTCACTGATGTCCAGTCTTTAGCTGAGCACAGGGGTAGGCACCAGCATTGTTTATAGTGGACATTTACTGGACCTTCATAGGCTTTGCCTATCCATAGTTGAGCCATTTCCATACTTGATCAGCAACAGGTTATAATCACAGCATACCTCTCGCACTCTCTCTCTCTCATTACCAATTCATGACTAACTTACTGCAAGCGAGGTGAACAGGTCTGAATAATCTTTAGAATAATTTCCTTGGGTGCTTTGCCACTTGACAATCACGACAAACAATCATCAACTCTTCTTCACCAAACCCACACATAGTTAGCTTGGAATGCGTGGCAGCTTCACCATGTCAAGTTCTAAGGCATCTTGCTCACCTACATTGGGCATCCCCACTCATTTTTAAAGAAGCTCAAAGGTTGCAGCATTTTATGAGTACCATACTCATCAGTTCTTGTAAAATGGGCATGCCCATGGTGGGAAGATTGATCACCAGGAAAAAGCTTACAAAAGTCAGTTCCAGAAACCAAGGCCAAAAACCGTTATTAAAAGGAACATTGCATCTTCCTTGAAGGAAGCAAGCGTTAAAAAAAAATAAAAAAATGTCCCAGACTTTGAAGTAAACCCGACATGTATCTTAATAGATACATGAGGGTTTACCATCTTCTGTGTCTCACATCTGACAGCAGTTCCTAGTTGTCGTGCGCTGACAATGTTAGCGCGCACACAGGCAATCAGAGTGGGGGCTCACCTCGATCCGACTGCTAAATGCAAGGGTCGCTCGCTGCTAGCACAGAGAGAGACCCTCATTTTTGCATGGGATCAGCAGGGGGGACCTAGTTAATGCCCCCCCTGCAAAAACAAGGGCCTCTCTGCGCTTGCAAAGAGACGGTTGCCGACCAGACGGCTGCCTGCTTCCTAAAGAAGCATGGCAGCTGTCGGTCTGGGGATAAACTTTTGATAGTGCATGCCAGTTTGTCCTCACAGTAGGAACAACTAACATTTCACTTGTGCTTCTATATTAGAAGCAAAAGTGAAATATAAAGTTGAGTGTTCCTTTGAATGCATATTTGTTGTTAAAGTGCCAGCTTTAAAAAGTTAACCTTACATACACAAAACTTGTGAATGAAAAAGTTCAGATTCAAGTAGACATATAGGGGATTATGTATAAATACTCCTGCACACTTAAATGTAGTGAGGGTAAAAAAAAAGTGCAATCTACGTTTGTTATGTACAATAGTGACTACGCTTTTTTATACATCTCATCTGTGTGGGAATAGAACCTCTGCCAAGATTCTCAAACACTAATCAGGTTCTGAAAAGTATACAAGGGTTGCAGTGGGGCACAGAGAAGTACCAGACATTCAGGAGAGGTACACATGTCAGAAGTCTGCGTTATACAAAGGGATAGTACCACTATCAGGCACTATCACTGTGTGCAACTCTTTTGTAAATCCTCGAAGTCTGCATATGTGTTAGCAAAATTGCCAGCGAATATGCAGATGGAGAGACACTATCACCTGAATATTATTGTTACTGTGCATGTAGAGTATAACAAATTATTGAGAATGAGCTATACATCGCTCTGTCTCTGTGTGTGCGTGCGCGTGTGTGTATAGGTATGTGACAGACTGTCTCTGTGTGTATGTATGTGACTGACTGTGTGTCTGATGTATATGTATGTGGCTGACTGTGTGTGTGTGTGTGGCTGACTGTGTGTACATGTATGTGTATGAATGTGACTGACTGTGTTTATATCAGGGCTTGACAAATTTAATTTGATTTTAGGAGCCAGACAATCACGCAAACATAAACGCAATTCATAAACACACACGCCGACTTCACATATATACAAACACACCTACTTTACTTATAAACATATATACAAACACCTCACACACACTTACTTTACTTATACACATATATACAAACACCTCACACACACTTACTTTACATATACACATATATACAAACACCTCACACACACCTACTTTACATACACACAAATATACAAACACCTCACACACATATTTCCAAACACCTCACACACACCTACTTTACATACACACATATATCCAAACACCTCACACACACCTACTTTACATATACACATATATCCAAACACCTCACACACACCTACTTTACATATACACATATATCCAAACACCTCACACACACACACACCTACTTTACATATACACTTATATATCTAAACACCTCACACACACACACACCTACTTTACATACACACAAATATACAAACCCCTCACACACACCTACTTTACATATACACGTATATCCAAACACCTCACACACAGCTACTTTACATACACACAAATATACAAACACCTCACACACATATTTCCAAACACCTCACACACACCTACTTTACATACACACATATATCCAAACACCTCACACACACCTACTTTACATACACACATATATCCAAACACCTACTTTACATATACACATATATCCAAACACCTCACACACACACACACCTACTTTACATATACACTTATATATCTAAACACCTCACACACACCTACTTTACATACACACAAATATACAAACCCCTCACACACACCTACTTTACATATACACATATATCCAAACACCTCACACACACAAACCTACTTTACATATACACAAATATCCAAACCCCTCACACACACCTACTTTACATATACACAAATATCCAAACCCCTCACACACACCTACTTTACATATACACAAATATACAAACACCTCACACACACCTACTTTACATATACCCATATATACAAACACCTCACACACACCTACTTTACATATACACATATATACAAACACCTCACACACACCTACTTTACATATACCCATATATACAAACACCTCACACACACCTACTTTACATATACCCATATATACAAACACCTCACACACACCTACTTTACATATACCCATATATACAAACACCTCACACACACCTACTTTACATATACACATATATACAAACACCTCACACACACCTACTTTACATATACACATATATACAAACACCTCACACACACCTACTTTACATATACACATATATACAAACACCTCACACACACCTACTTTACATATGCACATATATACAAACACACACCCACCTCACACAGTCTTTTTTTGGTTTCTTCTTGATGTGTCCCCCCTCCCTGCTGCTTTACCTCACTGCAGGGGAGGGGGACATTCGTGCAGCAGCAGATCTTCATTGGTCACGTGATGACACCCGGCACTCAGACACGCGTTGCGCGAGGGTGCGGAGCTTGCAGTCTGTGCCATCCGCACAGACTTTACCCCCTCGCGCTCCTAAAGTTTTTTAAAAATTTGATGGCAGCGGCAAGGGGACCATGAGGCTGACAGCACCCAGACGCCAGGTCTAAATTCCTGGTCGTCATGGCGACCTGGGGTTTGTCGAGCCCTGGTTTATATGGTTGCGTGAATGTGCCGTTGTGTGGCTCCTAAATGAAATTTGTCAAGCCCTGCTATACATTATATTAGCAAAACTGATAGCAAATACCTAAATGTTAAGATTTAAAAATGATAAAAATGTTTTAAATGCGTCTGTGGAGTCTCCTGTTTGTGACATCACCTGTGGCACGGTATGCAAATGAACAGATTTTCAATGGGAAATGTGTAACTTGCATACCGGAATGGCCTCTGATTCTTACAAGATAGAGGATGAAACATACTTGCGTACCAACAAAATGTCAGTTCTTTTTACAAAACTATCCTTATCCTTTTTGTACTTTATTAAGCCATTTTGCAATATTTTGGATTTAACATATTCTCAACAAACATAACAGCTTGAGTTTATATATGTATAAACACACACACACACACAAATAAATTCTGTGCCATTTCTGAAGGTTGTACCTACAATCCATTGTAGTCTATAACTTTCCACAATGTGCTGGATTTATTACAGAGAAAATATATTACACAAACACACACTTATTGCACCAGTGTAAATGTTACTTTAAAACAGAGACAACCTATGTAAAAAAAAAAAAACATGAAACATTAGAGGATGTTTAGAATGACATAACCTGGAGCAAAGCACATTTTAGAAAATATTTAATTGATCCAAAAGTATATAATGCACCAGGTCGGAAGGTTAAACATGCTTGCTAAAACAAACATGACTGACCTGACATATAGCAGTGATATAATTTATCATCAGTGTGATGTATACGTAGAGATTTCTATAATGCACCAGAATGGCACATTAACAGATCAGCAGCACCACTCTGACGTAGAGCCGTAGAAGACAAAACCTTTACTAGTAGCTGAAATAAAACACATCCATACAAGGCGAGGATGTGCTGTGTGCTCACCTGAAACTAGTGCCTTGCCTGGCATCTCTGGCAGCAGGAGGAGCAGAGCTGCCTCTTTTACTGAAGAGCTTGTTTAAGAGGGTTTGGGCCATGGTGGTCAGGCATGCCCCCCTCTTAGCACGGCCGGGGACACCCCTCTCACATTTGTAGCCGTACCCGCCATGCTGGTAGCCCAGAGAAGAGCTTTATCCCGGGCTCATGTGACCGAGTAAGGATGGGAAGATAGGAGGAGGCGGGGCTTGAATACTGTAGCGGACAGTTCCCATCCAGTAGAAAGACCCTGGTGACATCATCAGAACACGTGACTGGTCACATGGTAACAGAGAGCTGCAGAGCGGGAACATTGAAATAAATGGGTGTGCGGGCAGAGAAAATGATTGACCACTTTTATATTGTGCTTGTTGGCGCTTCTCTGTCTGGATGCCTGCAAGAGGAGGTATTACAAGTGAAAACTCAGGGTAAATCTATTATGTCTTACAAAGATGATTGTTCATTGCAATGACTCGGGGAGTGTGGGTGTAAATGTAACATTTAGACATCGATATCTTTATTTTGCCAATATCAATATTAATTTACACTACTAATTTACTTGAGTGTAGAGCAGCAGTTTACCATGTATTTCCCTCGGGGCAGTGAATAGGTTAAAACTTTTGTTTAATTCATTTAAGTGTCAATAGATGGACAATGCACTGCTATTCCATTTAGCATTTAAAGGGTTAATGTATTTCTTCTTGTGCAGCTTTTACTATATATTTTGAGATTTTAATTTGTACAGGGGTTAGCATATATGACACTAAATGGGGTTAAATCAATGTGCCAAATAAATGTGCATTGTATTGTGTATTATTCTGCTCATGGTCTATCGAGTGCCCTTTTTTCTGCAGGATACCAAAGGGGTCGACTGGACATACAGCGGCTTGTACCGAATTGGATACAGGGTGGGCCCCTTATCCAAATTTCAAAACTCACGGAAAGGCGGCCAATCAGTATCTCTGAGTTCGGGACCGAATTGGACGTTCAGAAACGGAGGCATCAGAGGTGTTTGAATAAGGACATTTTCTCAATGAAAAACATACATTTTTGGGTACCCAATATGCGCCAATCACATCCAAGCATGCTCCGAATTCAAGTAAGATAGCCAGAATTCAGTTCTCCTGATCTGTGAAGGAGAATTCAACTTTAACACCCTCTAAAAGTACACTGCAAACATTTTAATCTGATTTTTTTCATATGGACAGGCCTACAAATAAGCCCTAATTTCCAATACAAAATACCCAGCATTATAAAAAAAAAAGATGATATTTGGACAAATAATGAACTATGTAAGCTCATATCAAGAAAAGGGACTCCAATTGAACTCCAGTGTGAAAACGCATTTAACCTCTTAGTGACATGACTTTTTTGTCTTCTCCGACCTGTATAATGCTGCTGGTCCGCTTCTCCCCTCCCTCTGACCTCACGCGCAGGGTAGAGGAGGGGTTGTGTGGCCAGGACTGATGAGCTATGGGCAAGACCTATGTTTGTTCCTTGACGCTCCATCCGCACGGGCCAACAGTTGGAGGTGCGGCTACCGCTGCTGATACACACACTTACGTACAGTTACACTGATACACACACTTACGTACAGTTACACTGACACACACACGTACATACAGATCCACACTGACACACACTTACATACAGTTACACTGACACACATTTACATACAGATCCACACTTACATACAGTTACATACAGATCCACACTTACATATAGTTACACTACTACATACTTACATACAGATCCACACTTAAATATAGTTACACTGACACACACTTACATACAGATCTACACTTACATATAGTTACACTGACACACTCTTACATACAGATCCACACTTACATATAGTTACACCGACACACTTACATACAGATCCACTCTTGAATATAGTTACACTGACACACACTTACATACAGATCCACACTTACATATAGTTACACTGACACACACTTACATACATATCCATACTTATAGTTACACTGACACACACTTACATACAGATCCACACTTACATATTGGTCCACTGACACACACTTACATACAGATCCACACTTACATATAGTTACACTGACACACTTACATACAGATCCACACTTATATATAGTTACACTGACACACACTTACATACAGATCCACGCTTACATATAGTTACACTGACACACACTTACATACATACCCATACTTACAGTTACACTGACACACACTTACATACAGATCCACACTTACATACAGTTACACTGGCACACACAATTACATACAGTCACTCTTGCATACACACAGTACCTGCCCAACCACACCGTTTTTCTTTTTTTGATCAGGGCTGAGATCTTCAGACCCCTCCTCCACTTTGCTGCACATGCTGCTGGTCCGCTTCTCCCCTCTCTCTGACCCTTACGCTGACCTCACGTGCAGGGTAGAGGATGGGTTGTGTGGCCAGGACTGAGGAGCTATGTGCAGGAGGTATGTTTGTTCCCTGACGCTCCATCCGCACAGGCCAACAGTTGGAGGTGCGGCTATCGCTGCTGAAAACCTGCGCCCATGTTCCATTTGGGACCTTTTTGAAGCCAGAATGTGTATTTTACATGGTGTTTGTTTTACCCCACAAAACCATACATTTTTGCAAATTAAACACCCTAGGGTATTTCAAATGGTAGTATTTTAACACTTTCCATGCACTAATTCTACCACCAGCCTTTGTCAAATTTTAGGTTAGTAATTTTTTAATGTTTTGTTTCCATGTACATTGTACTTTGAGCATGAATTCACAGATCCTGTTATGTGTCACTGCGAAACAACACCTCAATATGTGTTCAGCAACATCTCCTGAGTCCAGGGATACCACAGATGCATAGGTTTGTTGGGTTGTTTGGGGGCTAAAAGGCCACATTTAGGGGGGGTGCATTTCCAACTCTGAATTTTCTTGACATGTAGTCAGCCTGCAACCATGTTCCATTTGGGACACTTTCAAAGCCTGTCAAAGTATTTTACCCTATCAAACCGTATTTTTTGGAAAACTAGACATCCTAGGGTATTTAAAATTGTGGTATTTTAACACTTTCCAAGTACTAATTCTAACACCAACCTATGTCAAAGGGTTGGGATGTCATTTGTTTCCCACACACATTGTAGTTCAGGCAGGAATTTTCAGATTCTGGTATTTGCCACTGCCATCCAACACCTAAATATGTGTCCAGCAACATCTCCTGAGTACAGGGATACCACCCATGCATAGGTTTGTTGGGATGTTTGGGGGCAAAAAGGCCATATTTGGGGGGGGGGTGCGCATTTCTAACTTGGAATTTTGACAAGTGCTCAGCCTGCGCCCATGTTCCATTTGGGACACTTTTGAAGCCTGTCAACTTATTTTACCCAATCAAACCATATATTTTTGGAAAATAGACATCCTAAGGTATTTCAAATGGTGGTATTTTAATAATGTTTATGTACTAATTCTACCAACAGCGTTTGTCAAATTTTGTGGTAGTACATTTTTGGAGTTTTGTTTTCACATACATTGTACTTCAGGCATGAATTTACAGATTCTGTTATATGTCACTGCCAAATAACACCCCAATATGTGTTCAGCAGCTTCTCCCGAGAACAGGGATACAATCCATGTATAGGTTTGTTTGGTTGTTTGGGGGGTAAACGCCCCCAAAGGTGTGCATCTCAGTGTTCCAACTTGGAATTTTGACATGTAGTCAACCTGCGTCTATGTCCTATATGGGATATATCTTTGAAGCCAGCCAATGTAATTTACCCCCACCAAACCATATATTTTTTCACCTCTTATTACAAATGAGCTGCCTAAAATGATACCAGCACTGCAGGCAGCCTACACAAGTGAGATGTGTTGCAGGCAAAGTGGATGTACATTGAGAAGACTGGGAGCTCGATTCATGAACGAGGGAAATGTAGGAGATTGACAAGGGAATTTCAAAATTAAAGCCAAAATAGCAAAGTTTGAAGTATAGCTGAATTGGAGAATGTTTCCAACTCAGCTACTCTGGCCTTAAGGTTCAGATTCCATTCCCAATTATAGTAGATTATAGTAAATTATAATAGATTATAGTTAAAATGTGAGACTGTGGTTATGACCAAAGGTTTTCTACTTTGCTTAGTTTAGCAAAAGCATCATATTTCTTGAAGTGTATTATTAGTAGAAAAACATAAATATATATATACATATACAGGCTACTAAATAGCACTTTTTTGCAAGTTGTCTGGCAATTACATGGCAAAAGTGTAAATGCTAATGAGGACTTCAATCATCATTTCGGTGGAGACCTTTTGGAGCAGTGGGTATGCTTTAAGTGTGAGTCACTGTAAGTAGAGTCAGTGACAGGGGTGGATTAGCGCCTGTGTGTGTGAAAGACTCGGAGAAACACAAAATGTATAATAACATCTGTTTATTACATACTAAACTACAAGGAGTATAAAGGCCAACTAAATTCTGTGAATTCACTCCATGGACCCTGGTAACGAGGTAACACTGCTGCAGCTTCTTCCCAGTACTTTCTGCATTTCAACTCAGATTTAGCATTGAAGACCGGATCTTCAGAAAGCATGTCTTCGATAAAAATGTCCTCCGGCACTGGTCGGAAAACACAGCTTTTCGAAATGACTCGTTCACACTTTTGTGATTTCCGTGTTGGTTTTCGCTGATGAGCCAATACCTATTGAAGACGGAACAGAAACAAGTTTAGATGAATATATATATAGATAAACACACCATATATTAGCTCTAATTAGTTAAGGGCTGCATTACCACTGTTTAGGAAACAATATAAATGTATATTTGTATGTGAATCTCTCTTTTTTTTTTTTTTTTTTTTATTGCTTCTGGCTTAAACAGTTAGAAGCATTACTGGAAAACAACATATTTCCAAACTGAGACAGAAGATACAAACAGTTGTACTTATTTATTAATATTATTATTCAGTTTGAAGGAAAGTTATTTCAATTAATTAACCAAGGAGTCAGGACAAAGAAGAGCGGTTAGAAGATGCTCACAAGATCATATAGGATAGAGAAAAGAGTAGGTTCTTCCTACTGCCTCTTGTAGATAATATAAACAGTTCCAAACCTATTTTGAAACGATTGCCTCTAAAATCCTCAGCAGACCAGTTTTGGATGTACTGGTACCAGAAGATAATGTTTTCATCATTATTAGGAACTCTACTGAGCATTTCTGGTTTTGATTCGTTAATCTGGAATTCGAAAACGATTTCTCAGTGCTCTACATGTTGGGACTGATTACATTGTGTGGAATGAAAAGGTTCAGGAAAGCTGTTTCTGGTGATTCATAAAGCTTTGCATGCCATTTTTTTGTATTAAAGAAGAAACTAGACGAAAGAACTGCACTGTTTTTTTATGGAGTTGGAATAGAAGTGTAAATATTATATGTGCTATGATATGTATAATTACCGTATATTGGTAAAATAAAGACTTCCCACAATAAAAAAACAAAAGCAACACACCAGCATAGGATAGTAGGATTTGGCCTTGATGAATACATAGTAACATGGTAATTTAGGTTGAAAAAAGACACAAGTCCATCAAGTTCAAGCATTCTACCTATCATTTCAGCGTTTTGATCCAAAAGAAGGCAAAAAAAACCCTAAGGAAGCTTTTTCGAATGTTGCCTCCTAGGGGAAAAAAAATTCCTTCTTGACTCCAAAGGGGCAATCAGATTACTCCTTGGATCAAAAAGCTCTATTATTAATGCTCATTCTATTATTAATACCCCTGTATGTTCTGCTTTTCTAAAAAAAAACATCCAGACCATTTTTAAATGCATCTATTGTGGTTGATAGCACTACCTCTCTTGGCAGTGAGTTCCATAATTTTATTGTCCTTACCGTAAAGAATCCCTTCCTTTGCTGCCTATGAAATCTTTGCTCTTCCAGTCTTAGGGGGTGACCTCTTGTTCTTTGTACATTTCTATTAATGAACAGGTCCCTGGAGAGCTCCTTATATTGGCCCTGCACATATTTATATAATGTTATCATATCCCCTCTAAGACGCCTTTTTTCTAAAGTAAATAAATGCAATTTTTTAAGTCTCTCTTCATAACTAAGATCCTCCAATCCCCTTATTAATTTTGTTGCTCTCCTTTAAATAGATTGAGCAGCAAGATTTGTTTTGTGTTAAACAAACAAGCCAGATTTATGATAGAAAGAGGAATAATTTCCTTCTCGGAATGTCCCAAAAAATTAACTAAATTACAATTATTGGTGGCTGGAGGGCCGCATTTGGATGCTTAGGCTCTAGATCAGGGGTCCTCAAACTACGGCCCGCGGGCCACATGCGGCCCGCCGAGCACATTTGTCCGGCCCGCGGGGGGTGCTGCCGGCACCCCCCGCTCCCCGCTGATTACCTTTTTTTTTTTTTTTTCCTTGCAGCCGCAGAAGATGCGGCTGCAGGAAAACGAAAAAAAAAAAAAAAAATCACCGCGACCGGATGTGACGTTTCGTCACATCCGGACCCGGTAACTGTTTCCCTCCTCCGTGCAGGGAGGAGGGAACACTGCGCGAGACGTCCGGCCCGGGGACACAGCAGCTGGAGGTAAGTGATGGGGAAGGAGGGGGAGGAGGGAGGTATAACGAGCACTGTACTATTCCTGGGCATCTGACTGGCATAATTTTCTTGGGCTGTGACTGGCATAATAATCCTGGGCATCTGACTGGCATAATATTACTGGGCTCTTACTGGCACTCTATTCCTGGGCATCTGACTGGGATAATATTCCTGGGCTCTGACTGGCATAATATTCCTGGGCATCTGACTGGGATAATATTCCTGGGCTCTTACTGGCATAATATTCCTGGGCATCTGACTGGCATAATATTTCTGGGCATCTGAATGGCATAATATTCCTGGACATATGAATGACATAATATTCCTGGGCATCTGACTGGGATAATATTCCTGGGCTCTTACTGGCATAATATTCCTGGTCATCTGACTGGCATACTATTACTGGGCATCTGACTGGCACACTATTCCTGGGCATCTGAATGGCATAATATTCCTGGACATATGAATGGCATAATATTCCTGGGTATCTGACTGGGATAATATTCCTGGGCATCTGACTGGCATAATTTTCTTGGGCTGTGACTGGCATAATAATCCTGGGCATCTGACTGGCATAATATTACTGGGCTCTTACTGGCACTCTATTCCTGGGCATCTGACTGGGATAATATTCCTGGGCTCTGACTGGCATAATATTCCTGGGCATCTGACTGGGATAATATTCCTGGGCTCTTACTGGCATAATATTCCTGGGCATCTGACTGGCATAATATTTCTGGGCATCTGAATGGCATAATATTCCTGGACATATGAATGACATAATATTCCTGGGCATCTGACTGGGATAATATTCCTGGGCTCTTACTGGCATAATATTCCTGGTCATCTGACTGGCATACTATTACTGGGCATCTGACTGGCACACTATTCCTGGGCATCTGAATGGCATAATATTCCTGGACATATGAATGGCATAATATTCCTGGGTATCTGACTGGGATAATATTCCTGGGCATCTGACTGGCATAATTTTCTTGGGCTGTGACTGGCATAATAATCCTGGGCATCTGACTGGCATAATATTACTGGGCTCTTACTGGCACTCTATTCCTGGGCATCTGACTGGGATAATATTCCTGGGCTCTTACTGGCATAATATTCCTGGTCATCTGACTGGCATACTATTACTGGGCATCTGAATGGCATAATATTCCTTGGCATCTGACTGGCACACTATACCTGGGCATCTGAATGGCATAATATTCCTGGGCATCTGACAGGCACACTATTCCTGGGCATCTGACTGGCACAATATTCCTGGGCATCTGACTGGCACACTATTCCTGGGCATCTGAATGGCATAATATTCCTGGGCATCTGAATGGCATAATATTCCTGGGCATCTGACAGGCACACTATTCCTGGGCATCTGACTGGCACACTATTCCTGGGCATCTGAATGGCATAATATTTCTGGGCATCTGAATGGCATAATATTCCTGGGCATCTGACAGGCACACTATTCCTGAGCATCTGACTGGCATAATATTCCTGGGCATCTGACTGGCACACTATTCCTGGGCTCTGACTGGCACACTATTCCTGGGCATCTGAATGGCATAATATTCCTAGGCATCTGACTGGCACACTATTCCTGGGCATCTGACTGGCACACTATTCCTGGGCATCTGACTGGCAAAATTTTCTTGGGCTCTGACTGGCATAATTTTCTTGGGCTCTGACTGGCATAATATTCCTGGGCATCTGACTGGCATAATATTCCTGGGCTCTTACTGGCACTCTATTCCTGGGCATCTGAATGGCATAATATTCCTGGGAATCTGAATGGCATAATATTCCTGGGCATCTGAATGGCACACTATTCCTGGGCATCTGAATGGCATAATATTCCTGGGCATCTGACTGGCATAATATTCCTGGGCATCTGACTGGCATAATATTCCTGGGCATCTGACTGGCATAATATTCCTGGGCATCTGACTGGCACAATATTCCTGGGCTCTGACTGGCATAATATTACTGGGCTCTGAATGGCATAATATTACTGGACTCTGACTGGCATAATATCCCTGGGCATCTGACTGGCACACTATTCCCATTGAAATACTGGTAAGTTTGTTGATTTAACTTTACTTCATTTTAAATATTGTATTTGTTCCCGTTTTGTTTCTTCACTTCAAAATAAGATATATGCAGTGTGCATAGGAATTTGTTCATAGTTTTTGTTTTTACTATAGTCCGGCCCTCCAACGGTCTGAGGGACAGTGAACTGGCCCCCTGTTTAAAAAGTTTGAGGACCCCTGCTCTAGATGTTAACTCTGGATGGGGGATATTATTTGGCTCCACCCACTCAACACCCTTTTAAATGCATACACCCACTTTCTCCACTTAACTATGGTTCAAGTATCCTTAGGCAACAGGAAAACACAAACTCCAGCTAAGAATATGTTATTACAACTTTACACTACTGTGTGCTACTGCAATGTTTTGACGCACACTTGTTAGTAGCCTGCCTGTGGCCTAAAAGGGGCTATTATACACTCTATGTGATGGTACCTTTTTTTCCCATTGGTTGTTAGATAAACAGTAGTGCTCTTCTGATATCTGAAACTGATTCCCCCCCCCCTCGTCTCTTGCCAGCTGAAGATGTGTTTGGCATATCACATGCCAGCATGTCAGTCAGTGCCGAAATGTCACAGAGCTCTGTGACTTGGCTGCATGGATGTCTTACAAAGACTTACAAAGACATTTAAATCGCATTTGATTGGTGCTCTTTTAGACAATTTAAAAGCCAATTTAAAGTGGCAGAACTAGGATACACAGGATGCACACCTTAAAGGCCTGCCCTGGTCACGTGATGTCACAAGATATCACCTGACCCAGCTACACTTCCAGTGATTGTTTACTTGGATGACATCACTGTGACGAAGTGCCCTTCGCCACTTGGTCTTGGAGAGGCCTGTTTGCCAGCCTCCTCCCCTGTGACTATGGCCCTGGGGTGTGTGGCCCTTTAAAAATGCCCAAAAAGGTAACTTTGGAACTTCTGGGTGGAATTGTTTGATTTTTAGTTATTTTCATATTTAAAGTATGCTGATTCTGAAAATGTATGTTTTATGTGAATGTGATGCATATTTTGAAAGTTATTAATATTGTATAGAACCTGTATATTTTAGCTTGGAGATAATTGAGCTGATACAAAGGTTAACTCAATTATCTCCCAAGCAGAGGAATGTACTGTAATTGCTAGGATCCAAGTCTTTGTCCTATTCACTGTGTTTTCCCCAAGTTAAGATTGGATCCTATCTTTAATCCCTGTTTTTGTCACCACTCCCATTGTCTTATGTAAGTCATTTAGTTTCCTGTGTGTATCTGAGCTGGGCACCTTTGTATCCTGAAAGGTGTGAGGCAGGATTTCCCTTTGTATCTCCTTAGGTTAAATTATAATCCTGTTATAGTTCCTTTGTCTAATCTGGTTTGTCAAGATGTTCAACTGTATATATTCTGTGTTTCTGTATCATTAAAGAGTTCTGGTCAGTTATGCTCCTGAAACTGTGTGTCGTCCAGTTATTGGGATTGCTGTTGGGATATTGCTGTATTTGACCTGCTGGAAACCCTGCCTTTGGATTTACTATTTACTTGTTCCTGAGTCTCACTTGGATGATAAGCGGAGATAACCTGGGTAATATTGCATCTCTGCTACATTGGTGGCAGCGGTGGGATCCAGACCCACAGAGGAGCAAGTACCAGGAAAGACAACAGCATTGATGGATCACGGATGGAGATCAATTACACCACTTTAAATTGATCCACTGTAAAGGACCTCCTGGAAGCAAGGGGTATTCCTGCCAGCAACAAGACCAAGGCAGTCCTGGTTGCAGAAGTCATGGCGGAGTACAGAGCAGAAGAGGGTCCGGCTTTGGTGCAGATTAAACAGGGGCAGTTGGAATTTAAAAGAGAATTGCAATTCCGGCTGTCATTTTATGGGGAAAACCCACCAACAGAGATTATCGCCAAAACCATGACGGAGGTACAGGAGTTTGTACTACGACAGAAGGTCCAACAAACTCCAGAGAGGAACCAGATGGTGCCCATGGTACAGGAGAACAAACCAAAGGTACCGTACCAGGCTTTTAAGACTTATGTGGAGAACCAAGCGGCAAGGTGCCTCGAGCTTGAGTTGTACAGGTCGCCACTGTGGATACCCATGCAGGGTGAGTCCCAGGGAGAGGAGACAACCGGTCTCTCTCACCAGCAGCAGTGTAAACTGCAGGGAGAAGAGGCAGCCGGCCTCTCTCCCCAGCGGCATTGTACCCTACAGGGAGTGGAGGCAATCGGCCTCACTCCCCAGCGGCAGGGAGAGTTTCAGGGAGAGGAGACAACCGGTCTCTCTCCCCAGCGGCAGTGTAAGCTGAAGGGAGAAGAGGCAGCCGGCCTCTCTCCCCAGCAGCAGTGTACCCTACAGGGAGTGGAGGCAATCGGCCTCACTCCCCAGCGGCAGGGTGAGTTTCAGGGAGAGGAGACAACCGGTCTCTCTCCCCAGCGGCAGAGTATTGTATTGGGAGTGGAGACAGGCGACCCCCTTCCCCAGCAGCAAGATGCACCCCAGGGGGAAGAAAGTGTCATCCTTCCCCCCCAGCAGCAGTGTGTCCTACAGGGAGCAGAGACAGTCGGCCTCTCTCCCCAGCAGCAGGACAATATTATGGAAGTGGAGACAGTCGGTCTCCCTCTCCAGGGGCAGCCTGTGTTCCAGGGAGAGGAGCACGGCACCCTCTCTCCCCAGCTGCAGCTTAACCTACTAAGGGGAGACACCAATCTCCCAGACGGCGCAGATGGGACCGTGGTCTCTGTGCCTGACCCACAGGGATGCTGGACAGCCGGTCCAAATCCCCAGCTACAATCGCAGGAGTACAAGGAGGAGGGGGAAAGTGATGTCTCCCCTCTACAGCCAAGTCCCCACCAGGCTACCCTAACAGAAGCTCTGGCATTGGGGCAGAGCGCAGCTGGCCTCTGCCCCCCAAGCCCCCACAGCGTGTTGCCCAGTTATCCCAGAGGAATACCTATGTGCAGTAATTGTTTGTTGTGGGTGGGCTACTCTGGCACTTGTTTACTGAGGGTGGGTGAATCGACTAACTTAGGTACTGACCGACAGAAGGTCAGGTACCTGGTTAGTCTCCCCCCAAAAGGGGAGATGTGTGACGAAGTGCCCTTCGCCACTTGGTCTTGGAGAGGCCTGTTTGCCAGCCTCCTCCCCTGTGACTATGGCCCTGGGGTGTGTGGCCCTTTAAAAATGCCCAAAAAGGTAACTTTGGAACTTCTGGGTGGAATTGTTTGATTTTTAGTTATTTTCATATTTAAAGTATGCTGATTCTGAAAATGTATGTTTTATGTGAATGTGATGCATATTTTGAAAGTTATTAATATTGTATAGAACCTGTATATTTTAGCTTGGAGATAATTGAGCTGATACAAAGGTTAACTCAATTATCTCCCAAGCAGAGGAATGTACTGTAATTACTAGGATCCAAGTCTTTGTCCTATTCACTGTGTTTTCCCCAAGTTAAGATTGGATCCTATCTTTAATCCCTGTTTTTGTCACCACTCCCATTGTCTTATGTAAGTCATTTAGTTTCCTGTGTGTATCTGAGCTGGGCACCTTTGTATCCTGAAAGGTGTGAGGCAGGATTTCCCTTTGTATCTCCTTAGGTTAAATTATAATCCTGTTATAGTTCCTTTGTCTAATCTGGTTTGTCAAGATGTTCAACTGTATATATTCTGTGTTTCTGTATCATTAAAGAGTTCTGGTCAGTTATGCTCCTGAAACTGTGTGTCGTCCAGTTATTGGGATTGCTGTTGGGATATTGCTGTATTTGACCTGCTGGAAACCCTGCCTTTGGATTTACTATTTACTTGTTCCTGAGTCTCACTTGGATGATAAGCGGAGATAACCTGGGTAATATTGCATCTCTGCTACAATCACATTGAACGCTTTTTAAAAAATCCCCCCTCTGTTACGAGGCATACAGCTGATTTATCAGTATTGGTATTTGTAAACCAGTTATTATTCTAATTACCATAAAGCACTTGGTGTGCCAATGCCTCACCTTGCCTGGTTGGACATTGCAGAGCATGTATGTGCTATTAAACAATGAAACATTAAATAATGTGTGCGACTCAATATTATCAGACTATTTCCTCCTAAAACACACAAATCCCTTACATTCAAGGCGAGGGTGAAAGACATGTCACAAATTATATATAGGCTATAAATAGATTATATAAGGGGAAAAAAAAGAATACCTGATTTTTAGCACTCAATGGTCTTTGAGTTTTTTCCACTTCCCCGCTGTGACAACATGGACATATAATTTTTTTCTTAGGCATACTGCGCGGTCTTTTTAAAACTGGAAGTTGCCTGACACCATTTTTGCTTTCTGGTCCAGCCGCACCAGAATATACAGCCTTCCTTGAAATAGGACTTTCTCCCACACAGGATGGGTTCTCCATGGGATTGTTGATTTTTTTTGTTTTGGAGCTACTAGCCCTAAAACTGCTTTGTGAAGAAGAGCCTAGATAAAATGAGTCCTACTCACTCGGAAATCTAGTATTTTTTAAAGCCCAGAGATGATCTGAACATTCTCGTTGCCACAACTAACGTCCAAAACATTCCAAATACCATGGCAACCATATTCAAACCATAACGAGACAAATTAATCCTTTGCGCAACAGAGGGGCCTGTAACTAAGTGCAGCAGACATGGCTATAGGCCTTTGAATAGCCAATGAGGGATAACAGTCAGTCTACGCAACCCGTTGATTGCAGTCACATAATTACAAGTATGGATGGGCTGAAATTGATGGACCACGTGTCTTTTTTCAACCATATTAACTGTAGGGTCTATGCAATAAAGAGAGAATTGCAGGGAATTGAGATGGGGATTTCAAACTTTAGGCCGAAGTAGCCGAATTGTAAGAATTCTCCAGTGTAGCTATTGGGGGTACCTCAGGGATCTGTTCTTGGACCCATTCTCTTTAATATTTTTATTAGCGATATTGGAGAAGGTCTTGTTGGCAAAGTATGTCTTTTTGCCGATGATACAAAGATTTGCAGCAGGGTTGATATTCATGGAGGGATAAGCCAAATGGCAAATGATTTAGCTAAACTAGAAAAATGGTCAGAGCAGTGGCAACTGGCATTTAATGTGGACAAGTGCAAGATTATGCACCTTGGGCGTAAAAACCCAAAAGCAGAATATAGACTATTTGGTACAGTCCTAACCTCAACATCTGAGGAAAGGGATTTAGGAGTAATAATTTCAGAGGACTTGAAGGTAGGTAGGCAATGCAATAGAGCAGCAGGAAATGCTAGCAGAATGCTTGGTTGCATAGGGAGAGGTATTAGCAGTAGGAAGAGGGAAGTGCTCATGCCATTGTACAGAGCACTGGTGAGACCTCACTTGGAGTATTGTACGCAGTACTGGAGACCGTATCTCCAGAAGGATATTGATACTTTGGAGAGAGTTCAGAGAAGGGCTACTAAACTGGTTCATGGGTTGAAGGATAAAACTTACCAGGAAAGGTTAAAGCATCTTAACATGTATAGCTTGGAGGAAAGACGTAACAGGGGGGATATGATAGAAACATTTAAATACATAAAGGGAATCAACACAGTAAAGGAAGAGAGTATATTTAAAAGAAGAAAAACTACCACAACTAGAGGACATAGTCTTAAATTAGAGGGGCAACGATTTAAAACTAATATCAGGAAGTATTACTTTACCGAGAGGGTAGTGGATGTATGGAATAGCCTGCCAGCAGAAGTGGTAGAGGTAAACACAGTCAAGGATTTTAAGCATGCGTGGGATAGACACAAGGCTATCCTAGCTATAAGACCGGGAACGGGGGACTAATAAAAGTACTCCAAAAAAAAAAATTGGGCAGACTAGATGGAACGAATGGTTCTTATCTGCCGACACATTCTATGTTTCTATGTTTCTAGCTGAATGAGAGAAATCTTTCAACTTGACTACTTTGGCCTCAAGTTTGAGATTCCCATCTCAGTTCCCTGCAATTCTCTCTTTATTACATAGCCTCTACAGTTAATATAGTTGAAAAAAGACATGTGGTTCATCAAGTTTAGCCCATCCATATGCCCATAAAAAAAAGATACACTAAAAATGTAATCTGAAAAGGGGGGGAAAATCTGTCTTGACTCCAAAGCAGCTGGTTTCAAAGTGGATCAGTTTTGCCTAATCTAATTTTAATTACATTACCCCTATGTGTATTACATATCTATAAAAAATAAATGTTATCTAATTTAATGTAACTATGTAGCTAGTGGAAAGTTACTGTAATCTGTGTTTGTTTAATAAAATTTACCAAATGTCAAAAGTGTGTGTTTATTTGATATTTAGAAAGATTTGGAAATCTCTGTATATATATATCCTGCTTTCAGTGGGGAAATAAAAGGAGTGCTGCGCAATATTACACAAAGAAGTAAATACTTATCAAGCAGATTGGGCAGTATGGATCTCAAGGACATTTTGAAGAAACACAGAAAGGAAAAAAGAGCAATGTGTAACTCTGTATAATATCTGGGATTATTTATTGGTTCCCACTGGAATTTCACTCTCATGGGTCAGAGCCTATATAATAATATATATAATATTACGTAACACTCCTTTTTAATACTTTTCCATTTGATTTTTTTTGTGACAGCACTAGCGTTTGCAGCATATCAAACACTATCTCTATTTCATTGATTATACTGCATTTTATGTAACACACATTTGCAGGTGTTTGTGTCCTGTGAACAGCCAGCACAAAACCCCCTGGAAATATAAGCGATACATCCGAGGGGCTGACGGCAGCTGCAAATTCGGCAACAGTCAGTCACTCACTGCAAAATACTTAAATTGGATGATGTCTACCTTTTTTGCTCCCACCATACAATGTGTAGGAACTGTTATCATCATAGATAGCACTTTAATGTCCCTCCATCATGCACAAAATGCCATAGTGTGCATCAGCACCTGTATTTCACTCATGTAGCCCAGGATCAAAAATCTGAGAGGCCCAAAAAACAAATACTTTTCTCCTGTTTTCACCCCATTATAACTGATACTGGGCTCTGTTGTGGCAATGGCCTAATTTACACTAAATGATGCTCCACTTTATGTATTAAATGGTTAATAATCATAATAAAAAAAGATTAAAGATTCTACTCAGTAAGGAGAGAATTGCAGGGAATTGAGACAGGAATTTCAAACTTTAGGCAAAAGTAGCCGAGTTGGAAAACTTCTCCAATGCAGTTTAATAAGGGAATTTTTCCAACTCAGCTACTTTGACCTTAAGTAATCCAAATGCAAAATTGGTTGCTGTAATATTTTCTGGAATCAGTCAAGATTGGACTCAGCAATCAAACTGTAGAAAAAGAAATTGCCTTTATTAAATCGGCTTACACGTTTCATTCTCCAATTTGGACTTAATCGTAGGTAACTTTCCCCTGAACAGTGTCCATGGGGGAGGTTTACTCGTACTTGCTTGCAAACATAATTCTACAGCTCTATGGGATTTACAACCTTGGAGACGGGGACTGAATGGATGTGAATAATGTACGTTTTATGTATACTTAGCTTTCTAAATAATGCTTGAAAGAGAAGTTATATAATATAGTGATACTTTGTTATTATAATAGGAATCAGTCACTAGATTTTGTCAGTTTCCACATAGGGGAGGAATATTTATGAATTGCACTGTATGTGGATATCATTGGGTGATTAGTGATATCTGTTGCCCCATGGACACTATCAGAGTTTGCAGGAATCTATGATCTGCAAACTTTCTTTGTCTTAGGGATGAGCATAACCACCTAGCAAAGCTAGTGGGTATGCGGCAGCCTCCCGGAGAAATATGCCAGCTGAAAAACGCTCGCGCTGTGCTTCTACACAGCAACAGCGTTTCAGCCAATCAGGTAATCAGGTGCTCCGTGCTAAGCGCGGGGAAACCTGATTACCTCAGATTTTTTAAATTGGGAAACTGCGGATGGTTAGCACATCCCATAAAGTACCAAAAAATTAAATAATGGCCGAAGTGTATAGGAATATGATTAAAACACTTAAACATGAACGAAAGCAATGCGAATGGCCAATAATACCGGTGAACAAGAAAATCTTTTAATGTGTCACACAGACATAAAAGATAGGCTTGACATATTTTTTTTTTTTTTATTTATTTTTTTTTAAACAAACAGCTGAACAGAAAAGAGAGAAACTATGAATATCCAGGAAAGTATCAAAAACCCTGGAAACATACATTCCAAAATTGAAACAAAAGATTTCAATACAGGGAAAATAGACATTGTAACAATTCCCGGTGAACCAATTCTTTAAACAGGAAACCATGAGGATCTTATACTAATGAAACTATTAACATCCCAACTTCCTACTTAGGAGGATCCTTAGATTGATGGTCCTGTCTTGAAGTGCGGTTATAATCTGTAAAAAACAAACAAAGGACAGATATCAATAAGCTGAAAAAGCATCCACTAAACTTATGTTTAGAAACAAAAACTACCACCAGCAGGCAGAAACCCTTAACATAGGGGAGGGTGGGACGGGCGCTATTGCTAGGTGGTTATGCTCATCCCTAAGACAAAGAAAGTTTGCAGATCATAGATTCCTGCAAACTCTGATTTGTCCTCCGGGAGGCATAACCACCTAGCAAAGCTAGTGGGTAGAATGGCACGCACCTGGTGGTGGTCCTAAGAAACTGAAGTCGTTCAACTTCCGATGGTCTCCAGTAGAACCTAACAAAGGTTTTACTAGACAACCATCTAGCAGCTTTCAAAATGATAGAGAGAGGAAGACCCTTTCGTGCTGCTTTGGTAGCCGAAGCTCCCCTAATTGAATGGCTTTTAAACACAGAAACATCAATACCCGCTGAAGCCATAGCAGATAATATCCAGCCTCTAATTGTATTAACCTTAGCTGGACGAAAGGGATTCCTTGATGTGATGAATAATTGACTGATATTATTTCTAAATGCCGAAGAAAGTTGAAGGTATGATTGTAACAAACTGACTAAACATAGGCCTGGTTCGGCAGGATCATGAACCAAATCCAATTCTACCGGACCAGGTGAAAAATGGGATGTTTTTTGTCTGCCTTTAAGTATAATATGAAAACCTCCCGGAGTCTTGGACAACCAAGGATCTGAAATATGAATTTGAGTTAACTCAGCTCCTCTAGCTGCCAGAGCCAAAGACAGCAGAGAGGCCAACTTAATGGCAGTCCATCATAAATCAATTTTAGCATTATCCAATGAATTAAGGAAATTTAATAAGATATCTACATCCCAAGTAGATGTGTATCGTGGAGTATATGGGCGGCAAACCGATAACCCTTTTATTAATCTCAAGTAAAGGGTATCCTGAGTGAGATTAGGGATCAGGAAGTTTAAAGCAGAACCATATGTCTTGATTGTACTGGCAGATAAGCCAGAATGAAACTTAAGGGTAAGAAATTCTAAAGCCAATGGAACAGTATCAGATCCCTGTGAGTTAGACAGAAAAGAAACCTTCCATTCTTTAAAATCCTCAATCATTTTCCTATATCTTACCCTAGTTCTACGTCTTAGAGATGAGTTAATAATATCCAAAACCTGGTCGGATAAAAGGGGATGATTTAACAGCCTATCAGAGCAGCGATCCACATCAGCTGCGGGAGCCTGAGCAGAAGATCGCTGGTTCCCTGAAAGCAGTCCACAGTCATGCCCAATGGGATCTTGGTTCCCTTGATTAACTGATGGATCAAGGGATACCAGGGTCTGGAGGTCCATACTGGGTAAACAAGAACTAAGCTCTGAACCCTGTCCCTGCGGATCTTCTCCAGAACTCTCATCAGTAAAGATGGAGGAGGAAAAGCATATGGGGCTGGAACATCTGTCCATTGGAAAGACATTGCATCCATTTTCCAAGCTCCCTTTGTCCAGGTCCGGGAGACGAACCTGGGAGTCTGAGCAGATGTTTGAGATGCAAACAGATCTACCTGTCTCTTCCCAAAATTGCTTTCTATCCGTTGGAATAGAGCAATCTTCAATTGAATCGTTGCCAGAGACAAACCCTGGCGAGAGAGAGAGTCTGCCAGCTCGTTCGCCTCTCCCGGAACATATTCTGCGAATACCTGAACATTGTTTTCTAAAGCCCAGGACCAAAGATCTAGAGCCTCTAAGCAAAGATCCCTTGATCTTGTGCCCCCTCTGTGGTTTATATAAGCCACCGCTGTCCTGTTGTCCGATTGGACTTTTACCGACAATGGTGACTGGGACTGAGGAACTAGACTCTGGAGAGCTAACTTTATGGCTCTTAACTCCAAAATGTTTATATGGAGGTGACTTTCTTGGTCTGACCAAATTCCTCTTATGGCGTTCTGAGCTGTAAAAGCTCCCCAACCGTGACTTGATGCATCTGAAGTCAGAGTAACTGCCGCAGGATGCTGTAACAGGGGACGAGGGAGAGGTATTTCGAACTGCAGTATGGACATCAACTCTTCTCCGACCTTTTTGGGGAGAACAGATCTTGATTCCCAATGGCCACCCTGTCTTAGTTGATTCCCTAAAAACAGCTGACTTCTTCTGCAAAGTAAAGGGGAATTGTCGTATGCTGGTGTTAAAGCTATTAATTTCCCGATAATCTTTGCTAGGTCTCTCAAAGACCACCTCTGGTGCCTGAGGGATGAAGTCAGATGTTCTAGTAGTTTGTCCCACTTGTCTTGTGGAATACCTAAAGACATAGTTCTGGTGTTCAGAACGAAACCCAGAAAAAGGATGCTTTGTGTGGGAAGTAGGATTGATTTCTGGAGATTTATTACAAAACCTAGGTCCTGTAAAAGGGAAACAAGGTAATCTCTTTGAGAAATGAGAACTTCCCCGTCTTGGTTCAAGAGTAGGATGTCGTCTAGATAATACAGACACATGAAGCCTTTTAATCTGACATGGGCTATCACTGATTTCATAATTCTGGAGAAAGTGTAAGGTGCGTTGGATAGGCCAAACACCATAACCGTCCACTGCCACACCTTTCCTTTCCACTGAAACCTGAGAAAACGCCTGTGTTTCTTGGCTATAGGGACTGAATGGAAAGCATCTTTTAGGTCTAGCTTTATGCAGAAAAAATCTTTCTGAACTAAGCCTGGGAGATCTGATAAACCCTCCATCCTGAACCTTTTCCTTTTGATGAAAGCGTTCAGTGCCCTCACGTTTAGGACCGGTCTCCAGGAACCGTCTGATTTTGGGATTGGGAACAATGAGCTGACCCATCCTGTCATAGACAAGTCTGCCAACTCTATCTTCCCCTGACTTAAAGCTAGGGCAACAGAGGCATCTAGCACTGGGTTTACCCCTCTGTGAGGTGGAAATCTCTGGACAGGGAACCTTAAAAGGGGGAGATGTAAACCACTTTGAAATATTTTTAGAACCCATTTGTCTGAGGAAATGTCCTTCCAATACATTGGCAAATGAGGAGGCACACTTACTTGATTGCATGAGTTTTCTTTTAGAAGCGGAACCGCCTCTGGAAAGCGCACCTCTGCCACCGCCCTGGAACTTGTGTCTTCCACTGTAGTGGCGGTACTGGGCCTGGTGTGAGGCTTCTCGGGACGCTCCTGCAGCCCTATAGGAACGACCCTCTGTCCGAAAGGGCTTTTTGTAGCCGGGAACAGACTTCTTAAGTTCTGAGAAAGATCTCCTCGCCTTATAACGGCCTTTAACCTCCTGAATAAACGAGGGACCAAAAAGGTAAGAATCCTCCAAATTTGGGAACTCATAGGATTTGGGAGCCAAATCAGAAAGACCTGCTGCATGGAGCCAGCGGGACCTACGTATATTTGAAATATAGTTAAATGACTGGCCAATAATAAGCACTGCTCTGTCAGCTGCTTTTAAAAGAGCCATCTTAGATGACAACAGAGATGATGCAGAAGGTTTTTGGGGATTGCCTTCTTTTTCTGCCTTATCCAGCATCAATAATAGTGGACCCACAGCATCTGCAATCTTAAACTGTATATTACGAAAAGTCTGATCTGTGGGATCTGAGGATACACTGCTCCCTGTGATGGATAAAAGGGCAGGATCTACCTCTGGAGCCATTAAAGCCTGGATGTCCAGAATACCAATGTGATTCCTGAGGAGAAGGTCATCCTCCTTAACCAAAGGTGCTCTAAAGGCTAGTTTAGCAAAATCCTTTACCTCAGAATCGTGCTCCATAGCCCGTCTAGAGTGAAATAATTTTGATGGAAGAGTCTTTCCTAGGAGACTTACTCTAGCCATCTGGACGTTACTTAACTTCCCTCGCTCAGTGGAAGCTGCTGAACGTACCACTTCTTCAGATTCCCAGTCTATGACTGGAGAGCCGTAACTAGAACTGGGACGGCTTTGAGAGGAAGAATGAGCAAACGCTCTAGAAGAAGAAGGGGAAAAACCATCTAGTCTCAAACGAGATTTGGTCTTTTTATCTTGAGGGTGTTTCTGGTTCTCAAACGAGGGAAACACACTATCCCTTTTTTGGGGTCCTGTCCCCTTAATTTTACACATACCAGTGTGAGGGGAATGAAAGGCAGAGAAATTGTCCTCAGATGAAGAACTGGCAGAGGAGACCAGCCGCCTTTCTTTGTTCTTTTTATTTAAAACTGGGGTCCAATCCTCCTCAGAAGATGAAGAGGATAGATCCCTGGCAAGGAAAGCTCTCTTATGGAGCTTTCTAGCATTGATGGGGCTGTCTCTAGGAGAGACATCCGCTAAATCTGTGACAGACACAGAAATAGCGTCCTCCATCAATGCCATTTTAAAAAATCTGAGGTAATCAGGTTTCCCCGCGCTTAGCACGGAGCACCTGATTACCTGATTGGCTGAAACGCTGTTGCTGTGTAGAAGCACAGCGCGAGCGTTTTTCAGCTGGCATATTTCTCCGGGAGGCTGCCGCATACCCACTAGCTTTGCTAGGTGGTTATGCTCATCGCTAAGACAAAGAAAGTTTGCAGATCATAGATTCCTGCAAACTCTGATAGTGTCCATGGGGCAACAGATATCACTAATCACCCAATGATATCCACATACAGTGCAATTCATAAATATTCCTCCCCTATGTGGAAACTGACAAAATCTAGTGACTGATTCCTATTATAATAACAAAGTATCACTATATTATATAACTTCTCTTTCAAGCATTATTTAGAAAGCTAAGTATACATAAAACGTACATTATTCACATCCATTCAGTCCCCGTCTCCAAGGTTGTAAATCCCATAGAGCTGTAGAATTATGTTTGCAAGCAAGTACGAGTAACCACCTAGCTTTGCTAGGTGGTTATGCCTCCCGGAGGACAAATAGGATTTATCACAGGGTTAGTGCCTGAAAAAACATTTAGCTATGCTGTGTAAGCTTGCCTGCTCTGCTGCCTGTTTTTCCCATCTCAATGGCCTGCCATTGTCTCTTTATTGAGTAGACCATCTTTATTGAGTAGACAGGACAACAGTAAATGTATTTGCTTCAATAATACAGTTAAATTATGTAAAATATGCTTAGCAAGAGACTTTATGATATATAAAGATATACTTCATTAAAACCCTGGGTGATAAAAAAACTATATTAAAACGGATATCACAGCAAAGTTATAGATAGACAATGTTTATATAGTATATACAGAATTGGAATATATACACATATAAATGCACTTTTTAATTCTAAAAATGTCAATAAAATACAATAAAATGTCATAAATACAACAGGTTACACAAAAAACAAATTAGAGTGTTCTCTTAACCCTTTAACGACCAATGCACCATCCAGCATCTGTGTGTTCCTGGCAGCCGATCATGAGGTGATCGTAAAATATAAAAAACAAATGACTTATGCAGAATGTCTGCACTCTTATATACAAATATTATAGAAATGTCCTAATGGTGACTAGTAATAATAAGTGACAATAGCTGTGATAATGCTAGAATATGTTACCCACACACTAGTGGGTATGGATGCAGAATGTGCTGGTAATCAGGAGTGAAATGAAAACTCAGGGAAATTAAACACACATAAAAATGATAACAATGATACTTAGCACAGGAACACTCCTTGTGTGCTGATTGCACCTGCAAAATAAAATATACTCAGAACATGGTGCAATATGTATGGCACCCTGTAGTATGGTAAATAAAAGAGTAAATAAATGCTGTAATGAAACACTGACAAACATAACTCCTATAGCCAAGGAGCGTGGAATATGCACATATGGATGTTATACTTGCCACAACTTGGTATTTCTGGCGATGATGATAGACAAACCCAATATCGATTATGAAAATGTATTTCTCCGATGGGTAAAATGACAAGTCAACATCCAGACAGGAAAAAATCTATTAAAATGTCCACAAGAAGGAATAAACTTGGCGATAAAACCACAAAACTGTGAGGCACTGAGTCCTTCCAGGCGTCAGCAAACCTAGCGCTTCCGTGTCTTTTGGAGGCTATCTGTGTTTGTTTTATTTTCAGCTGCAGTTGCTCAGTGGACATTTCAAGAATTCAATAGTGATTTTTGTATGTGTTTTTTGTATCTATTTTTCACACTTGTGGCCTTGCATATTTGCTCGTCCAATTTTTTCCGTTGTATTTTGCCATGTTGCGAATCTGATTGGTGCTGAGGTATCCACTATTGGCTGTGTGTTGCACGATAGACACACACACTCATGAAAAAGAGAGAGTCCCTGGATGGATGCTTAAGGACTGCATTTTAATCCGGCAGAAATAGCTGTCTGCCTCATTAATCGAAAAACAAAAATTAGGTTTAGTTCCTCATCAAGAGTATAAAATGCTACCTTGTTAAACAGTGTAGTGGATTGAATTAGAAAAAGTGACACAAATGGGAAGTTATTAAAAACCAACTAACTGAAAAGGGATAAAAATGTAATCTTTCAGAACACTGAAGCGCTTTAGAGATGTAAGTTTGTGGGCATTTGCAATCACCCCCAGTTTAAATGTTTGAAGCTGAACAAGAAGGAAAAGTCCGGCACTTCCAACAATTCTGGGGGGAAAGGGGAAGATGCCGGTGCTAGTATGAGCAATGTTTCCCTAGTTTAATCGTTATCCTGACCAGTCAGCCGCCACACTGTTGCGGGACGGTTTTCAGTTTTGTTTTCGGATCCCCTCAAAACAGTTGGTTACCCCCCCTTCCCCAAGAACCTGAAATTGGCCGTTCAGTTCCCTGCCGACAAGGTTGACGAGCTACAGTACCTGATGTCGCAAATGCTCACTTTTGGCAAAGTTCAGTTTCTCTCTGCACCATTTTATCCATCACACGGAGAAACTAAAAGCAGACTTGGCTGTGTGGAATTCGTTCTTGCAGTTGTTTAATGGGCGGATGCTGTTCTTGGAGACAGCAGTTTCTAATGTGGACTTGAGTTTATGGACCAATTCGTCTCAATCGATGGGTTCTGGGGGCTTCTTTCGCGGTATATGGTTTTCTGGTCTGTGGCACTGCTCTGGCCTTACTTGGAATTACCTGGTCTTCTTCAACCAATAGTGGTTTCCATCATTGTCTGGGGCCCACTGCTGGAAAATAAGAAGATCCGGTTCTGGTGCGACAACATGGGTTTGTCGTCCAGGCCAATCAAAATAAACAACTGAACAATGTTTCTGTATATGTTTCTATGTGTCTTTACACTTTATAGTGATATTCATTTCTATGTTCTATGATATAAAAAAGAAAATGATACTTTATGGCATGTGGGGAACACTGCACAAAACTATGGAGCAGCGGAGATGGGTATGACGTGCTGCTTGTTTGGTGCTTCACACCAGTCCAAGGGTGATTGCTGTGCTCTTTTTTGAGCCTCAGTATGCTGCAGAACATGGATAGTGGGACACTCTTTTGTCTACTGGGCAGCCAGGCAGGCTACAGTTCGTCCCAATGGTATTTTTTGGGGGTCTATGTCAGGTCAATCTGCAGTGGATGGGCTGTCGGGACATGAGCTGGAGCGGACCTGCCTGGTAACGTTTCACAGTCCGTTGTACGCCTTGTGTCCTACATCTGGTCCTACATCTCGGAGGTAACAACTTGTTACCGCTGAGGGAGCTGACATATTACATCAAGGCGGACATTCTTTGGCTGTGGTTGCAGTTTCTGGTTCTAGTGTGGTCCGACATCATTTCTAGATTGCTCTGGCGGGGTGCCCGGTCTCGTTCTGGCGTGGAGAGGGCCAGAAAGAAGCTGAACATTCCCATCTCACGCTTAATTGTTTACAACGGTGGCCTAATGGTGCGTCATCCTGTGCTGGATGGTTTCGATGCTTCCCTGTATCGAAGTGACGGTGTCCACCTAACAGATTTTGTCTTGGATCTATGGAATTTGGCGATAATGTCAGTGATCGAAAAAGCGGTGGAGCCAGTAGAGTGTAAGGGTTCACATTCAGGTGGTACCCGTGGTCTGATGTCAGTGCAGGGGCGTTGGCTGTCTAGGGTATGGCCAACCCGAGAGGCAGTAACTTTGGTAGCAATCTGCACGAGCTCCCCATGGGCTGGTCCCTGGGGAGTGAATATCAGATGGCTACCGTGCAGGGGCATCGATGCCAGTAGCCAGACAATTTTGGTGGCGTCTACATCCGATCCTCAGGTACCCAATCCTAGATATGCTACCGCAGTGGCATATACATGTCTGTACTTAATAAGATGGTGTGTTTTTTTTTATCATGGGTATACATGTTATACATGTTGAATGGTTTTTACGTTTTTTAGTATGCATTCAAGTTTTTAAGTTACTGATATAAATACAAAATCTTTGTTGCAGTATTTATTAATAAATACTGTGACCTTCATATCCAGTTGGTTGTCTGTGTATTTTCTTGGGGGAGGGTGCGTTCATTTTCCATACCTTTGTCAAGGCAAGGTGAGGCATTGGCACACCCAATGCATTACAGTAATTATAATAATAATAACTGGTTTACAAATTCAAATACTGACAAATCATATGAATGTCTGGTAACAGAGGGGGTCTTTGGTACACTGTATGCATAGGGAAGCTACGCAGTACCATGTGTATGTCATCGGCATACAGGTTAGTGGGTGGTCCAAACCTACCCCTGCCTTACCCTGTTCCTTTAGGAATATGTGTTTTGTAGTGATGTGTTTATGAGCTTTGGAGGGTATACTACATGGGGGGGGAGCAAAGTGGCACAGAGAAGGATGGGTCAAAGGGACTGTGGGCGGGATGAGGAAGGGCCCATGCAGTGCGAGTGAACAACTAAGGCTGGCTCTGAATGTGGCGCTGTGTGACCATGCGATCATGTGTTTGATCTTCACTGGGCCTAATTTGGACCTAAAGGACTGCAAGATAATCAGGGTTATGGATAAAAACTACCCCACTGCAAAGTGTCTGGAGCTTTATAAAAAAGCGCAATAACTGTTTATTATGTATGACGGTGATTGTGCCTTTTTATAACTCCTGGTACTTTACAATGTGGGAGAAGTACCTCTGCTGAACAGTGTTTACAGAAAACTATGCAGTTTTCCTGAACCTTTTCATTCCACACTATGGAATCAATCCCAGCATGTAGCGAACACATATCAATCTCATTAGTGATATGCACTGTGTGTCTCTGATACGCACAACACGTATAGACCTGCACAATATACTGATACTGAGAGTACATACAATATCATAACAAAACAAAACAACGTATATCTTCTGTCTGCTATTATGTTTGTCTAAATTAACTCCATAGCCGAATAACTATCTGGAGAACTGACAAATTCAGTCAGGGGTAAAATGAGTCTAAAAAGTTATTTGAAAACTTTGGAAAGTATTTTATTTGAAATGTATTTGTATTCTCCTTTGGCAAATATTGTGTGTTATTCTTATTAATAATATATCTGTTCACTCTTTTGGGGGTGGAACTTTTTCTGTATATTATTGTGCAAAAACGTATTTAGAGCGCTGAGAAATCGTTTTCGAAATCTAATGATAGTTATAAACATTCTGTTGGGGCCCAAAGAAAGTCTTAATTAATCAAAACCAGAAATACTCAGCAAAAGTTCTTAATAATGAAGAAGACATTATCTTCTGGTATCAGTAGATCCAAAACTGGACTGGTGAGGATTTTAGAGGAGTTAGTTCCAAAAAAGGTTTGGAACTGTTTATATTATCGACAAGAGGAATCAGGTAGAACCTGAAGCATCTTCTAACCACTCTTATTTGTCCTGACCCCTTGGTTAATGAATTGAAATAATTTTCTTTCAAACTGAAAGACTATTTTAATAAATAAGTACAACTGTTTTTTGCTTTTTCTGTCTGAATTTGGAAATATGTTGTTTTCCAGTAATGCTTCTAAATGTTTAAGCCTGAAGCAATAAAATAAAAAAAATAGTTTCACATAAAAATATACATGTATGGGACTTCCAGGGGCGGAGCCTAACGTAATGGCAGCTCCTCTGCAGGTGGTGGGTAAAAGTCTTCTTAGGACGACAACCCCGAAGATACTGGCATCCCATCATGGAGGATGTGAGCCACGCTACATCACTGAGGCTAAACAAGTCAGTCAGCCTCCTTTCAGGTCCACCCACAACAGGACTGTGATTATCTACCCGACGGGACACCCTGGGTTATCACTTACCCACACTTGGAATCTGCGTCTGATTCGAGCCAGAAGATCCCCTGTGCAGGGTGAGGGGCGAAAAGGGTGGGAACTCCGCCATTACATGACTCTTTTGCCGGGCTTACTACTCAATCTGAGCAGTGACCTTAGTCTGTGCTGAACTGCAGCCTCCTCGGGAAATCCCCGTCAAGACGGAGGAAACTTACCGTTTGATGTTTCTGGCTGTGACTGCTCACCCATACCGTGTTTGATCCACGCTGGGATTCTCCTGTTCAGGAAGGAGAGAAAAAAGAGCAGGAAATCCGCCATTGCTGGACCCACCTCGAAGGGCTTGTGGCGGGAACCGAAATATTCGGTTGAACTGTGACAGAGCTGCAGTCAATAAGGGGCCAGTGCCTGGATTCAGATTTCTAGTAGATACGAACCAGTTACAGACATACAGGAGACCTTCGTTCTTCGTCAAAACGGACGGGCGCCTTGGCTTATTGGTCACGGAGTGCGTTTGAGCTGAGGGGCATATCTCCTACTGCCTGCCTGAGACTTCTATTGGTTGAATCTGGATCTGCCTACCTGCATTGTCCTCCAAGGGAACCAATATCATGAATCTTTTGTGAGTTAGTGTCGCTGGGCTGGCCGCCTTATGGGTATGTAGAGCCTATTGGGGGGCCACCTTGGGATGCCGACAAGTGTTTGTTACCCTATTCTCTCAGAGGGCTCATCGGTCAACGACTGCAGCAGTCTTGGGCTGTACCGCAAAAGAGTGAGTCTCATTATATGCTGGGAACTACAGCACCTATCCTGTATATTTTGTTCAATTTTTGACTATATTTTATTGACCTCCTGTTACATGAACTAATGGACTGAACTGTTGGTCAAATTTGTCTGTGCCCGGGTGGTGCAGTGGGGTAATATCTGACTCGGGACCTCTTTGTTTGTTATATTGGTCAGGCCCTAACTTTGAACGTGCTGCTGTACTATTATATTTGGGGTTACTATAGTGGGGGTATTCATTTAGATAACAACACTATTTTTGTATACCACCTCATTGGGGATTTAGTTTGAAGCTATACTGTTTCCATCTTATGCACAATCCCTATAGGGTCTGTTTGATTAACTAATTTTTCATTTACAGCAGTGTGTAAGTGGCAACATCTATATATATTTGTATATATGTATACTTGTTTTCTGCCTAACTTTGAACGTGTTCCTTTACCTTACTGCATTCTACTAGGGGACACTATAGTGGGAGCATTTATTTAGGTAATGGCACTGTTTTATACGCCATCCTATTGCAATCCATAGGCATGTCTACAAAACTTCTTGTTTATTAACGGGTATCGCCCACTATTTCTGAACAACTCACCTGGACTTAGTCTTTCCCACTAAGGGGGTGTGTGACAAATTACCCGGGTCTCCCCCACTCAACTTACTGTGCCTTGAGCTATACTGCATGTAGTTTATTATATAATTGCATTCTGGTGCTCACACAACCTCCTTGCTGAGAGAGCCTAACCTTACGTCAAATATCCACACTATGGATAAGTTTGTAGACAAATCTTCCAAAGACAAGAAGAAAAAATTTGTGGTCTCAGACATAAGATTGGGCAAACGCAATAACCAGGAACAGTCTCCATCTTCGCCACAGTTAGACAACTCTCCGGAACTGTCACCGTCTATGCCTATGCTGGAGTGCAGCCAACCAGAGATGTCGCACACTTTGCATCCCGCAAGCACTATGGCACAGGATGTTTTCAAAGCTTTATGGCCTCTCTTTGACGCATGTTTGGTGGAAATTAAGTCCTCAATTGATAATACCCTAGCACAAATTGCGACCAACTCTACCAATATAACAGAGCTGGAAAACCGCCAAAGCCAAACAGAAGATACGGTACAACAGTTACAAGGCAAGGTTCTCCAACACTCTAAAACCTTAAACACTTTATAGGAACAGAATGACGATCTGGAGAATAGAAGTCTTCGTAATAACTTGAAGCTTCTAAATATGCCAGAACACATCAAACCATATCAGCTTCTCAAAACTATCCAGAGGTGGCTTCCTTCGGCTTTGGGCCTCAGCTATCCCGAAGATAATTCTCTTCTCATTGAATGAGCCCATAGGATCGGACCGGACCATAAAGGGCCTTAGGCCAGGTCCACACCAGTGATTTTCAAACTTCTCAACTTCTTTGACAAAACAAAGATCCTGGCAGCCTACAGTTTGAAAGGCGACTTACAATACGAGAACCAGAAGGTGCTGTTATTTCAAGACTACTCACAGCAAGTTTCATCAAAACGCAGATAATTTACACCGATCTGTAAAAGCCTGCATGAGAAAGGCGCCAAATTTAGTCTTCTCTATCCGGCCAAACTTCGTCTAATGCATGAGGGCCACACATACTTGTGGGACACCCCGGCTGAGGCACATCAAAAATTGTCAGTTGGGTCTGTAGCTGGGAGGTCATGTGGGGACACCACTCAAAGGCTTCTGTGATTGATACATTTACAGAGGCTCACTGTTTGTAGAACTTTAGTCGATTAAGTGTTCTATTGTTAAAGGGTTTGTTTGAATGTCCGTCTGCCCTCACCCCCCCAGGTATATGGGATGACCCCCAGTGCTGGGACAGGGGGCCCTTAACAAAGAGAATCTTCACTATTTTGCCAACTTTTGATTTAACCGGAGTTGGTTGAAAATGTCCGACCCGGTCCTTAATAACAGAGATAACCCAGAATGGGCAGGGTGTAACCTCTTCTGGCACTCTTCGTATCGTTTCTTGGAATGTGAAAGGGCTCAACACGCCTACAAAAAGGAGGAATGTCCTCAATAAACTTCATGCACTTAACCCTTCCATTGCTCTCTTACAAGAGACGCATTGGAAAACAGGTGCCGGGGGTACCTTAAAAGACAGATGGATAAAGGAATGCATTTCGGCCCCCTATAAATCTAATTCGAGAGGGGTAGCGGTATTATTTCATAAATCTTTAAATTATACAATTGTCTCTAAGGTATTGGACCCTGAGAGAAGATATCTATTGCTGTCATTGTCACTGGGAACAAAGATGTTTTTGTTAATTAACATTTTTGCTCCGAACCTGCCCAACTTCACATTTTATTGTAAATTGGTGGAGATGCTTGTAGAATTTCCAGACTCAAATATCATTTTAAGGGGCGACTTTAATGCATTACAAGACCCCTCGCTTGATAGACTGGGGCCTGCGCTCCAATTCCCGAGTCAACCCAATTAAGGGTTCTTTTAACTTACCGAAAAATTGCGCCTGATAGACCCATGGAGGGCTTTGAACCCATCGGTAAAGGATTATACGTTTCTGTCCAGCGTCCATAACACCATGTCAAGGATTGATTTATTTTTAATAGCCCATCATTTATTACATACGGTTAGACACACCAAGATTCACAACATACAGGTTTCGGACCATGCCCCAGTTGAAATGTCGATTTACCTGCACCCTCCACTGGAGAAATCGCGTAGATGGTCATTCCCTTCTTACTACTTTACTAACCCTGATTGTAAATCTTTTATGGAAACCACATGGGGGAATTTCTTAGACAATAATTTAGAACATGTGGATGATCATTTGTTGTTCTGAGAAACATCCAAAGTGGTCCTTAGGGGGCATATTATTTCGTATACCTCCAAAAAGAAAAAAGATTGGCAGTCCAAATTTGAATCTCTTAATACTCAGGTATCCAACGCATTGCGACAGTTTTGAACTGACCCATTGGATTCAAACAGGGAGGCCTAGGTTCAAAATAGAGAGCTCTTAGAAACATTTCTGTTAGAAAGGTCCCAACACCAACTAGAGCATACTAAGAATAAATTCTACAGATGGGGGAACAGGGCGGTTAAACTTCTGGCGTTACTGGCAAGGATAAGAGATCGAAACATAATATTAGCCACATTGTGAACCCTGTGAGAAAACTAGAGACAGACCCTAAATTGCTCTGCAGGCTGTTCCAAAATTACTTTCAGGAGATGTACTCCGCAGCCCCTGATAATAGGCAGGAAGGCATCGCAGTTTTAAAACTGGCAAAATCTCCCAGACTCTCTAATGAACACAGAACTCTCCTCAATGCACCCATTACAGAATGGGAAGTGTCCCTAACCATTAACAATCTTAAGAATGGTAAGACCCCCGGACCGGATGGATACACCAGTGAATTATACAAGTTATTAAAACCGCACGTACACAGTCCCCTTACCTGACTGAACAACTACATCTATCTTGGTGGCACACAGTTTAAAACTTTGACAGAGGCTTGCACCGTACTGCTACTCAAACTCAATAAGGAACCGAGATGTCTTCATTTAGACCCATCACTCTGATTAACCAGGACTGTAAAATCTTGACTAAAATATTGGCTGACAGACTCCAATTAATATTGCCTGACCTCCTTTTTCCCATACAGAGGGTCTTCGTCAGGGGACATCACCCGGTCGTGGGCATCAGATCCGCCTTGGCGGCAGTGCTGTATTTACCGCGAGGCATCCTAGGCGGATGCCTAGGGCGCCAAATTTTGGGGTGCGGCAGCGCCCCCCAGCACTAAAAAAATTAGAAAAAAAAGTGTGAGTGTGATGGGAGTCAGAGTGTGTGTGATGGGAGACAGTGTGTGTGACTGAGTGTGATGGGAGTCAGAGTGTGTGTTATGGGAGACAGTGTGTGTGACTGAGTGTGATGGGAGTCAGAGTGTGTGTGATGGGAGACAGTGTGTGTGATGGGAGTCAGTGTGTGTGTGATGGGAGACAGTGTGTGTGACTGAGTGTAATGGGAGTCAGAGTGTGTGTGATGGGAGACAGTGTGTGTGACTGAGTGTGATGGGAGTCAGAGTGTGTGTGACGGGAGACAGTGTGTGTGATGGGAGTCAGTGTGATTGACTGAGTGTGATGGGAGTCAGTGTGTGTGACTGAGTGTGATGGGAGTAGGAGTGTGTGACTGAGTGTGATTGGAGTAGGAGTGTGTGTGTGATGGGAGTATGAGCTTGATGTGAGTCTGAATGTTATGTGTGATGTGGGGTCATGAAATGGAGGTGATGGGGCATGTCTTAGGTGTGTAACGTGGGTGTGCAGCTTGGGTAGGAGGGTGCCCGGATTTTGTCTGCCTAGGGCAGCACAAAATCAAGATACACGACTGCTTGGCGGCAGTATGGAGGGTGACTACGGTTCAGGGTGCGTCACCGCCAGCCTTAGTAAGTTTAGATGCTGTGAAGGCCTTCGACCGGGTGGCGTGGCCACATCTGAGTGAAGTTGTTTAAATTTCAATATTTTGGAGCCCCATTACTGGGGTTCTTCCGTAAACTGTATTATGAGCCGACGACTCAACTCACGGTTAACGGACTATACTCGGAAGGGCTGTCCATTATCCCCTCTTTTATTTAACATTGCCCTGGACCCGTTACTTCGCATCCTTTATTCAACTGCCATATATAAGGGGATAGGGGAGGGGACTTCACAGATTAAACTACATGCATATGCTGATGATGTTCTGTTAGTGGTCTCAAACCCCGAGCATTCGTTGGGTGGGACCCTAGACCTCATCGATCAGTGGGAGGCAATTACGGAATTTCATATTAATCGGTCTAAAACTAAGGCACTTTACTTAAAAGGCAGTAGGGTTCCATCGAGTTTGGAAAATCTAGGCATTCACTGGGAGGTAAAGGAGATAGAGTACATAGGTATAAAAGTCCCTAGGAAACTGAAGGATCTATACTCTAGTAATATTCACCCAATTATTAGGAAGATTGAGAATGAACTGTCTGGCTAGAGAACGCTCTACCTCACGTGCACGGGTAGAGCTGCCCTAATCAAAATGATTAGTTTCCCAAGGTTGTTGTACTTGTTTCAGTCATTTCCCGTTCTTCTAAAGAATTCGGAAGTCAAAAGCTTACAAAACAGTTTCTCCAAATTTCTATGCTTAGACAAGAGGGCAAGAATTGGTCTCTCTGGGTTAAATAGACCGGTCTCTCAACGGAGCTTAAACATTCCCATCCCCTTAGACTATAATTTGGCCGCTTTGCTTAGATATGCCTCGGACTGGGTAAAGAATACAAACACTTACACCACTACTCAATTAGACAATAGTCTTTACCCCGCTCAGGCAGTGCAGTCACTCCTCCACACTCCATACAGCTCATTACCAGACGAGGTTACAGCTAACCCTTTGTTAGCCTCTTCGATAAGGGCCTGTAAAATGGCCAGACTTAGATTAAAAGCTCAATGGCAATACTCAATTTTCCAACCGTGGCTACGAAACCCTTTTTTCCAGCATGGGGGGGCAGGTAATCCAAATACGTCATGGACTCAACAAGGCATAAACACACTGGCATCATTTATTGACCCGGTTCAAAAAAGTATCCTAGAGTACTGGGAATTTAGGGCACGTTTCCCCTCAGTAACAATTCCAATTTTTAGGTATTACCAGGCTAGAAGTTTTATCTCTTCCCAAATTAGTTCTTTTACTGAGGGTTTGGGACAATCCTTTTAATGACCTGTTTGCCCCAGAGGTGACCTCTTCCCCATCGACAAAAAGTTTATATCGCATGTTACATTTTATTGATCAGGAACATGACACTACAAGGGGAATAGGGAATTGGACTGTTCATATCCAGGATCTGGACATTGAGAATACTCTTACAACTACTGTCGCCATGATAAAAATCATACCTTCTGCACTGTATAAAGACATGGCAATGAAAGTTGCCCATTATGCTTACTTTTCCCCTTCCCGATTGTATAAAATGGGCCTTTCTGAATCTACTAAATGTTTAAAATGTGAAGGCACTGATGCTACGCTGTACCACTGTTTCTGGACTTGTCCAGTTATCTCCTCCTGTTCAGGTTTCCGGTACATACGTATTGTAACAACCTGGGCATCTTTATATCCAATCTTTAACCAGAGTTGGCTATCTTACGGGTGGTAGACGACCAATATCGTGGAAACAAAAATATCCTTCAGATTATTTTAGCAGCAGCAAGAAAACCGATCCTCCATCAATGGATTCAGACTTCCCCCCCAACCGTAACTCTTTTAAAAAACAAACTTTATTACATTATGGAATGGACTGGCTGGAGACCAGTTTACACAAGGATAAGAAAACAAAATCTTTTTTTAAATGTTGGACAGCGTATATTAACACATTAGATTTAGATATTAAGACCAAGATTTACAATACCTTTTGTCATACAGATTGGTATATTACTGAACGTCTTAAACATAATTCCCCAATCAACCTTCCCACCTAGGTTATACGTAGCAAACTACTGCCATCTGGGAGGGGGAGGTATGACGGACAGGTTAGGGTGGGAGAATTTTTCCCAGTTTTGGTTTAGTTTCTATTAAGTTGTATATTTACATTGCTCACGGTCTCTGAGGTTGCAGAACCGCCATATTGGCATCTACATAATGAACCCATTTCTAGGACTTGTGTATTGGAAACATACAATTTGTCTGTTATTTCATTATCTCTTCGGGTATTGTGATATTGAACATGTCTCTTCACGTGTACGAAATCCTAAGATACCTAGTAAAGTCATGTTAGATCCATGTTGTCAAAAGATGGGATGCCCACATAATATTACATCTATATGATTTACTGCAGGTTTATTTATTTTATGTCTGTTATATAGTAAATGTAAAAAAAGGGATGAGTTTCATTACAATCATAATTCTAGGGCATTAACATGCTATTTCCATTATCTTTTATATTGTATTTGGATGATGCCTGTACATACTTTGCAATCCTCAAATAAAAAAGAATTAAAAAAAACAACAAATACATTTATAGTGTTTTCTAATCAGTGGTAATGCAGCCCTTAACTAATTAGATATAATATATGCTGTGTTTATCTATATAAATTCCTCTAAACTTTTTTCTGTTCCACCTTCAATAGGTATTGGCTCATCAACGAAAACCAACACATAAATCACAAAAGTGTGAAGCAGTCATTTTAAAGGGAAATTGAAACAATACCCCAGGGACCACCTCATCCTCCTTTGTTTTCCAAAGAGACAAGAAGCTGATCTGCAAAAGAAAATGGAGGGAATCAGCGCGGTGCCAAAACAGGGGCTCCAAAGGATGTGTTTTTTTACCAGTGCTGGAGGACACCGGGAAGAAGCTGCAGCAGTGCAACCTCCTTACCAGGGTCCATACAATGAAAGTCACAGAATTTAGTTGGCCTTTTCCCTCCTTGTAGTTCAGGATGGAATAAACTGATGTTATTATACATTTTGTGTTTCTCTGAGTCTTTCAAACACACAGGCACTAATCCACCACTGTCACTGACTCTACTTACAGTGACTCACACTTAAAGCATACCCTCAATTTATACCCCGTCTCAAGTGTCCATGGTGTATCGTCCGTCACCCCCTGATGACGGCCATGCCCCACCCCCTTTTTTGTCTCTGTACATATTTGTACATTTTATATATTTCACATTTTTAGAATATAACAGGTTTTTGAATGATTCCTTTAGATCTATTGTATTATAAACACAAAAGACTAAACTAGAAATCATCTAACAGGAGCATGCATAATAAATATTGTTATTTTATGATGGTGGCAGAGATGAACATTTACAAGTACAAGTGCTCAACTCCTTGAATCCAGATAAAGCAAACATTTTTAAAGATGGTGGGTGCAGAGGCGCTCTGGCAAAGCCGTCCTCACTTTCTAAGGTAAACAAATATTCCCTATTTACTACAAAGACAGTCAGATTCCCCTTGAATTAACATAACCTAAGTTACTTTTAATTTGTATAAATTGCTAGCAAGTCATCCAATGTTTCAATGTATTTAGTTAATCAGCCAAAACAAATTCACTTGACGATGAAATAAACTTTTGATGTTAAAGATGATGGCTTCTTTCTCCCAATCCTGTTATTGGAAATGATTGAATTATTTTTTCTAATAAGTGATTCCCCCAAAGATATTTTATTGACCTTGGACATATGCTTATCATATCGTATCACATTCCCTCCAAGGCATCTTTCCTCCAAAGAAAGCTATCCAAATTCGGAAAGCCTTTCTTTACGGTAATCAGTTAGATAACACAAAAATGGCACACCTTCATGATGATATATAAGCCTTTCTTTATGGCCAAAGTCTTCAATTATTTTAATCAAATTTATAGCCCTCCTCTGAATCCATTCCACCGTCGTCTACATCGGGCGCATTGTGCTGAGAGCAGCGCAAGGTTTGCATGCTCCGCCCCTTCAGGTGACATACCAGAGCTCAGAAGATCCAGGAGCACAGGAAACGGTTTACATGAACCATCCCCCTCCTGCATATAAAAGGTAAATAGGCAGGGAGGGGGACAAATGCCACAAAAAAAAAAAAAAATGAAAGGAAATGTGTGTGTGTGTGTTTGTAAGGGTGTCTGTGTAAGGGTTTCTGTGTGTGTGCGTGTCTGTGTAAGGGTACCTGTATCTGTAAAAATGTCTGTATGTAAGGGTATCTGTTTTTAAGAGTTTATTTTGGTGTGTAAGGGTGTCTGTTTGTAAAGGTTTCGATGTGGGTGTGTATGGTCGTGGGTGTCTGTGTGTAAGGGTGTGTGTATGTTTGTGTAGGTATGTGTGGCTGTGAACATTTGTAAGTGTGTGTCTTTTTTGTGTGTATTTGTGGCTGTATATGAATGTGTATAAGTGTGACTGTGTTTGTAATTAATGTGAGGTTGTTTATTTTTCTTGTGAGTTTTCTTGTTTATTGTGACACAGTAATGTGCCGTGGAGTCTGTGATATATATATCTATATATCATCAAAAAAGACTGTGCTTCCTGCGCTAGTCAACAAAAGTGCAGCAAAGACAACCTTTGTTCCTTTCCCTTTAAACACAAAAATGTATATAAAGGTATAATAGGTGTTGTGCAATAAAAAAAAGTGAAAAATTGTGAAATATAAATAAAACTTATCTTGATAATGGTTCAGCTTTTTCAATTAAATCAATCACTTGAACTCAAATGATGCCATGGGGAAACAGAAATAAATAAACAATATATATGTGTGAGTCTGTTTTCAAAGAAGTTGTGTGCAAAGAATTCTTCCCATTAACTGTAGAGGCAGCATTGGGCAAGTCTGGTGGGGGAAAGGCAGCATTGGGCAAGTCTGGTGGGGGAGAGGCAGCATTGGGCAAGTCTGGGGGAGGGAGGGGGGAGAGGTAGCATTGGGCACGTCTAGGGAAGGGAGGGGGAAAGGCAGCATTGGGCAAGTCTGGGGGAGACGAAAACAGAAAAACGGACAATAATCCACTGGGAATATGGTGGGCGGTAGGTCACTGCTGACTTCTAACTCTGTATCGGTGCAGAGTACAGAGGAAGGACGTCTATTGCAATAAAATATGGATCGCAGAAATCATATCAAAATGAAGATTTATTCAATGCCACAGTGGCAACCCGATCATGGCACTTCATCATAGGCATAAGTGATTGGGGAGAATATCCACTCTTAAATACCTTCTTTAATAGTGCTGTATAATTTAAAAAGACCCATACAATTTTATACAAATATATAAAATACATGAAAAACAACAAAATCAAACTATTTCACACCAGGTATCAAATATCTCTTTGAATAATAGGTGAAACCCTTAAGTATGACAATATGAGTGGGCTTAAAGATATATTACCTGCAAATGTTTCCAAAATGGTTATGTCCTGGCAAAGTATTATAATAATAATCATCATTAGAACAGATTACAAGTAATATGCATAAAGCAAATTATTGAATAGGTATAAGCTGAAAAGATGCTAGATAAGCCATCGATGAACATTTTCTTTCGATATCTAAATTAGTAATAACTAAGTCGTAACCATAATTAGCACATTTGTGTGTTATTTACAGAGGGAAAAAAAGGGGTAACCTTACCGGTTACTATAAGCCTCATCCATAACTTACATTCAAAGTACAGACCAGGAGCAACAAAGTATTAACAACCAAAGTAAATATTATCGTATTTAAGTTAGGGTTCAGGGAGAAGGGAAACAATGTATGCAAGCTTCCTATACTGTTACATGATATAGTGAAGAACACAGGACATGAAAAAGCAAATGCAAAACCAAAACGTATCTTAGGGAAGAGGAAGTAGAAATATTAGGGCTAGTCAGAACAGGGCTTGTTAATGTCTAAAGATTTGGGCGTCGTGTCTCTAGTGTGAAAATCCAAAACATATCTCGTTTGTTGAGAAGGGCCTGTTTATTTCCTCCCTATTTTGGATTCACTATTTTATCTATACCCTGGAAAGTCAAATTCTTGTACTCTCCTCCACAACATGGCTGAAAATGTCTGTTCACTGTGGATGTTTTTTAATTCGTGGCTATTTCATTTAAGTGTTCACATTTTCTCTCCTTCAGGAGTCTAATAGTACGGCCTATGTATTGGGCTTTACAAACATTACAACTAAATAGATTACAAATAATGTGTTGCAATAATGTGTTCCAACATGCGAACATGAGATACATCTCCCTCCACATTTGAACATACCTACATCTTTAAGCCAATTTCCCGCCTGTCTAGTTTTAATTTGATTATCATCATTAAAATGATGTGATGCATGTACGTAGGGTCCTAGCTTTTCTGGCTGTGCACATTATACCTTTAGTAAGTACCTTATTGTCTACCTGATAGGGTCTAATTTCCCATTCACGCTTGTAGGATGTCCCATGCCTACTTTTTAGTGCCTAGAGGCTAGTAGGACGGCATAGAACGTCCTACATTAAATAGCTCATCGTGACCACCACCCCCCTTGCGATGAGCTATGTGCGGACCCCGACGCAAAGACTTGCAGTGGGGTCCCCACTGTCAGGTGAGGCCTCACTCTGACACAGAAAATAGAGCTGACGCTCAAAGTGATCGTCTTCTCCATTTTATAGTAAAAACTTGCAGGTCATCATAGACCGTTGTCCTGCATGTAACAGATCATCGCGGCTCCCCATGTCCCTGCAGCGTGAGCCCCAGTGTCAGATGAGGCCACTTTGAGTGGCCTGAGTCTGACTTAGGAAATGTAGCTAATGCTCAAACAGAGCGTTCGCTACATCTCCTGCATCCCTGCATGCCCGAACGTCCGCTGGAGGTCGGCAGGAACCGATGATTGTTCTAGGGAACCAATCCCTGATAATATTGGACAGGCAGATTTATGAATATTGGGAAGATGGTAGAAAGTTGCTACTGCAGAGTTTTGTATATTGAGAAAGTCAAATTCATTACTCATAATTATCCCTGCATTTCTACAATGATCCAAAAATTTTGTCTAATCAGACTGAAAGATGCCTGTGGGATTAGCCAAAGGGCGTGTATAGGTTTCTGTATCACTAAGTTGTTTAAGCGTTTTACATACATAATCTTGAGTTTTTGAGACAACTATCTCTCCACCTTTATCTGACTGTTTGATTGTGATATTAGTATAAGCCATCAGGCTCTCAATTGTCAATTGTTCCTATTTTGTAAGATTATGATTTTTATTAGGTCATAAAGATCCCTTTCTACTAGTTATAAGAAGGTATGTTCTAAATTTCCCCTTATAGCTACTGGATTAAATGTAGATGGTTTATGTAACCTAACATTTCAGAAAAGATTAGAGTATCATTAATAAGACTGAAATTTTCAGTACTTGCCACTGTATCATTGGTGGGACTTTCTTCTTTCTTGTTAAGTGAAAAATATATTTCGACCATAAGATCTCTGACTAACTTATTTCTATCAATTAGTGTGTTAAAGTGATTTTGGGTTGGAGATAAGTAAAGTCCTCTTGACAGAAGTGTAAGTAGTTCCTTGATGAGTTCCACTGATGACAAATTTACTACATTGTCTATGTTCTCTGTTGTTTTCTGGTCTTCATTCTCCCTGCTTTGCCCCTCGCTGTTTCTAGGGCTGATCTGTTTTTTGAGAGTCGTGATGAAGGTGTCTGTATGCGGGACATTGGGGTTACAGACGAAGTTGCTGTTGAAGAGAAAGATGAATTACCCTCTGTGGTTTGTCCTTCAGCTGAGGAAAATGACACTGATCTATTTTGTTTTAGAATAGGTCTGTTTTTTTTTTAATTCTTTCGGTCTTTAAACCAGGGGTACACTTTATTCTCTTCATAATCTTGTTTGTCTCTCTGGAACTTCCTTTCTGAAATTCCATCCTCAAGTTTCATATTGTTTCCTGACATTTTCTTTTCCCTTTCATGAGATTTTAGATGATTTGTGTACTTGGTAAGTTGTTGCTGTGTCTCTTTAATTTCCTGTGTTAAATTTAGCATTTTCTCTGTGTTGAAGTGTATCAGGATATTATCCAGATTCACAGAGCATTCTTCAAGTGCATTGTTCCATAGGGTAGTACATTGTTCAAGATCCACTGTATATGAGGGTTTTTTGTTGATGCTCAAGCCACGGGGTATCCTTTGTACTTCTTTATAATTATTAAGGCTGTTGACTTCCCACCAGGCTCGAATTTCTTTAGAGGAAAACTTTCCAAGTTTCCTAAAAAGCTGTTCATAGGATGGGTCTAGACTTGTATCGTCTTGTTCCAATGCGAAAACATTGTGTGCTCGATCCGATCTATGTGCATGACTGGTGCTCCAAATGAATGGATTATCTGTTTTATTGGGGTTTGGTGCCTCATCTGTTACCACTGCCATTTTGACAGGAACAGGATCCTTGTATTCATACGTAATGCTTTAATGGTGTGTGGTGTGCGTTGAACGTGGGTTCCATAAATGCAGGGAAAGACAAGTGTCCTATTAATTGGCTTTTAAACATTTCCGTTGTTACATATTGTTGGAAAACCAATAAATGGCAATTTGTATTCCACATGTAAATAATTATAAAGCTCACCAATAGTAACACCGTTGGACCTTTAAATAGAATCCCTTTGGGTAATGGAGAAATGTCCTGGGAAGTAATCCCACATGTGTAAATGAAAACAGAATAAATGGACAATAATCCACGAGGAATATGGCTGGCAGTACGGTCACTGCTGACTTCTAACTCCGTATCGGACCCATACAAAAGATTAATTGAAGAAAGGTTCATTGAAAAATAGGCTTATCTAGCATCTTTTCAGCTTATACCTATTCAATAACTTACTTTATGCATATTACCTGTAATCTGTACTAATGATGATTATTATTATAATTCTTTGCAAGGACATAACCATTTTGGAACCATTCGCTGGTACTATACCTTTAAGCCCACTCATATTGTCATACTATTATGCAAAGAGACATACTTGGTGTGAAAAATAGTTTGATGTTGTTGTTTTTATTGTATTTTATATATTTGTATAAATATATATTTGTATGGGTCTCTTTAAATTATACAGCACTATGGGTGAAGGTATTTAAAAGCGGATATCTGCCCCAATCACTTATGACTATGATGAAGCGGCGTTGTCACTGTGGCATTGAATAAATCTTCATTTTGATGCGATTTCAGCAATCCGTATCTTATTGCAACAGATGTCCTTCCTCTGACTCCCACGCGCATTTTCCTCAAGCGGCGGAGGCGCCGATACGGAGTTAGAAGTTGGTAGTGACCTTACTGCCCACCACATTTCCAGTGGATTATTGTCCATTTATTCTGTTTTCGTCTACCCCAGACGTGCCCAATGCTGCCTGCACCCTCCTTCCCCAGACTTGCCTAATGTGGCCTCCCCCCTCCAGACTTGCCCAATGCTGCCTCTCCCCCCTCCTTTCCCCAGACTTACCCAATGCCAGTGCTGTATTTAATGCGAGGCATCCTAGGCGGATGCCTAGGGCACCAAATTTTGGAGGGTGGCAGCACACCCCAGCACTGAAAAAACAGTGCTGCCTGCCGCTAGCCACCACGCTGCCTGTCGCTAGCCACCAGGGAAAAAGGTAAGTGCTGGGGATATGGAGGGAAATTGGGGCATATTAATGGGACATAACTCTGGCATATTATTGGCAAATTTACTGGGGCATACTAAATAGCAAATAACACTGGAATATTATTGGGCAAATTTACTGGGGCATAGTAAATGGCAAATAACACTGGAATATTATTGGGCAAATTTACTGGGGCATAGTAAATGGCAAATAACACTGGAATATTATTGGGCAAATTTACTGGGGCATACTAAATGCCAAATAACTTTGGCATATTATTGGCAAATTTACTGGGGCATACTAAATGGCAAATAATACTGGATTATTACTGGGCACATTTACTGGGGCATACTAAATTGCAAATTGGGCACATTTACTGGGGCATACTAAATGGCAAATAACACTGGAATATTATTGGGCAAATTTACTGGGGCATACTAAATGGCAAATAACACTGGAATATTATTGGGCAAATTGTCTGTGGGATATTAAATGGCAAATAACTCTGGCATATTATTGGGCAAATTGTCTGTGGGATATTACATGGCAAATAACACTGGCATATTATTTGCAAATTTACTGGGCATACTAAATGGCAATTAACACGGGCATATTATTGGGCACATTTACTGGGGCATACTAAATGGCAAATAACATGAATATTATTGGGCAAATTTACTGGGGCATACTAAATGGCAAATAACACTGGCATATTATTGGGCAAATTGGCTGTGGAAATCTAAATGGCAAATAACACTGGCATATTATTGGGCAAATTGTCAAGGGCATATTAAATGGCAAATAACACTGGCATATTATTTGCAAATTTACTGGGGCATATTAAATGGCAATTAACACTGGCATATTATTGGGCACATTTACTGGGGCATACTAAATGGCAAATACTGGCATATTATTAGGGAAATTGGCTGTGACTTATTAATGGCAAACAATACTGGCATATTATTGGGCAAATTAGCTGGGGAATATTAGTGGTAAATAATATTGGCAATGTGTATGTAATGGGGTGATGGAGGCATGTAAATTGGGTGATGGGGCATGTCCTTGGTGTGCAACGTGGGTTATGGGTCATGTCGTGGGTGTGCATCGTGGGTAGGGGGGGGGGGGTGCCCAAAATTTGTCTGCCTAGGGCAGCAAAAAACCAAGATACACCACTGCCCAATGCTCCCTCTCCCCCCTCCCTCACCAAGCCTTACCCAATGCTCCCTCTCCCCCCTCCCTCCCCTAGACTTGCCCAAATAAAGATAGTTTTGAATAATGTTTACAAAGATTTAGCATGGTATAATCTTCTAATGGTTATTGATATAATTTTAGTGGAGTTGTAACAAGAATGCTCTATTTGCAAATAGTTTTCTAGATACCTTTAATTTGACAATAATTAGATGAATGCTAATTAACTAATGACATGACTACATATACCAGCATCACTCTACAAAGCAGCACTTAAAGAAGCCACCTGATTGGCGAAACGTATCGTGCGGAGGAGGAGGAGTGGTCGAGTGACTTCAGGCGCCAGCTGAACACAGTATGAGTTCCCCTCACACGAACGCAGAACCATGCCCGGGGTATCCTATGGAGGTGTCCTTATATGTGCACTGCAGTCTTCGGCCAATGTCATTTGTTTTTGCTATGCACTTTATGGATTTTATTCAAGTAAGCGGCACACTTTGGGGCCATTATTAAAATTATGTTATTATACTGCACAATTCGTGGCTCTCTCGCTCTCTGTTTGGCTCTAGACGGCTCTAGAAAAACATACAGTATTGCGGTGGGGAGGATACACAATTAAAGTCCCCACATATATTCCACTCCAGAGCCTGGTCTTTATAGTCTCTATTACATGTGAGTTAATTTACATATGAGAATAATTTTTTAGTGACACATTTCCAGTGAAAACAGACTCACACATATTGTTTATTTGTTTTTGTTCGCCCCTGGTGTAATTTGAGTTCAAGTGATTGATTTAATTGAGAAAATTGAACCATTATCAAGATAAGTTTTATTAATCTTTCACAATTTTTCACTTTTTTATGTGCAACACTTATTGTACCTTTATATACATTTTTTGTGTTTAACCGCTTCATGACGTGGGGTGTTACACATTCTGAAGACGTGAGGCTTTTTGTCATTTTAACCATATTTTCATTCAAACATGGTTCCCCTCTTTAATATTTATCGTACCCACACAAATTATATATTGTTTTTTAAAGGACAGATAGGGCTTTCTTATGAAACCATTTGCACATGTAGAATCCATAGTTACTGTACAATACATTTGAAATAATAAAGAAAATATTGAAAAAAAAGTTTTTCCTTCTAATAACCCTTCTAATAATTTGCAGACATTTAGTGAAGTTAAAGAAAAAAAACACTAAAACATGTTCACCAACTTTTCCTGATTATAGAAATACCCCACATTCATTGGTGCCCCATGCTTTTTGGAAGTTAGAGGGCAAAAATCATAACCTGCATATTGGGGTTTCGAAACTTGGAATTTTCACAGATTGCTTTGGTAGGACTATGTCACATTTCGGGTGCTATTGCAGTGCCCTATACCAAAATGTCCCCATCAATGTATATATTTTTGGAAAGCAGACAACATGGGGTATCTCATTAGGGGTAGTTATAGAAGTTTAATTCAGGCATTGTGCCCCAAATTTTTTACCAAATTTAGGAGTCGTTAATTTTTTCTGCATTTTGTTTGCGAACGCTGCGATTTTGCTTAGGATTTCTTCCTCAGGTCAGGTGCAGCTACAGAAAAAAACACTAAAACATGTTCACCAACTTCTCCTGATTACAGAAATACCCCACATTCATTGGTGCCCCATGCTTTTTGGCAGTTAGAGGGCAAAAATCATAACCTGCATATTGCGGCTTCAAAACTTGGAATTTTCACAGATTGATTTGGCAGGACCATGTCACACTTGTGATACTATTGCAGAGCTACATTCCAAAATTTCCCCATCAATGTATATATTTTTGAAAAGTAAGCAAACTAAATGAAAAACTTTAAACTATTTAAAACTTTTTAGAAGTTATAACTAACTGTCAAGGTGATTTGAATTTTCAAACAACTGGGGCAGTTTGTGGCACACGGCAATGTTATCTACCAATATCTCATTAGACTGTGGTAGTCACCGAAGCAGTTTATACAAAGGCCTGGCAGTGAAGGGCAAGATGGGCAGTGGTAGCTTGAATCTTTTCTTATTCCCTTTTTAGTGCACACACGGCAACGTTTCTGTGGTGCATTTTTGCAGGCAGTAGGGGGGATCCTGCAAGGGAAATGCCTCTGAGTGAGTCTCATGACATTTTCAGATTGTAAGGTTTCTGGCATTACAGACTGCTGAAAACCAAATTTTGAAATTATCTGTATCTGGAACTCCAGGAAAGTATATTTTTTCTCTTTGTGGCTTTTTGTGTACAACACATAGGCATTGTACATTGCCATTTGTAAAAGGTATATGGCTACCTTTTTGTACCATGTATTGGTCTTTCTCTGTACAAGGTATGGAACAAGGCATTGGTCCGCTAAGACCACTCCCCCCATGTGCCTATTATATTGCACTATGCAGCGTGGTTTTCTAGCGTGCTCGCTTGTCCCTCTCACACGTACTGACACTGTGCTTTCATCATGTATTGTCGTTAACAAAAACACATCTTTTTTGTCCACATATCAGACAGCAAGTAACTCCTTGTGACGTAAAGTTTTGGCTGCGCAATCTGCTTGGGAAAATCCTTCCGATATTTTCTAAAGGTCCCACATGCAACGGTCTCAAAGCAGTACAAATTTTCAAAAAGTTCTATGCTCGTATAATAGTTGTCAACGTACAAGTGGTAACCTTTATTTAGTAAAGGGAGGAGAAGGTCCCACACTATTTTTCCACTAATACCAATGGACTCAGGGCACCCTGGAGGATCCACTTTTGAGTCCTTCCCTTCATAGATTCTGAATGCAAACGTATACCCTGAGCCGCTCTCACACAGCTTGTAGAATTTTATTCCATAGCGTGAGCGCTTAGTTGGAATGTATTGCTTGAAAAACAGTCTCCCCTTGAATTTCATTAACGACTCATCAATACATATATTTTTTTCTGGGACATAAAGATCTGAGAATCTTTTGGACAGATATGTCAGCAAAGGTCTTAGCTTATACAGCCTGTCATATTGTGGATCAGTTTTAGGGGGACACATGGTATTATCGGTAAAATGTAGAAAACGCAAGAGGAGTTCAAATTTCGGTCTGGACATGATCGCTGGAAATAGTGGGGTAGTCAGAACTGGGTGTTTAGCCCACTAGGACCGAATTGTGGTTTTTTTTATTATTCCCATTGCAAAGACCAAAGCAAAGAATTGTTTTATTTCCAAAAGGTTAGTGGGTTGCCAGAGATTGCGTCTTATATAAACGGAGTTGGGGTAAGCTGTGAAATACTGCGTGGCGTACAAATTTGTCTGTGTGACTATGTCCTCAAACAAGCTGTCTTCTACTAAAAGAGAAAAATATTGATATGGCTCAAAATCATCATCATTGCAGGTAATGCCAGGGGAGGCTGTGAATGGGGGAATTTCTGGAGCCACTGAATTTGGAGGTGCCCATGTATAACTGTTGCAAAAAGGCACAGGATTAGTATTTCTTATTTGAGGGGGCTGTGGAATTTCAGCCATGTCACTTGAGGTGTCAGACATGGGCTCTACATCTGATGCAGTTAGGGTCTCACAATCTGAGTCTGACGCCAGAATGGCATAAGCCTCCTCAGCAGAGTACATTTGGGACATTTTTTTTAAGTGGTTAAAAAAAGTACCTGCAAAAAATTCACACCACCCAAAAGAATAGAAAAAACACACAGTGTACTGCGTAGACTGGCAGCAGCTATGAACTGTGATCAGCAAGTGGTAGAAAGGGTTAAAATTATTTTTTTTGTACTAATAAATACTTTTAAAACTTCCCAAAAGTAATTAACGATAAAAAAATGAATTGAGGAAAAACTTATCACCACACTCGAAATCAAACTGATCAAAGCTGTGTCCTGTGATGAGACAGGAATCTAAAAAAAGTGAGAGAAAAAAAAAAGATCACCGAAGTGATCAGACTGATCACGGTGATATACTTTGTATAGTATACAGTAACAGTCAAAAATAGTTAAGATTGGATGTATTTTTTTTTTAAAAAGACAACTTTATAATATATAAAAAGTAATTATTACAAAAATAAATAATTGGGGGTAAATGGTCACCACTGGGATGATCAGACAGTTATGTACTGTGAATAGGCAGGGAAATAAAGGGGTTAATTTTTTTAAAATGTATCTAGAACCTCTGAATAGCACTCTGGAACACTCTGTATCTCTAAGATGATCTGTCACTCTCTGTACCTCACGATCAGTGTGTGAGGTACAGCGGGTGAGAGGGATACAGTGTCAATGTTTCTAAACATTGACAGCCATGTGATCACTTTGATCGCAGTGATTCGCCAATCACTGGGATCACATGGCCAGGAATATCCTGATTTGCTGCTGGGAGACTGTCTATGTTGTTAGGCAGTCTCCAGCAGCCTTCAGGAGGCGGATATTTCTGATAGCCATGTGATCGCGGGATTTGGCGAATCACCGCGATCACATGGCGAGGATGCCGGGGATGCTTAAAATCCTTGACTGTGTTTACCTCTACCACTTCTGCTGGCAGGCTATTCCATACATCCACTACCCTTTCAGTAAAGTAATACTTCCTGATATTACTTTTAAATCGTTGCCCCTCTAATTTAAGACTATGTCTTCTAAGAATTAGAATAGATCTAAAGGAATCTTTTAAAAATATTTTATATTCTAAAAATGGTAAAAATATAAAAGTAAAAAATTGGCAAATATGTACAGAGACAAAAAAGGGGGTGGGAGCACAGACTTACTGAGAACAGACAGCACTACAATAGCCTGTCCTATAGGATGGTACCTACTCAGAAGGGCCTCGCTGTTTTGTTGCATGCTTACACCCATAAGGGCAGTCCAAACCCGAAATACATGCCTGGTCTGCTCTGCACGAGGAACACAGCAAACCACAGACGTACTTTTCGGCCTACAAATATGTAATGAGAAATAATTCTAATAATAAGTCTTTTTTACAACAAGAGAAAAGAGAAGAGAAATGTTTCCCCCGGGCCGGGAAAAAACAAAAGCCGGCTCCACCTTAGAGATAAATCATACCTTTTGTAACAGTAATCGGTGATGAGGTGCTGCGTCCGGCTGTGCAGATAGCCAAATGTACAAACCAGAAACAAAGAAAAATAGGACGTTGGCACTCTCCAATCCGAGTATAAACAAAGTATTTATTGATCCAAGAAAACCGAGCAAACAAAAAATATTGATGAATTCAGTGGAACATGTGCAGGAGTGCAGACAGGAGATAGATTGCCTTGCGCTTTTCGTGCCTACTGGCACTTAATCATAGGCTAGTGCATGAACAAAACTGATCTAAATAAATAGTGAACCTTAACAAATGAACACAAAGGTCAAGGTAATTAAGTGATTAAAGACATTCATTATAAAAACATTAACTCTGTGCAATTCAATACATGGTGGTGATTAGACATGTGCAAAACTAAAATTTTCGTTTAGTTTTCGGCCATTCGGACGAAAATGTTATTTATTTCGTCTAAAACTAATTTCGTTCATTACTGCATTCGTTTCAGACGAAATTCGTTCATTATTTTCGTTTCGTTAATTTTTATTTGTTCGTTTTATAGAATACAATGTAATACTATTGGCTTTCTATAAACCGAACGAGAGCCCCATTCATAAGAAATTCTTATGAATGGGGCTCTCGTTCGGTTCATAGAAAGGCAATAGTACTACATGTTTTCTATAAGCCGATAGGATTACATGTATTACATAAGCCGAAAGTCTATAAACCGAACGTTCAGTTTATAGGCTGTTGGCATTTAACTATACAGAGACAGAGTCTCCATTCATAAAATTATGAATGGAGACTTTGTCTCTGTGTAGTAAAATGCCGACAGCCTATAAACCGAACATTTGGTTTATAGGCTGTCGGCTTATGGAATACATGTATTCCTATTGCTATTCTATAAACCGAACGTTCGGTTTATAGAATAGCAATAGGAATACATGTATTCCATAAGCCTACAGCCTATAAACCGAACGTTCGGTTTATAGGCTGTCGGCATTTAACTATACGGAGACAGAGTCTCCATTCATAAAATTATGAATGGAGACTTTGTCTCCGTATAGTTAAATGCCAACAGCCTATAAACCGAACGTTCGGTTTATAGGCTGTCGGCATTTAACTATACGGAGAAAGAGTCTCCATTCATAAAATTATGAATGGACACTTTGTCTCCGTGTAGTAAAATGCCGACAGCCTATAAACCGAACGTTCGGTTTATAGGCTGTGGGCATTTAACTATACGGAGACAGAGTCTCCATTCATTATGAATATATTATGAATATTTTTATGAATGGAGACTTTGTCTCCGTGTAGTAAAATGCCGTTCGGTTTATAGGCTGTCGGCTTATGGAATACATGTATTCCTATTGCTATTCTATAAACCAAACGTTCGGTTTATAGTGTCTAAACGAGCATTGAAAGCAGAGTTTTTCCGCTTTCAGTGCTCAAGCGGTATTGAAATACTGAAAAAACTGCCCGTCGGCATTTCGATCGCTCTGGAGAGCGATTGAAATGCAGGTTTTAAAGGCACAGTGCCTTTAAAATGCGGGCATTACAAAAAAGAGCATAGGAAGCGAGCATTTATTCTCTTCCTATGCTCTGTAAGTGCAATCAGTAGCACGCAAAAAAAATGCAGCTGCCCAGATCGGCGCTGCCCATCTAAGGGCAAGAGCACAGGAGGCAGGAAGTTCCTGCTTCCTGTGCTCTTCAAGCAGTCACACGATTGCCTCTTCACAGAGCACCCCCACTGCCTGGTCAGATCAATATTAACCCTATACAATAAAAAAAAGTTTATAAAAGCATTTCCCTGCGTTTAACCCCTTCCCTGCCACTGATCTTGCGTTTCAGTGATCATGCACATTTATTTTTGCTATTTGTGCATTTTTTAGGGGTTAATTTTTTTGTACTGTAATCTACAAGTTATTAACCCCTTCTTTGCCGTCAGTCATTGCTTACGCAATGATATTGACGCCAAAGCAATTTTTATCTGTCTGCATATTTTTTATTTAAAATTTTTTTTAAAAAAGTAAAAATATTTTAGATTTTTTTTAAGCTGTCTGAGCGCATAGCGATCAGTATCAGCGAATTAGTGGCAAAGGTGGTTTGGTGATTGCTCAGATGAGCATCACAATTTGCCCTGGTCAGATCAAAATTGGTCGGATCAATATTCACAAATATTTATCTGCCTCCCTCTCCTTGGAAAGATGGAAAGAGACAGATAAGTATTAGTGAAATAAAATAACATTTTATAAAAATAGGTTTTATGAAAGCCATTCACTGTGTATTAACCCCTTCCCTGCCATTCATCAGTGTATAAGCAGTAATCTTGCACAGCAACAGTATGTTTTGCTGTCTGCACCGTTTTATGGATTAATTAATTTGTACTGTAACGTATTACAGTACTAGATAGGCTCTTCTAAGAGCTATTAACCCCTTCTTTGCTTGAGATCACTGCTTACGCACTGATTCTGAGGCCGAGGACTCAGGGTTCAGTTTTGACCCTGGTCAGCTTTCAGATGCTGAGCCCTTGTCACAAGGAGTGATGGGTGTCTACTTTTAAAAAAGATATGGTTTGGTGGCGGTAAATTACATTGGCTGGCTTTAAAGATATATTCCATAAAGGACACAGACGCAGGTTGACTACATGTCAAATTTCCAAGTTGGAATTTTGAGATGCGCACCTCACAAATGTTGCCTTCTAGCAAAAAAACTCCCAAAAAATTACTACCACAAACTTTTACAAAGGCTGGTGGTAGAATTAGTACATATACAGTATTAAAATAGCACCATTTGAAAAACCTTAGGATGTCTAATTTCCAAAAATATATGGTTTGACGGCTTCAAAATTTTTCCAAATGGAACATGGGCGCAGGCTGACTACATGTCAAAATTCCAGGTTGGAAATGCGCACTCCCTATGCGCACCCCCTAAATGTGCTATTTTAGCCCCAAAACAAACCTATGCATGGGTGGTATTCCTGTACTCAGGAGATGTTGCTGAACACATATTGAGGTGTTGGTTGGCAGTGGCAAATACCAGAATCTGAAAATTCCTGCCTGAACTACAATGTATGTGGGAAAAAAATGACATCCCAACCCTTTGACATAGGTTGGTGTTAGAATTAGTACTTGGAAAGTGTTAAAATACCACAATTATCAATTTCCTAAGATGTCTAGTTTTCCAAAATATATGGTTTGATGGGGTAAAATACTTTCCAAGTTGGAAATGCACCCCCCCCCTAAATGTGGCCTTTTAGCGGCCAAACAACCCAACTAACCTATGTATGCATGATATCCCTGGACTCAGGAGATGTTGCTGAACACATATTGAGGTGTTGTTTGGCACTGACACATAACAGGATCTGTGAATTCATGCTCGAAGTACAATGTATGTGGAAACAAAACATTAAAAAATTACTAACCTAAAATTTGACAAAGGCTGGTGAAAGAATTAGTGCATGAAAAGTGTTAAAATACTACCATTTGAAATACGCTAGGGTGTCTAATTTTCAAAACTATATGGCTTTGTGGGGTAGAATACAGTATCTGGCTTCAAAAATGTCCCAAATGGGACATGGGCGCAGGTTTTCTGTCAGAATTCCAAGTTGGAAAACCAAAAAGCGCACCTCTCAAATGTGGCCTTTTAACCCCCAAATAACCTAACCAACCTATACATGGGTGGTATCCCTGTTCTCAGGAGATGTTGCTGAACACATATAACTGGATCTGTGAATTCATGCCCAAAGTACAATGTATGTGAAAAAAAATTACTAGGGATCGACCGATATTGATTTTTTAGAGCCGATACCGATACCGATAACCTGTGAACTTTCAGGCCGATAGCCGATAACTTATACCGATATTTTGTGCATTTTAATTTTTTGGGAAAAAAAACAATTTCTACTCAAATCTGCTGTTAAATGAACATGTTTATTGTTAACGTTTAGCTTTTTTTTTGTAAATCTTTTTCATTGCTAAATAAAAATAAATAATGCAGCAAAACAATGGTGATATGGTCAAATACAACAAATTGGACCACTTTTTTTTTTTTTTTTAAATAAATATCAGTCAAAAGGTAACAAGAACAACAATGTTCAATTACACATAGTCCATACTTAGATTAAATCTTAGTAAAATGAGCAGCAATGACATAGGCAATTATATCAAAGGGACACTACAGTAAATATAAGCAAGGCATCAAAACAGCTTAATTAACCCCTTAGTGACAAGACATTTTCACCTTGACTTTCCCTTGGTGACAATGGCTGTTTTGACATTTCTAGGGTGTTTGTGTTTAGCTGTAATTTTTTGCTTTCTCACATACAGTACCCACACAAATTATATGTTGTTTTTATCGTCATAAGAAGGGCTTTCATTAGATATCATTATGTTCATCATATCTTATAATTTACTACAAAAAAAATCATAAAATATGATGAAAAATTAAAAAAAAACCACTTTTTCTAACTTTGACCTAAAATATAATTTACACAAATAAAATCATTAAAAAAGACCCCGGCTAAATAGTTTCTAAATGTTGTCCCGAGTTCAAAAATATGCATGTTTCCATATTTTTCGGTATTTTTTTGCGAGTTATGGGGCAAAAACCAAAAATAGTGTTTTTTGGTTTTTTCCTATATTGATCTTTTGACCCCAACCCGAACCCAAAATTTAACCCTAACACTAAATTTAACCCCAACTCTAATCCTTATTATATCCCTTAATATTTTTTAACTTTAATTTAATTTTAACCCTATCCCTTATGCTAAAAAATATTTAATTTTAACCCTATAGGCTAATATAGCTAAATAACCTATTTTTATTTAATTAAATATGTATTTTAATTATTTTCCATTGCAATGCTACTAAACTACCACTAGGGGTAGTCAAGTAGCATATTCAGAGCGACGGAAGTGAAGTTACTTTCACTTCCGAAGCTCAGACCGGCAGAGGACTTAGCCATATTGACGGAGCAGCATGCTCCGTCAATATGGCTCCCCACGATCGCTCCGTGGGGCGATCGTGGGGGTCCCAAAATAGAAATATCGGTGCTGGCTATTGCCTCGATGTCGAGGCAATAGACCAGCACTGTTAAAGCGGTTTTCGCGATCGTTGATCGCGAAAACGGTTTCATTCAAATATTATCGGCATTATCGGTAAAGTTAGATGCCGATACCGATAATTTAGGAAACTGTGAATATCGGCCGATAATATCGGTTAATCCGATAATCGGTCGATCCCTAAAAATTACTACACAAAATATTGACATAGGCTGGTGGTATAATTAGTGCTATATAATTAAAATACTACCATTTGAAATACCCTAGGATGTCTAGTTTTAAAAAATATATGGCTTTGTGGTGTAGAATACACTTTATGGCTTCAAAAATGTCCCAAATGGGGCATGGGCGCAGGTTTTCTGCATGCCAGAATTCCAAGTTGGAAAAACAAAATACGCACCCCCTAAATGTGGCCTTTTAGCCCCAAAACACACCAACAAACCTATGCATGGGTGCTATACCTGTACTCAGGAGATGTTGGCAAATATTGGTGGTAAAATGGCTACATGAAATGTGTCAAAATACCCCAAGTTAAATGCACTGAGTGGTCTAGTTTTCAAAAATATGTACATGTTGGGGGTCATTCATGGATTTAGTACAGGTATCAGTGTTACAATGTCACTATTGCTAATTTTGAAAAAAAGGATTTTAAAATAGCTTTGCACTACTTATAGTTCTGGCCATGTAACATGAATAAAAAAAGGACAAAAACATAAAACATGGGCTATTTCTGAACTCAGGACATATATTAGAAACTTTTTAGCAGTGGTTTTTTTGTTGTTGTCTCTTGTACATGAGTATACGATTTCTAAAATAAAAGTCCTAAAAAAAAGGTGATGTTATTTTTTACATCAAATTATATGCTATTATCAAAATAATGGTATCAAAAGAAAGCCCTTCTCATGACAATAAATACGATATATAGTTTGTGAAAGAATAAATAAATTACAGCAAAACACAAACACCTCAGAAGTGTTAAAACAGCCCATGTCACCAAGCGTCAGACAAGCCAAAAAAGTCATGTCACTAAGGGGTTAAATGAAACTTTTATTTTCCAACTTCACCTCTTATTACAAATGTGCTGCCTAAAATGATACCAGCAATGCATGCAGCCTACACAAGGAAAAGGGGATGTACATTGAGAAGACTGGGGGCTCAATTCATGAACGAGCGAAATGCAGGAAATTGACAAGGGAATTTCAAAATTAAAGCCAAAATAGCAAAGTTCGAAGTATAGCTTTTATTGGAGAATGTTTCCAACTCAGCTACTCTGGCCTTAAGTTTGAGATTCCATTCCCAGTTATGGTAAATTATAATAGATAATAGTTAAAAAGTGAGAATGTGGTTATGACCAGAGGTTTTCTACTCTGCTTAGTTTTGCAAAAGCACCATATTTATTGAAGTGTAGTAGGAGTATAATTATATATATATATATATACACACAGGCTACTAAATAGCACTATTTTGCAAGTTGTCTGGCAATTACATGGCAAAAGTGTAAATGCTAATGAGGACTTCAATCATCATTTCGGTGGAGACCTTTTGGAGCAGTGGAATGGGAGGTCTACATTACTTCTTCACAATGCACACTAGGAAGAAGACAACATGATCGAAGGCCTAGTCTGAGTGATGTCACTTGAGTTGGGGTATAAACTGAGGGTATGCTTTAAGTGTGAGTCACTGTAAATAGCGTTAGTGACGGGTGGATTAGTGCCTGTGTGTTTGAAAGACTCAGAGAAACACAAAATGTATAATAACATCTGTTTATTACATACTGAACTACGAGTATAAAGGCCAACTAAATTCTGTGAATTCACTCCATGGACCCTGGTAAGGAGGTAACACTGCTGCAGCTTCTTCCCAGTACTTTCTGCATTTTAACTCAGATTTAGTATTGAATACCGGATCTTCAGAAACCATGTCTTCGATAAAAATGTCCTCCGGCACTGGTAGGAAAACACAGCTTTTCGAAATGACTCCTTCACACTTTCGTGATTTCCGTGTTGGTTTTCGCTGATGAGCCAATACCTATTGAAGACGGAATAGAAACAAGTTTAGATGAATATACATATAGATAAACACACCATAAATTAGATCTAATTAGTTAAGGGCTGCATTACCACTGGTTAGGAGACACTATAAATGTATATTTTTATGTGAATCTCTTTTTTTTATTATTGCTTCAGGCTTAAACAGTTAGAAGCATTACTGGAAAACAACATATTTCCAAACTGAGACAGAAGATGCAAACAGTTGTACTTATTTATTAATATTATCTTTGAAGGAAAGTTATTTCAATTAATTAACCAAGGAGTCAGGACAAAGAAGAGCGGTTAGAAGATGCTCACAAGATCATATAGGATAGAGAAAAGAGTAGGTTCTTCCTACTGCCTCTTGTAGATAATATAAACAGTTCCAAACCTATTCTGAAACGATTGCCTCTAAAATCCTCAGCAGACCAGTTTTGGATGTACTGGTACCAGAAGATAATGTTTTCATCATTATTATGAACTCTACTGAGCATTTCTAGTTTTGATTAGTTAATCTGGAATTCGAAAACGATTTCTCAGCGCTCTACATGTTGGGACTGATTACATTGTGTGGAATGAAAAGGTTCAGGAAAGCTGTTTCTGGTGATTCATAAAGCTTTGCATGCCATTTTTTTGTATTAAAGAAGAAACTAGACAAAAGAACTGCACAGTTTTTTTTATGGAGTTGGAATAGAAGTGTAAATATTTTATGTGCTATGATATGTATAATTACCGTATATTGGTAAAATAAAGACTTCCCACAATAAAAAAACAAAAGCAACACACCAGCATAGGATGGTAGGATTTGGCCTTGATGAATAGATTAAGCTACAAGATTTGTTTTGTGTTAAACAAACAAGCCAGATTTATGATATAAAGAGGAATAATTTCCTTCTCGGAATGCCAAAAAAAATTAATTAAATTACAATTATTGGTGGCTGGAGGGCCGCATTTGGATACTTAGGCTCTAGATGTTAACTCTGGATGGGGGAGATTGTTATTTGGCTCCACCCACTCACCACCCTTTTAAATGCATATACCCACTTTCTCCACTCAACTATGGTTCAAGTATCCTTAGGCAACAGGAAAACACAAACTCCAGCTAAGAATATGTTAGTACAACTTTACACTACTGTGTGCTACTGCAATGTTTTGACGCACACTTGTTAGTAGCCTGCCAGTGGCCTAAAAGGGGCTATTAGACACTCTATGTGACGATACCTTTTTACCCATTGTTTATTAGATAAACAATAGTGCTCTTCTGATATCTGAAACTGATTCCCCGCGTCGTCTCTTGCCAGCTGAAGATGTGTTTGGCATATCACATGCCAGCATGTCAGTCAGTGCCGAAATGTCACTGAGCTCTGTGACTTGGCTGCATGGATGTCTTACAAAGACATTTAAATCGCATTTGATTGGTGCTCTTTTAGACAATTTAAAAGCCAATTTAAAGTGGAAGAACTATGATACACAGGATGCACACCTTAAAGGCCTGCCCTGGTCACGTGATGTCACACGACATCACCTGACCCCAAACTGACCCAGCTACACCTCCAGTGATTGTTTACTTGGATGACATCACAGTGAAACGGTTTTTAAAAAATCCCCCCTCTGTTACGAGGCATACAGCTGATCATCAGTATTGGTATTTGTAAACCAGTTATTATTCTAATTACCATAAAGCACTTGGTGTGCCAATGCCTCACCTTGCCTGTTTGGACATTGCAGAGCATACACTATTAAACCATGAAACATTAAATAATGTATGCGACTCAATATTATCAGACTATTTCCTCCTAAAACACACAAATCCCTTACATTCAAGGCGATGGTGAAAGACATGTCACAAAATATATTTAGGCTATAAATAGATTATATAAGGGGAAAAAGAAAGAATACCTGATTTTTAGAACTCAATGGTCTTTGAGCTTTTTCCACGTCCCCGCTGTGACAACATGGACATATAATTTTTTTCTTAGGCATACTGCGCGGTCTTTTTAAAACTGGAAGTTGCCTGACACCATTTTTGCTTTCTGGTCCGGCCGCACCAGAATATACAGCCTTCCTTAAAATAGGACTTTCTTCCACACAGGATGGGTTCTCCATGGGATTGTTGATTTTTTTGTTTTGGAGCTACTAGCCCTAAAACTGCTTTGTGAAGAAGAGCCTAGATAAAACGAGTCCTACTCTCTCAGAAATCTAGTTTTTTTAAAGCCCAGAGACGATCTGAACATTCTCGTTGCCACAACTAACGTCCAAAACATTCCAAATACCATGGCAACCATATTCAAACCATAACGAGACAAATTAATCCTTTGCGCAACACAGGGGCTTGTAACTAAGTGCAGCAGACATAGGCCTTTGAATAACCAATGAGGGATAACAGTCAGTCTACGCAACCTGTTGATTGCAGTCACATAATTACAAGAGTATGGATGGGCTGAACTTGATGGACCACGTGTCTTTTTTCAACCATAGTAACTGTAGGGTCTATGCAATAAAGAGAGAATTGCATGGAATTGAGATGGGGATTTCAAACTTTTGGCTGAAGTAGCCGAGTTGTAAGAATTTTCCAGTGTAGTTGAATGAAAGAAATCTTTCAACTTGACTACTTTGGCCTCAAGTTTGAGATTCCCATCTCAATTCCCTGCAATTCTCTCTTTATTAAATAGCCTCTACAGTTAATATAGTTGAAAAAAGACATGTGGTCCATCAAGTTTAGCCCATCCATATGCCCATAAAAAAAAAGATACACTAAAAATGTAATCTGAAAAAGGGGGGAAAACTCCGTCTTGACTCCAAAGCAGTTGGTTTCAAAGTGGATCAGTTTTACCTAATCTACTTTTAATGATATTACCCCTATGTGTATTACATATCTATAAAAAATAAATGTTTATCTAATTTAATGTAACTATGTAGCTAGTGGAAAGTTACTGTAATCTGTGTTTGTTTTATACAATTTACCAAATGTCAAAAGTGTGTGTTTATTTGATATTTAGAAAGATTTGGAAATCTCTGTGTGTATATATATATATCCTGCTTTCAGTGGGGAAATAAAAGAAGTGCTGTGCATTATTACATAAAGAAGTAAATACTTATCAAGCAGATTGGGCAGTATGGATCTCAAGGACATTTAAAAGAAACACAGAAAAGTCCAGATGATGGAAATAAAGATGGCAGACCTAGAGGATCGTTCCCGAAGGAACAACTTGCGTTTCAGGAATATCCCTGAAATTTATACACAAGAAGCAATTCAGGATTATCTCCTTGAATTCTACAAGGATCTGAAGTTAAATACTGGCCCACCATTGGCTCTAATGTAAAGATGCCACCGTATTACCAAAGCAAAAGGAATACCAGAAGCAGCACCAAGGGATATTATTGTAAACTTTGCTTTCTATCAATTCAGGGATCAGATCCTAAAAGCAGTACGAGCGTACACCACAAAAGATACGAAATTTAAAGAAATACAGGTATACCCAGATCTCTCATATTCCACGAGAAGTTGGAGGAGAACATTCCATCAAGAACTGAGTACCTTAAGAGAGCAAAATATACGCTATATATGGGGATACCCAAGAACCCTACGAGTATTCTGGAGAGACAAGATAAACAACTTTTCTTCGGCAGATGCTCTGAGGGAGTGGTTGGGGCGGGAGAGAGGGGAGGAAATCTGAAGAGGATTAGGGAGTACATTGGTGGGGGGGAGGGAGATGAATGAAGACGGTGATTGAGAACCAGATATTACGTTAAATATAAGGAGAAAAAGGGGAAGGTTTATTTTTTATTTTTTGCAACAATTAAGATATATTTTATCAATAATGCCCCCAAAAAAACCATGCGGAATACTGTTGCTTTTTGATGTCTCACGGTTAGATAACCGATATCATGTATAGGGTACAAACAATGTCTATGTTTAATCTTAGGTAAACGTTTTAATATTTTTTTATTTTTTTTTTGTCTCACGGCTGGACAGCTGACACCATGTATAATATATCAATAGTGTCTAAGGTGAACCTTGGGTAAAAGGCTAGGTGTTTTCTCTCCTTTTCTATGCGCTATACGAATAGAATAATTAGGTATTACATATTTTGTACCAATAATAACTAAAAGTGTAATCTTGGGTAAATGTTTATGTGTTTATATGTATTAAGGATTGACATTGTTGGAACCTATGTGAGCCACAGAGAGAGAAAGAAAGAGACAGAGAAAATGAAAACATGCGGAATACTGTTGGAACCTATGTGAGCCACAGAGAGAGAAAGAAAGAGAAAAAATAAAAAATAAAACATGCGGAATACTGTTGCTTTTTGATGTCTCACGGTTAGATAACCGGTATCATGTATAGGGTATAAACAAGGTCTATGTTTAATCTTAGGTAAACGTTTTAATATTTTTTTTTCCTTTCTTCTTTCTTTTTCTCTTCTGGTCTTACGGCTGGATAGCCGGCACCATGTATAATGTATTAATAGTGTCCAAGGTGCACCTTGGGTACAATTTATGTTGTTTTTTTTCTCCTTTTCTTTGTGTTATGATATGCGCAACAAGAAAGGACAATGGGTACTGCGTATATCGTATTAATAACAACTTAAAGTGTAATCCTGGGTAAATGTTTTTTTTGTGTTTATATGTATTAAGGACTGACAGTATTGGAACCTATGGGAGCCAGAGGGAGAGGAGGAAGGAGAAAAGGGAAATTTTCTTCTTTTCCCTTCTCTTCTTAACCAAATCACCATTGGGAGGATGTAGAGAAAGAGATTAGGAAAAGTAAAAACTACTATAGGTATTAAAGAGATAGCACCTGCACGTGGTCGATCTATTTCTAAAAGTTTCACCTCAAAACACTGTAATGGTTGGTTAATATGATCGATATATTTAAGATATATAAATAAAAAGTTTGGAAAAAGGGGGAAAAGTAGAAATATAGAAGAGGTATGACAAGGGAGAAATACAGATACTATTCACATAGAATCACTACAGATACGTATATAAATATGCACAGGCTGACTAATCACAGAACGACGAGTAGAGCACGAGATTTTCTCGCACATAAATAGTGAAACGATACATAAGAGTTTCAGATAAAGGATGATTTTTTTTTTTTGTTTTTTTGTAGCAGTACACGTAAAAAATATATAGATATAATCTGCACATAATTACCATAGATGAATTTACAATTTTAGACACATATGCACAGTTTGATATAACAAATATCAATTATAGAATGATGAGTAGAGAAGCTTTTTTTTTTTTTTTGCAGCACACGTGATAAGGATAGATACTATAAGCACAGAATCACTTTAGATATGGGTATAACTTGAGATACACATGCACAGTTTGACATAATAAGTACCAAACTATAGACCGTCGAGTAGAGAATAAGATCTGTTTTTTTTTTTTCTCTTTTCTCCTCTCCCTCTTTCTCTTTTCCTTTCTCTCTCTCTTTCCCGGCCCCTGTCTACCTACCTCTGCCTCTCTCTTTCACTCCCCCTTCCCTGTCTCTCTCCTGCGCTTCTGGTTTTTGGGTATGGAGGGTAGAAGGAAAATACAGAGACCATATACTAAAGAGCTTTGCCCGTTTGCAGACCACGGGAACTCACCTGAATTGTTCTAGGTTAGAACTTCGAAGTATGTCTGACCTCACCAGATACAAGGGGAGTGCAGACATGCCATATCCATCCGATCTGAAGATCTATTATCAGGATGGAAAAGAAGTGCTAATGGAGCACATTAAGAAGCTACGTCTTCTTTTTTATATGTGTGTATTGTATATATGTTTTTTGTGTACAGTTGATGAGGAGGGGGCTCATGTGGGGGAGTGGGGGACGGAGATGGCAAAAACTAATACGGAGTTGGAGGCTAAGGGCAACATTAAATATGGTTAATTGCCTCTCTGTTAATGTCCAAGGGCTTAATTCACCCACCAAACGAAGTAGAGTATATAACTTTCTTAGAAGGAAGAAGATAGACTTGGCTTTCCTCCAGGAGACTCATTGGAGAATGGAAGACAAAATAAGATGGGGAGGGATATACTATCCACAGTTATTCCATTCTTCAATGGAAGGGAAGAAACAACGGGGTGTGGTAATTATATTTCCGGGTAACCTGAATATCGAGACTCAGTACTGCGAATAAATGGTAGATACCTCATCTGGGTGAGCAAGATTGACGGGATAAAGATAACATTGGTAAACATATATCTCCCAAACACAGAACCTATACTAACACTAACAAAAATTTTTGAAAAAGTAGAGAAAGTTATAGGGGGTCATCTATTGATAGCGGGAGATTTCAATTGTGTTTTGGATACTGAGATAGACAGAAAAGTGCCGGGACATAAAAAAATATCTAAAAATCTGATTAAAAAATCCCGAACATTCAGAAATGCCATTCAAAAATTTAACCTATACGATTTATGGAGGCTTAGACACCCTAAGGAAAGAGACTTTTCACACTTCTCTAAAATTCATCGATCCTATTCAAGAATAGATCTGGTCCTGGGCGATCCCAGTATAATAAAGAGGATACCCCACAAATATCTGAAAGACAATATCTGGTCAGATCATAGTCTGGTCTTTTTTGAGATAGGGGACTGTGCTGCCATATATAAAAATAACATGTGGCGGATGGAGGACTCCCTCTTCTCAAGTAAGGTAAATAAAGACCACATATCAGAAACAACTAGATTTTTCTTTCAAGAGAACAAGCCAGAGGATACGTCCCTCGCAACCCGGTGGGGGGCATACAAAGCAGTAATAAGAGGACATCTAATTAAAATCAAAAAACAAAATAAATTAACATCGAGATCTCTTGCAGATCTATATATAACATACTATAAATTAGCAAGAGAAAATAAGGCAAACCCCACACAGGAGACAACAGAAAAATTAAAAACTTTACAAGCAAAAATAGATCTGACAGAATTAGCACAAACCACAAGAGCTATGGACAAACTTAAACTAAAATACTATCAGAGAGCAAATAGACCAGATAGATTACTAACAAACCAACTGAGAAGGAAACAAGCAAAGAATAGGGTGAAAAAACTAAAAGTAGAGGATAGGGTCCTTATATCCCCAGATGACATCGCGGAGGGCTTCAAACAGTATTATGAAACATTATATAATTTACCGCAGACCAATGCACATAAAAACATAGAAGAATATCTGGCCCACACTAACATCCCAAAGATATCAGAAGAAAAACAAGTTTTTCTTAATAAGCCACTCGAGAAAAAGGAACTTAGCGACGCGATTGATAGAATGCCTAGATATAAAACTCCAGGGCCAGATGGCTTTTCCAACTTTTTCTATAAGACATTTAAACCAGATTTAATAGATTACCTCCTGGACACCTTCAAAGAGATTATGAATACGGGCCAGTGCCCGGGAGATATGATACAAGCCAATATACTGCCTATACTAAAACAGGACAAAACACAAGAAGAGGTGACAAACTACCGACCTATCTCCTTAATTAATGGGGATATTAAACTCTACGCGTCCGTGCTGGCAGAAAGGTTAAAACAAACAATGAGGTCGATAATTCATAAAGATAAGATGGGTTTTGTCCCGGGCAGAGATTCTGGTAATAATGTGAGAAGGCTAATAGACGTGCTTGACTGCGTGGATAAGAAAAATGTCCCTCTCCTGACCCTGTATTTGGACGCCGAGAAAGCGTTTGACAGGGTCAGGTGGGGGTACATGCAGGCAACTTTGGAGGCATTCGGCATTACGGGACAAAAGCTCAGCGCCATAATGGCGCTTTATTCCTTCCCGAGTGCCAGAGTGGTCGGGGGTGGCCTGTGCTCAGATTGGTTCTCTCTCCAAAATGGCACAAGACAGGGCTGCCCCTTGTCGCCTATCCTGTATGTCATCTCATTAGAACCATTCGCAATAAATGTAAGAGAGAACCAGGGAATTACAGGGCTAAAAATCAGAGAGGAAGAAGCAAAAATAGCCCTATATGCCGACGATGTTCCATATCCATGGAACATTTTATGACGGAAGTAGAAAGATGCACAAAAAAAGAGGTGTACCCAGCGCTGTATTCTAATAGCTCTCAGCAGCACTGTGGTAGTGTGTCCCTAAACCACACACTATATAACAATGGACAGAATACAATAACACAAAAAAAGTGCGCTTAAAAGCAGTTATGTAAGTAGTGCACCTTTGTAGTGGTATACATATACAAATAAGGCTCTGTGTAGAGGTAGGTGAATGATCCAAAAATAAGGGAGATTGAGTTGATCCCCCTCAAGGGGATACACTTACAGACTCCCAGAAAATAGTAGACACTTCAAATAGGTCCTGTTGCAGTCAGCTGGCCAGGATATTGAGTCTCAGAAGAGATATAATACAGGACATCCGATTAGTACAAAGAAGTATATATTTAATGATAAAAACACAGCATCTGCTTACATGAGGGATCTTGTCATACAGGGTGGGCGCCACACAGCCGATGAGACACTGATCCTTCCAGCAGGTACAGAGAGAGTGTTTTTTTAAAAAAACTTTAAATATAAAAATAAAAACAGAATATGCATATAAAAAAAGAAGCAGGTGGAGTCCAGACCGCTACGCGTTTCGCTTTACACGAGCTTCTAACAGGCGTCTGGACTCCCTGCTTCAGAATGGCTTTTTTATTGAAGATCGCGACTTCCGGGTTCCAACGCTTCCGCATTCGTCATCCTCTCGCATCTCGCGTGATCTTGACTTTGATGATTTTTCAGCTTTCGGCAATCTCGCGTCTCGCGGGAGTTTGACTTAGAAAATCAGCCTTTTCACTGGTTTAGATTTCGCGAGGTGTATATCTCGCATATTGCAGAGAATAAAAAACAGAAAAACACAGAAGCAAGACATGGCATATTACCTTAGTAACAGGTTTGGTTATGCTCACTTTGTGCACCCTGAAAATAAACATCTTGTTGAAAATAGAGAATGTTCTCATTTCATTTGCATATTTTAAATTTGCATATAGCGGATATAAACTATAGGTGGGAGAGGGTTTATATAAAATTGTGGACCATAAGAATGTTAGGACTTCTATATATGGCTTATCCAAAATGGGTATGTATATACTTAAGGATGGGCAGATGAAAGATGTATTCTTCAAAATGCACACAATGAGCTTACAATATTGTAATGAAACACACATATATAACAGAAAGTGACTACATGAAATTATATAGGTCGAAATCTGCGTTTAGACCGAGGGGCTTTAAAGTGTCCAAATTAAATACCCATTTCATCTCCTTTCTACCTATGTTGAGTATGTTGTCACCCCCTCTCCAATGTTTATGAACTTTCTCAATTGCACAAAATTTAATTCCACTGGGATCTTTTTGGTGGAAGTCGAGGAAATGTTTTGAGAGGCTATGGGTTATCAGACCTTTTTTTATATTCCTTATATGTTCCTCTATTCTTTTTTTTAATTGCCTAGTGGTCCGACCTACATACTGTAAGCCACACGGGCATTCAATTAAAAATATAATATTAACTGTGGAACATGTGATAAAGCTATTAATATCAAAACTTCGGCCATTTTTTGAAGAGATAAAATTAGTGATTGGATACTTAGGGTGGGTAATAGTTCTACAACCTATGCAGTTCAGGCATCCATAAAAACCTTTTTTTCCTGCTAAGAAAGTGCTCTGGTGCTTTGTTTGGAATTTCTTGTTGAGTAGTGTAGTTTTTGGTTAGTTTTTGTTTGAAATTTGGGGCTCCCCGGAATACAATTGCAGGGTTGTCTGGTATGATGTTTTTTAAAATCTCATCACTTTGAAGAATTTTCCAAAGTTTTTTTATAATCTTTTTTATTCGTTGAGATTTATTGGTATAGTTAAATATCACGGGGTTTTTATTTTGGAAGGTATTTTCTAATATATCTTTTTCCTTATAGGTTAAAAGTTGGTCTCTATTACCTTCTGCCACTTCTAATATAGTATGCTCAACCTTCATTTTGTCGTATCCTTTTTCAAGGAATTTATCTTTCAATACCTCGGTTTGTTCCATATATGTGGGTAAATTGGTGCAGTTTCGCCAGGTACGGGTAAATTGGCTTTTTGGGATACCACCCAACCACGGGGGGTAGTGACAGCTTGATTTATCTATAAAATTGTTCGTGTCTACTTTCTTAAAATGTTTTTTTGTCTTTATTTTGCCATTTTCTATGTATACTTCGAGATCCAAGAAGACGATCTTCTCTCTGCTATAGACTGTATTGAGCACTATATTTTTGTTATTACTGTTAAGATGTTTCAAAAAAGAGATGAGATCCTCCTCACTTCCTTTCCATATAAAAATAAGATCGTCAATGTATCTGTAATATAGGACCAGGTTCGCCGACCAACTATGCCCGCTCCAAACATGTGTGTTTTCCCATTGGGACATGAAGAGGTTGGCATAGCTGGGGGCGAACCTGGTCCCCATGGCCGTCCCTGTTTTCTGAAGGTAGAATTTATCCAAGAACCAAAAGAAATTGTGGTTTAAAATGATTTTGATTCCATCTATTATAAAATCTATTTGGTCTTCTCTCAAAAGATTTTTCTCTTTTAGGATACTGTTTATTGCTTCACATCCCTGTTGGTGGTCTATAAATGTATATAGGGATGTGACATCACTTGACACTAAGATGCAATTATCATCCCATTTACATGTCTGTAAGTTTTTGAGGATGCTCATGGTATCTTTTAGGTATGATTTGGTATTTTTCACATAAGGTTGTAATATGTGATCTAAGTATTCCGACAGGTTGGAGAACATGGAGTCTATGCCAGATACTATTGGTCTTCCTGGAGGATGAATTAGATCCTTGTGTATTTTTGGAAGGAAATAGATTACAGGTATTTTTGGATTACTGATGTTTATGTATTCATATTCATTTTTTGAGAAGTAATTATTTTCCTTTCCTTTATCTAGATATTTACTTAGAAATTTTTTATAATCATTAGTAGGATCTTTTTTTAGAGCTGCATATGTTTTTTCTTGTTGCAGTTGTCTTAGAGCCTCCTGTATACAGTATTCTCTAGATAAGATAACTGTTCCTCCCCCTTTGTCGGCCGGTTTGATTACTAAGTCGTCATCTTCTTGGAGCGCTTTTAAGATATTTAATTCTTTTTTAGTCATATTCATGATGTCATATTTTGATGGTTTAATTTTTCGGAAATCTTCCATGACTACTTTTTCGAAAACTTCTAACGCTCCAGATTTGTATGTTGTGGGATAAAATTTAGATTTTTTCTTTAATTTTGTAGATATAATGTTATTGGGGTCAATTGTTTTGGTATTTTCTGATGTTGGTTTTAAGGCATAAAATCTTTTGATTGTTGTGTTTCTAATGAATTTATTCACATCAATATATGCCGAGAAGAGATTGAACTTATTGGTGGGGGCAAACTTTAAACCTTTGCTGAGTACTAGTAATTGTTCCTATGATAGAGTTTTATGAGATAGATTAAAAACTCCTATTGAGGTGTTCTTTTTGTTTAGTATCTTAGTCTCCGCCTTCTTATGTGACTTTTTGCCCCCTCTGCTTAGAAAGATACTCAAATGTCTCTGGCTACAAGCCAAACCTAGAAAAGACCATGGCCCACTTCAGTAACACTCCAGAAAAAACAATCAAGCAAATCCGAGCCAAATTTCAACTGAGTAAGTTTATGGAAGGGCATGAATATCTTGGCATTAAGATTCCTGAGAGGATCGCTGATATAATGGAAATAAATTTCCTAAGCCTACTAACCCAAACTAATAAAAATATGAAAGAATGGAAAAAAGTCGAACTATCATGGCTAGGGCGGATAAATGTATTAAAGGCATATGTACTGCCTAAGTGGACGTATCTCTTCCGAACTGGCTAGAATTATTGCAGAGGAGTTTTAAGAATTTTGTATGGGGAGGTCGCACTCCAAGGATAAATGCACATACTTTGAGTGCTAAATGGTCCCAAGGAGGTACGGGTTACCCCCTAATAAAACAACAATACGAGGCTAGCATACTGGCACATGTTATAAGGACCCAACTGGCCGACTCACAGGAAGAAGAATGGTACAAAATTGAGACAGAGGCCTGCGGAGTCGGCGGGTTGGATCTGATATTATGGCCAATTGACACCAATAAAATAAAAAAATCAATCAAAGACAGAAACATGATAATGGAACACCTACTGGCAACTTGGTTCCCTATCAAAGATAAAATGGGTATTAAGAATAAACTACTGAGGCATATGAGCATTGACTTAGTGGAACAAAATATAGAGAACTTATCCCTAGAAGAATAGAAAAATGCAGGAATAACCACCATAGAACAGGTGATGGTAGAAGGTAGGGTCAAACCCTATCAGGAGATGGCACAAAATTATAGTTTGGCTCCCTCAAATGTCTTTATATATCTTAGAGTCAAAAATTGTTTAGAAAAACATATACTTCCAAAAGAAGGGGAGTTAGTGAAAGTACTATAAAATCTATGTAAGCTACAAAGCAATAAGAAATTACTGTCTAAGGCAAATGCGTTCATTCGAACAAAAGAACAGGATAAAATAACTATACCAAGTTTACACAAATGGGAAAAAGAGTTAAAAAGCAAGATAACCAATAAGGAATGGGGATATACCCTAGCCAAAACAAACAAGTGGGTACATGACCTCTCCTTATTAGAGACCCAATATAAAGTAATGAACAAATGGTATCTGACTCCTGCTAGACTTGCTAGGATGTATCAGTCAACTGATGGGATCTGCTGGAGATGTGGGGAAGCAGAGGGGACTTATCAACATATATGGTGGCAGTGTAGAGATGTAAAAAAACGATGGAATACGACCTTAGATTTTTTGAATAGAGCGGGGGTTAGAGGCTTCCTCAGGTCTCCAGCGGAGATACTGTTACATCTCCACTGGCCGGCCCTGAACCCTTCTCAGATAGCTCTCACTACACATACACTCCTAGCCACAAAAAGGATTATAGCCAGAGAGTGGAAACAAAACAAAGCGTTTGAATGGAACCAGGTCAAAGCCCAGTTAAGCTTCCAACTCCAAATGGAAAAAGAAATAGAACAGAACAATAAAAGATTTCCAAACCAAAAGCAAATATGGGAATATTGTCTAGGAAAATTAGACTCAATCTCCTAAAGTTTAAAAACGACACGGAAAATGGGTGATAGCGCTAAAGGACAATTATAGAATGATGCCGTCTCTGCCCGGATACCACCCCTCCACGGGGTCCCCAAAATCCTCTATCAACTGTTTGTATAACGTGCCTAGGCTGATGTAAAAGAACAAACGGAGATGGAAAAGTGGATTATTGCGCCCTAGTGCTTAATTGTTCCTCTCTTTTTCCTTTGGCACCTTAATGTTTGTAATTTAATGTAGTGTTTATGTAACTTACTGACTGGGCAATGTGTACTGCTCAGACAATGTACGTTTTTTTTCTTTTTGTCTTTATGTGTGTCATCGAAGAAAAAATAAATAAAAAGAAGTTTCTATAAAAGAAACACAGAAAGGAAAAAAGAGCAATGTGTAACTCTGTATAATAACTGGGATTATTTCTTGGTTCCCCACTGGAATTTCACTCTCATGGGTCAGAGCCTATATAATAATATATATAATATTACGTTACACTCCTTTTTAATTTTTTTTGTGACAGCACTAGCGTTTGCAGCATATCAAACAGTGTCTCTATTTCATTGATTATGCTGCATTTTATGTAACACACATTTGCGGGGGTTTGTGTCCTGTGACCAGCCAGCACAAACCCCCGGAAATACACGTGATACATCCGAGGGGCCAACGGCAGCTGCGAATTCGGCAACAGAGTCAGTCACTCGCTGTGCAAAATACTTATTAGATGGTTTCTACCCTTTTTGCTCCCACCATACAATGTGTAGGAACTGTTATCATCATAGATAGCACTTTAATGTCCCTCCATCATGCACAAAATGCCATAGTGTGCATCAGCACATGTATTTCACTCATGTAGCCCAGGCAAAAATCTGAAAATATCCTGTTTTCACCCCATTATAACTGATACTGGGCTCTGTTGTAGCAATGGCCTAATTTACACTAAATGATGCTCCACTTCAGAGCTGTTGCTAGGTTTCCAAAATATCAGGGGCTATAGCCCATAAGACTTTTTTTATTTTTTTAAATGGAACCATACGGGCACTTACTGAGTGTGTGTGCATGTCAGTGTAAGTGAGTGTGTGCATGTTAGTTTGAGTGTGTGCATGTCAGTGTGTGCATGTCAGTGTGTGCATGTCAGTGTGAGCATGTCAGTGTGAGTGAGAGTGTATGTATGTCAGTGCGAGTGTCTGCATGTCAGTGTGAGCATGTAAGTGAGCGAGAGTGTGAGCATGTCAGTGGGAGCAGGGGCGTAGCGTGGGGGGTGCAGGGGGGGCCGGCCGCACAGGGCGCAATATCTGGGGGGGCGCAGCCACAACCGCGCGATACTTCCTGTCAGCCGCCGGATGTGAGCGGCAAATGACGGCGTGACGTCACATCCGGCGGCTGCGCAGCGGAGGCTCTTCTGAAACTGCATCGCGGCCTTTCTTCCCTGAGCTGTTGGAAGTGGAATTTGTAAAGGTAAGAATAAAGGGGCTTGGGGGACCTATTGTATTATGTATTGAGGAGGGGGTCATTAATGTATTGGAGAGGGGGAGGGGGGGTCATTAATGTATGGGGGAGGGGGGTCATTCATGTATGGGGGAGGGGAGGGGGGTCATTAATGTATTGGGGAGGGAGGTCATTAATGTATGGGGGAGGGGAGGGAGGTCATTAATGTATGGGGGAGGGGAGGGAGGTCATTAATGTATGGGGGAGGGGGGTCATTAATGTATGGGGGAGGGGAGGGGGGTTCATTAATGTATGGGGAGGGGGGTCATTAATGTATGGGGAGGGGAGGGGGGTTCATTAATGTATGGGGGAGGGGGGTTTATTAAATGTATGGGGGAGGGGGGTTTATTAAATGTATGGGGGAGGGGGGTTCATTTAATGTATGGGGGAGGGGAGGGTCAGTAATGTATGGGGAGGGGGGGAAGTAATGTATGGGGAGGGGGGGAAGTAATGTATGGGGGAGGGAGGTAAGTAATGTATGGGGGAGGGGGGCAGTAATGTATTGGGGACGGGGGGCAGTAATGTATTGGGGAAGGGAAGAAGGGGGGCAGTAATGTATTGGGGAAGGGAAGAAGGGGGGCAGTAATGTATTGGGGAAGGGAAGAAGGGAGGCAGTAATGTATTGGGGAAGGGAAGAAGGGAGGCAGTAATGTATTGGGGAAGGGAAGAAGGGGGGCAGTAATGTATTGGGGAAGGGAAGAAGGGGGGCAGTAATGTATTGGGGAAGAGAAGAAGGGGGGCAGTAATGTATTGGGGAAGGGAAGAAGGGGGGCAGTAATGTATTGGGGAAGGGAAGAAGGGGGGCAGTAATGTATTGGGGAAGGGAAGAAGGGGGGCAGTAATGTATTAGGGGATGGGGGTCAACTGTGTATTAGGGGAGGGAGGGGTCAGCCGTGTATTAGGGGAGGGAGGGGTCAGCAGTGTATTAGGGGAAGAGGGGGGGGGGGATGGGAAAGATCTGACTTGGGAATTTGAGATGAGGCAATGATTATATTTTTTACATTTGTGGCCTAATGAATAATCTATATATATGTGTGTATGTAGAAGGAAATGTAAATAGGTGGGGCTACAGGGGTGAGGGAATTATATTTGTAATATATTTATTAGGAACTGTGGAGGGAAGGGGGTTGGATGAGAGCATTAAATATCATAGCATTAAATATTATATTTATGGGGTAGGAACTGTATTATATATTTTTGGTTTAGTGCAGGGGTAGGTAACCTTTGACACTCCCTTTGTTTTTTGACTACATCTCCATTAAGGCTTGCAAAGCATCATGGGAGGTGTAGTCCACAACATCTGGAGTGGCAAAGGATGTCTACTCCTGGTTTAAAGCATAGGTGTATAACCATTTGGCTTCCCCAGGCCAAAATAACCCCTTAAACTCTTAAAGGATCACTATAGTGTCAGGAAAACAAAGTGGTTTTCCTGACACTTTAGTACCCTGAGGGTGCCCACACCCTCAGGGTCCCACTCCCGTGGCGCTGAAGGGGTTAAATTCCCTTCAGTTACTTACCTTAATCCAGCGCCAGGCTCCCTCGGTGCTGGTGACCTGTCTGACGTCAGCTCGCCGTCCGACGTCACTGGAGCTGAATGCGCATGGCTGCGCGCGCATTCAAAGTGTCCATAGGAAAGCATTTCTCAATGCTTTCCTATGGACACTCTGCGCGATGGAGGCGAAATGTGCCTCCAGGCTCCAGCGTCGCAGATGCGCCTCTAGTGTCTGTCCGGAAGACAGCCACTAGAGGCTGCCTTAACCGCAAATGTAAACGTAGCAGTTTCTCTGAAACTGCTATGTTTACATGTGAAGGGTTAAAACCTGCTGAAAATGTGGAGAATGTGTGTAATGCATGTTCGCACTCAATAAAGTGTTGGAAAATAAACTTGTATTTAGATGCATTTTACTTTAATTACATAAGTATTTTCATAACAAACAATACATGTGCTTGGGGGGTAAGGGTTTCTTTAACTAATCTAGTAGAAGAGACTCGAGTGCTAAAATCCACGGGTTAGGGGGCGCAAATTACTTGCCTTGCCCCGGGTGCTGACAACCCACGCTACGCCACTGAGTGGGAGTGAGAGTGTGTGTTTGTGTCAGTGTCTGAGTGCCGAGATATGACGTGAAGATGAAAGATGGAAGATGAATAAAGATTCGGCTGCAGCAGAAATGTTCCCCTCCCCTACTGAGGTAAAGCAGAAGGGAAGGGGGACACATTAAAATATTTATTGTCTCTTAAAAATAAAAAAAACTGCTGACTGGCATGTAACTGGCTATGTATGTATTGTGTGTGTGTATGTATGTAACTGGCTGTATGTGCTTGTGTGTATATATATGAATGGCTGTGTATGTGTTGTGTGTGTATATTTGTAACTGGCTGTCTGTGTTGTGTGTGTATATATGTAACTGGCTGTGTATGTGTTGTGTGTGTGTATGTAACTGGCTGTGAATGTGTTGTGTGTGTGTAGGTATGTAACTGGTTGTGTATGTGTTGTGTGTGTGTGTATGTATGTAACTGGCTGTGTATGTGTATGTTTGTAACTGACTGTGTATGTGTTGTGTGTGTGTGTGTGTATGTATGTAACTGGCTGTGTATGTGTTGTATGTGAATATGTATGTAACTGGCTGTGTATGTGTTGTGTGTTTATATATGGAACTTGCTGTGTATGTGACGTGTGGGACACAGTAAGGAATTAGTTTTTTCTTTAAAAAAAAAAAAAACTTGTGTGACTGATGTGTGTAACTGGCTGTGTATGTGACTGACTGGATGTCTGTGAGGTGTGTGTGTGTATGTGACTTTCTGTGTGTATGTGATTCTGTATGTGAGGTGTGTGTATGTGAATGTCTCTGTGTATGTATGCTTTTGTGATATGCCATTGTCTGGCTCCTAAAAATTTTTGCTGGCTCCTAAAACTAAATTCAGTTTGTCAAGCCCTGATATAAACATAAATCCTTCCAATGCTGTTTAGCAGTCCTGTAATAAAAAATGTCAGACACACACACATCACACATATGTGTGACATTATTTATTACAGGACTGCTTAACAGGATAGAAATGATTTATGATATATATCAGGCCTTGACAAATTTTATTTAGTTTTAGGAGTCTGAAAAAAAATGTAGGAGCCAGACAATGGCACATCACGAAAGCATACATACAAAGAAACATTCATATGCATTCACCTCACATACAGAATAGCATACATACACAGAAAGTCACATACACACAACTCACAGACATCCAGTCAGTCATTATGCTATATATAGCATAATGATTTATGATATAATATATATATATATAGCATAAATTATGCATATATAGCATAAATCACTTATTTACATCCACCTTTGTGTATTTAAGCTATATATTGTTGGTTTGAGGTTGCTTATTACAGGACTACTAAACAGCATAGGAATGATTTATGTTACCTATGTATGTAACTTATGTAACATAAATCATTCCTTTGCTGTTTAGCAGTCCTGTAATAAGGAACCTCATATAGCTAAAATACACAAAGGAGGACCCGAACCCTCCCTTCTCTCCAACTGCACCAAACCCAGAGCTTACCTGAGTGGGAATAGCCCTGCTCTGTATCTTCCACAAGGTTACAGTCTGCAAGGATTTCTTCAGAGCTGCTTCACTGACCCACGTGGAGCTTCCCTCACATCCCAGCAGTCACACACAGTGACCATGCTGTGTAAGAGCCCTGCACTGATTGGCTGACACATCACTCAGCATCCTATCAGTGCATGGCTTTCACACACTGTCTGTGTGATGTCAGGGGGCGGAGCTATAACGGAGCTGCAGAGACTCAGGGCTTTGCTCAGTACATTCGGGGCTTCAGCCCCCTTAGCCCACCCCTGGCGACGCCTCTGCTCCACTTTATGTATTAAATAGTTAATAATCATAATAAAAAAGACTAAAGATTCTACTAAGTAAAGAGAGAATTGCAGGGAATTGAGACAGGAATTTCAAACTTTAGGCCAAAGTGGCCGAGTTGGAAAACTTCTCCAATGCAGCTTAATGGGGGAATTTTTCCAACTCAGCTACTTTGACCTTAAGTAATCCAAAATCATAATTGGTTGCTGTAATATTCTCCCTAATAAGTCGAGATTGGACTCAGTAATCAAACTGTAGAAAAACAAATTGTCCTTATTAAATGAATCGGCTTACACGTTTCATCCTCCAATTTGGACTTAATCGTAGGTAACTTTCCCCTGAACAGTGTCCATGGGGGAGGTTTACTCGTACTTGCTTGCAAACATAATTCTACAGCTCTATGGGATTTACAACCTTGGAGACCGGGGACTGAATGGATGTGAATAATGTACGTTTTATGTATACTTAGCTTTCTAAATAATGCCTGAAAGAGAAGTTATATAATATAGTGATACTTTGTTATTATAATAGGAATCAGTCACTAGATTTTGTCAGTTTCCACATAGGGGAGGAATATTTATGAATTGCACTGTATGTGGATATCATTGGGTGATTAGTGATATCTGTTGCCCCATGGACACTATAGGATTTATCACAGGGTTAGTGCCTGAAAAAACATTTAGCTATGCTGTGTAAGCTGCTCTGCTGCCTGTTTTGTTACTCTGGCCTTAAGTTTGAAATTCCCATCTCAGTGCCCTGCCATTGTCTCTTTATTGAGTAGACCATCTTTATTGAGTAGACAGTACAACAGTAAATGTATTTGCTTTGATAATACAGTTAAATTGTGTAAAAGATGAATAGCAAGAGACTTTATGATATATAAAGATATACTTCATTAATACCCGGGTGATAAAAACTATATATTAAAACGGATATCACAGCAAAGTTATAGATAGACAACGTTTATATAGGATATGTAGAACTGGAATATATACTCATATAAATGCACTTTTTAATTTTAAAAATTGCAATAAAATGTCAAAAATACAACAGGTTACAGAGAAAACAAATTAGAGTGTTCTCTTAACCCCTTAACGACCAATGCACCATCCAGCGTCGTTCATGAGGTGATCGTAAAATATAAAAAAAAGTCACTTATGTAGAATGTCTGCATCAAATCACACTGGAAAAAAGCCTGTGCACTATACAAGCAGTATTCTTTATCTTGCACTAAAGTTAGTTTGGGGACTAGGCTGTCCCTGTAAAATACAATCTGTCATATGTTACAATAGACCACTAACTACAATGGAAGCGATTTCTATATGTTTTGGTATACTTCCAGACGGCCATGTTGGGAAGATAACTATTATTTTAATCATGTTGTATGGTGGGTCCAATTTATGTGAATGGGGGCCCTTCTTGCAAAAAACAGGCATCGAGTCAGCTTTCTGCCTGCTGCTGGTTCACCTGGAGTGTTTTCACCTCCTCGGTGGCCATTGGGAGGGAAACATTTATGTTGACCTTTGCCTTCCCATGGGGTTCTCCATCTCTTTCTATTTAAAAACATTTAGTACCTTTTTGTAATGGTTAATCAGAAGCTTGTGCCAAATCAGTTATCCATTATTTTGTGGGTTGGTCCTCCTGACTCTCCTCTCTGTTTATCCATCCTATGTACCATCGAGAAGGTGATGGCCCAGTTTGGTGTCTCAATGGCACCTGATAAAACCGAAAATTTTTCCACCACTATAAAATGATGGGGTATTGAAATATATTCAGTGAAGATGGAATGTCGCCATCCCATGGACAAGGTTGACGAGCTACAGTACCTGGTGTCGCAAATGGGCATTTTTGGCAAAGTTCCGTTTTTCCAGTTGCAGTCGTTGCTGGGAAAATTGAATTTTGCGTGCAAAATTATCCCCATGGACCGGATATAATGCAGGCGGCTGTCTCTGGCTACAGCTGGCGCCCGCTCTCTCCACCATTTTATCTGTCACATGGAGAAACTAAAAGCAGATTTGGCTGTGTGGAATTCGTTCTTGCAGTTGCTTAATGGGCAGATGCTGTTCTTGGAGACAGCAGTTTCTAATGGGGACTAGAGTTTGTGGACCAATGCATCTCGCTCAGTGGGTTTTGGGGGCTTCTTTTGCAGTATATGGTTTTCTGGTCTGTGGCCTGGAACTGCTCTGGCCTTAGTCGGAACCTGGTCTTCTTGGAATTGTTTCCAATAGTGGTTTCCATAATGGTCTGGGGCCCATTGCTGGAAAATAAGAAGATCCGGTTTTGGTGCGACAACATGGGGGTGGTTCAGACCATCAACAACATTTCCGTGTCATCCCCCCAGTGATTAATCTGCTAAAACAGCTAGTCCTCCTAGGATTAAGGTGAAATTTGTGGGTCCGGGCTGTACACCTCCCTGGGGTGCAATACGAGGTGGCCGATTCTTTGTCTCGCCAACAGTGGGGTCCGTTCAGGCTGCTGGCCCCAGATTCAGACAGCATGGCCACTCCATTTCCCAGCTGGATATGCAGCACCTTGACACTCCTGCACCGGTTTATGGCGATCCAGATCCACACAAGGAAGGTCTGGGGGATTCAGTAGTCAAGCTAATTGGTAGATGGGAATCTGCCCACTTTAAATCTTACAATCGACCCCACCTTGTCTAGTGTCTGTCCCTGTCAACCACCATTCCCTTCACAGGGTTACGGTTTCTTTATGTTCTAGTGGCATTACAAATGCAAATATATACTAAAAAAAAAATAACTGAACAATGTTTCTGTATATGTTTCTATGTGTCTTTACACTTTATAGTGATATTCATTCATAAGTTACTGATATAAATACAAAATCTTTGTTGCAGTATTTCTTAATAAATACTGTGACCTTCATACCCAGTTGGTTGTCTGTGTATTTTCTTGGGGGAGGGTGCGTTAATTTTCCATACCTTTGTCCAGGGGCGTACCTAGAGCATTTGGCACCCGGGGCGGACCCTGAGTGTGGCACCCCCCCCCCCCCACCCCCATAATAAAAATGCAAGAAAACACCCACAATTTTTTCAATGTTTGAAAATTGTACAATTATAGATACCAGGAATAGTGTGCCAGTCAGATACCAGTAATATTGTGCCAGTCAGATACCAGTAATATTGTGCCACTCAGAGCCCAGTAAGTGCCAGTCAGAGCCCAGTAATAGTGTGCCACTCAGAGCCCAGTAATAGTGTGCCAGTCAAAGCCCATTAATATAGTGCCACTCAGAACCCAGTAATATAGTGCCAGTCAAAGCCCAGTAATAGTGTGCCACTCAGAGCCCAGTAATAGTGTGCCACTCAGAACCCAGTAATATTGTGCCAGTCAGATACCAGGAATATTGTGCCAGTCAGATACCAGGAATATTGTGCTAGTCAGAGCCCAGTAATATAGTGCCAGTCAGTGCCCAGTAATAGTGTGCAAGTCAGTGCCCAGGAATATTGTGCCACTCAGAGCCCAGTAATAGTGTGCCACTCAGAGCCCAGTAATAGTGTGCCACTCAGAGCCCAGGAATATTGTGCCAGTCAGATGCCCAGTAATATTGTGCCAGTCAGTGCCCAGGAATATTATGCCAGTCAGATGCCAAGTAATTTTGTGCCAGTCAGTGCCCAGGAATATTATGCCAGCCAGAAGCCCAGGAATATTATGCCAGTCATATGCCCAGGAATATTGTGCCAGTCAGATGCCCAGGAATATTGTGCCAGTCAGATGCCCAGGAATATTGTGCCAGTCAGTGCCCAGTAATAGTGTGCCAGTCAGTGCCCAGTAAAAGTGTGCCAGTCAGAGCCCAGTAATAGTGTGCCAGTCAGTGCCCAGTAATAGTGTGCCACTCAGTGCCCAGGAATATTGTAACAGTCATATGCCCAGGAATATTGTGCCAGCCAGATGCCAAGTAATATAGTGCCAGCCAGATGCCTGTAATATAGTGCCAGCCAGATGCCAAGTAATATAGTTCCAGCCAGATGCCTGTAATATAGTGCCAGCCAGATGCCAATATAGTGCCAGCCAGATGCCAAGTAATATAGTGCCAGCCAGATGCCTGTAATATAGTGCCAGCCAGATGCCAAGTAATATGGTGCCAGCCAGATGCCTGTAATATAGTGCCAGCCAGATGCCAAGTAATATAGTGCCAGCCAGATGCCAAGTAATATAGTGCCAGCCAGATGCCCAGTAATACAGTGCCAGCCAGATGCCAAGTAATATAGTGCCAGCCAGATGCCAAGTAATACAGTGCCAGCCAGAACCCAGTAATATAGTGCCAGCCAGATGCTTGTAATATTGTGCCAGCCAGATGCCAAGTAATACAGTGCCAGCCAGAACCCAGTAATACAGTGCCAGCCAGATGCCAAGTAATACAGTGCCAGCCAGATGCCAAGTAATACAGTGCCAGCCAGAACCCAGTAATACAGTGCCAGCCAGATGCCAAGTAATACAGTGCCAGCCAGAACCCAGTAATACAGTGCCAGCCAGATGCCAAGTAATACAGTGCCGGCCAGATGCCAAGTAATACAGTGCCAGCCAGATGCCAAGTAATACAGTGCCAGCCAGAACCCAGTAATACAGTGCCAGCCAGATGCCAAGTAATACAGTGCGAGCCAGAACCCAGTAATACAGTGCCAGCCAGATGCCAAGTAATACAGTGCCAGCCAGATGCCAAGTAATACAGTGCCAGCCAGAACCCAGTAATACAGTGCCAGCCAGATGCCAAGTAATACAGTGCCAGCCAGATGCCAAGTAATACAGTGCCAGCCAGAACCCAGTAATACAGTGCCAGCCAGATGCCAAGTAATACAGTGCCAGCCAGATGCCAAGTAATACAGTGCCAGCCAGAACCCAGTAATACAGTGCCAGCCAGAACCCTGTAATACAGTGCCAGCCAGAACCCAGTAATACAGTGCCAGCCAGATGCCTGTAATACTGTGCCACTGCTCCCCCCCCCCCCCCCCCCCATCATCACTTACCAAATCGCTGCTTCTCCCGGACGGACGACTCCTCCGTGCAGTCTTCTCTTCCCTCCTGCACGGAGGAGGGAAACACAGTCGCCGGATGTGACGTATCCGGTCGCTGTGATTTTTTTTTTTTCCCACCCGGCGGCCGCATCCAGAGGATGCAGCCGCCTGAAAAAAAAAAAAGGTAAGCAGCGCGGGGGGTGCCGGCAGCACCGGTGGCACCCCCCTAGTCAGTGGCACCCGGGGCGGGCCGCCCCCCCCCGCCCCCCCCTCGGGACGCCACTGCCTTTGTCAAGGCAAGGTGAGGCATTGGCACACCCAGTGCATTATGGTAATTACAATAATAATAACTGGTTTACAAATGCAAATACTGACAAATCAGATGAATGTCTGTAACAGAGGGGGCTTTTGGTACACTGTATGCATAAGGGGGGATGGGACACTTCATCGCGGCTGCATCCGGGCAGCCGCTTCACCGCCGTCTCTTCGCCACACGAAAGCTCGTCGCGGGAGATTTCATTGCGGGACATTTCATCGCTAAAGGTAAGTTTATTTTAGTATTTTATCTATTTTAGTTGATTCTAGTAAGGGTGGTTAGAATAAGGGTTTAGGGGGTTAGTATTAGTTTTTAGGGTTTGGGGTTAATTTTAGTATTAGTGTTTAGAGATTTAATTTTAGTATTAGGGTTCGGGGGTTATTATTAGGGTTTAGGGGGTTAGTATTAGGGTTCGGGGGTTATTATTAGGGTTTAGGGGGTTAGTATTAGGGGTCGGGGGTTATTATTAGGGTTTAGGGGGCTAGTATTAGGGGTCAGGGGTTAGTATTAGGGTTTAGGGGGTTAGTATTTGGGTTCGGGTTAGTATTAGGGTTCGGGGGTTAATTTTAGTATTGGGTTTTGGGGTTCATTTTAGTATTGGGGTTTGGGCGGGAATCATTTATTAGGGGGGGTTCTTTTTACTTTTACGTTTGTAAGAGCTGACAGTTCAGCGCTGAACTGTCAGCTCGTACATAGCAGCGTCTGCGATCAAATGGCCGCGTTATTCTTCATTGCTGACAGTTCAGCGTTGTAACTGCCACGCTGAACTGTCAGCGATGAAGCCGCGGCAAAGAAGAGTCCTAGACCCTGCATAGGGAAGCTACGCAGTACCATGTGTATGTCATCAGCATTCAGGTTAGTGGGTGGTCCAAACCTGCCCCCGCCTAACCCTGTTGCTTTAGTAGTATGTGTTGTGTAGTGATGTGTTTAGGTGCTTTGGTGGGTATACTACATGGGGGGGAAGGAGTGATGTGGCACAGAGAAGGATGAGTCAAAGGGACTGTGGGCGGGATGAGGAAGGACCCACGTAGGGCGAGTGAACAACTAAGGCTGGCTCTGAATGTGGTGCTGTGTGACCATGTGATCATGTGTATGATCTTCACTGGGTCAGGAAGGGGTCTAATTTGGGCCTAAAGGACTGCAAGATAATCAGGGTTATGTATAAAAACTTCCGCACTGCAAAGTGTCTGGAGCTTTATAAAAAAGCGCAATAACTGTTTATTATGTATGACGGTGATTGTGCCTTTTTATAACTCCTGGTACTTTACAGTGTGGGAGAAGTACCTCTGCTGAACAGTGTTTACAGAAAACGATGCAGTTTTCCTGAACCTTTTCATTCCACACTATGGAATCAATCCCAGCATGTAGCGAACACATATCAATCTCATTAGCTATATGCACTGTGTGTCTCTGATACGCACAACACGTATAGACCTGCACATTGTACTGATACTGAGAGTACAGAAAATTTCACAAAATATCCCAAGGCAGACAACGTATACCTTCTGTCTTCTGTTCTGTTTGTCTAAATAAACTCCATCGTTGAATAACTATCTGGAGAACTGACAAATTCAGTCAGGAGTAAAATGAGTCAAAAAGTTATTTGAAAACTTACAGTGACTCCATCAGTGGAAAGTATTTTAATTGAAATGTATTTGTAATCTCCATTGGCAAATATTGTGTGTTATTCTTATTAATAATATATCTGTTAACTCTTTCGGGGGTGGAACTTTTCTGTATATCATTGTACAAAAATGTATTTAGAGTGCTGAGAAATCGTTTTCGAATTCTAATGATAGTTATGAACATTCAAAGTCTTAATGAATCAAAACCACAAATACTCAGCAGAGTTTGTAATAATGAAGAAAACATTATCTTCTGGTACCATTAGATCCAAAACTGGTCTCATTCGGTTTATAAACTTTCGGCTTATGGAATACATGTAATACTATTGCCTTTCTATAAACCGAACTAGAGTCCCCATTCATATGAATGGGGACTCTAGTTCGGTTTATAGAAAGCCAATAGCATTACATTTATTCCATAAACCGAAAGTCTATAAACCGAAAGACATTCAGTTTATAGACTTTCAGTTTATGGAATACATGTAATGCTATTGCTATTCTATAAACCGAAAGTCTATAAACCGAATGTCTTTCGGTTTATTGACTTTCGGTTTATAGCCGAACCCCGAACTCCAACAGGAACATACAGTGGAGTGTTCGGGTTCGGGGTCCGAACACCATAATGTTCGGTACGAACCCGAACAGTGCAGATCGGGTTCGCTCAACACTAGTGAGGATTTTAGAGGAGATAGTTTCAAAATAGGTTTGGTACTGTTTATATTATCTACAAGAGGCATCAGGTAGAACTTGAAGCATCTTCTAACCGATCTTCTTTGTCGTGACCCCTTGGTTAATGAATTGAAATAATTTTCTTTCAAACTGAAAGACTATATTAATAAATAAGAACAACTGTTTGCTTCTTCTTTTTCAATTTGGAAATATGTTTATCAGTAATGCTTCTAAATGTTTAAGTCTGAAGCAATAAAATAAAAAAAATAGATTCACATAAAAATATACATTTATAGTGTGTCCTAATCCTTGGTAATGCAGCCCTTAACTAATTAGATCTAATATATGGTGTGTTTATCTATATATTTTCCTCTAAAAAAAAAATCTTCAATAGGTATTGGCTCATTGACGAAAAGCAGCACATAAATCACAAAAGTGTGAAGGAGTCATTTTAAAATGAAATTTAAACAACACCCCATGGAACACCTCATCCTTCTTCCCTTGCCAAAGAGACAAGAAGCTGATCTGCAAAAGAAAATGGAGGGAATCAGCGCGGTGCCAAAACTGGGGCTCCAAAGGATGTGTTTTTTTTTACCAGTGCCGGAGGACACTGGCAAGAAGCTGCAGCAATGCAACCTCCTTACCAGGGTCCATACAATGAAAGTCACAGAATTTAGTTGGTCTTTTTCCTCCTTGTAGTTCAGTATGAAATAAACTGATGTTTCTATACATTTTGTGTTTCTCTGAGTCTTTCAAACACATAGGCACTAATCCACCACTGTCACTGACTCTACTTACAGTGACTCATACTTAAAGCATACCCTCAATTTATACCCTGTCTCAAGTGACCCCCTGGCAAAGCCGTCCTCACTTTCAAAGGTAAAAAAATATTCCCTATTGACTACAAAGGCAGTCAGATTCCCCTTGAATTAACATAACCTAAGTTACTTTTAATTTGTATAAATTGCTAGCAAGTCATCCAATGTTTCAATGTATTTCGTTAATTGGCCAATACAATTTCACTTGACGATGAAATAAACTTTTGATGTTAAAGATGATGGCTTCTTTCATCCAATCCTGTTATTGGAAATGATTGAATTATTTTTTCTAATAAGTGATTCCCCCAAAGATATTTTATTGACCTTGGACATATGCTTATCATATCGTATCACATTCCCTCCAAGGCATCTTTCCTCCAAAGAAAGCTATCCAAATTCGGAAAGCCTTTCTTTACGGTAATCAGTTAGATAACACAAAAATGGCACACCTTCATGATGATATATAAGCCTTTCTTTATGGCCAAAGTCTTCAACTATTTTAATCAAATTTGTAGCCCTCCTCTGAACCCATTTCACCTTCATGGCTCGTCTACATCAGACGCATTGTGCTTAGAGCAGCGCGAGGGGAGCATTTTCTGCCCCCTCAGGTGACATCCCAGAACTCAGAAGATCCGGGAGCGCAACATGGTTTGCATGAAACCGGTCTCTATTGCAAATAAAAGGTAAATAAGCAGGGAGGGCCACAAATGCCACAAAAAGGAAATGTGTGTCTACAAGGGTGTGTTTTTGTAAGGGTGTCTGTGTCTGTAAAAATGTCTGTATGTAAGGGTATCTGTGTAAGGGTGTGTGTGTGTGTAAGGGTTTCTGTGTGTGTGTCTGTGTAAGGGTTTCTGTGTCTGTAAAAATGTCTGTATGTAAAGGTATCTGTGTGTAAGAGTTTATGTCGGTGTGTAAGGGTGTCTGTGTGTAAAGGTTTCGATGTGGGTGTGTTATGGTGTGGGTGTCTGTGTGTAAGGGTGTGTGTGTTTGTGTATGTATGTGTGGCTGTGAACATTTGTAAGTGTGTATGTGAGTCTTTTTTGTGTGTATTTGTGGCTCTATATGTATGTGTAAAAGTGTGACTGTGTTTGTAATTAATGTGAGGTTGTTTATTTTTCTTTTGAGTTTTCTTGTGTATTGTGACACAGTAATGTGCACTGTGCGTTTTATTGTCATGAATTTTGTGATATATATATCTTTATATCTATATATCTATATATCTATATATATCATCAAAAAAGACTGTGCTTCCTGCGCTAGTCAACAAAAGTGCAGCAAAGACAACCTGTGTTCCTTTCCCTTTAAATTCAAAAATGTATATAAAGGTAAAAAAGGTGTTGTTCAATAAAACAAAAAGTGAAAAATTGTGAAATATGAATAAAACTTATCTTGATAATGGTTCAGCTTTTTAAATTAAATCAATCACTTGAGCTCAAATGATGCCATGGGGAAACAAAAAGAAAAAAACAATTTATATGTGTGAGTCTGTTTTCACAGAAGATGTGTGCAAAGAATTCTTCCCATATGTCAATTAACTGTAGCGGCAGCATTGGGCAAGTCTGGTGGGGGAGAGGCAGCATTGGGCAAGTCTGGTGGGGGAGAGGCAGCATTGGGCTCGTCTCGGGAAGGGAGGGGGAGAGGCAGCATTGGGAAAGTCTGGTGGAAGAGAAGCAGCATTGGGCAAATCTGGTGGGGGAGAGGCAGCTTTGGTCAAGTCTGGGGGAGGGAGGGGGGAGAGGCAGCATTGGGCACGTCTAGGGAAGGGAGGGGGAGAGGCAGCATTGGGAAAGTCTGGGGGAGATGAAAACAGAAAAGACGGACAATAATCCACTAGGAATATGGTGGGCGGTTTGGTCAGTGCCAACTTCTAACTCTGTATCAGTGCCTCCATCCAGTGAGCGACTGAAGAAAATGAGTGTGGGAGTCAGAGGAAGGACGTCTGTTGCAATAAAATATGGATCGCTGAAATTGTATGAAAATTAAGATTTATTCAGTGCCACAGTGGCAACCCAATCACGGCACTTCATCATAGGCATAAGTGATTGGGGAGGATATCCACTCTTAAATACCTTCTTCCATAGTGCTGTATAATTTAAAAAGACCCATACAATTTTATATAAATATATAAAATACATGAAAAACAACAAAATCAAACTATTTCACACCAGGTATCAATTATCTCTTTGAATAATAGGTTAAACCCTTAAGAATAACAATATGAACAGATTACAAGTAATATGCATAAGGCAAATTGTTGTATAGGTAGAAGCTGAAAAGATGCTAGATAAGCCTATTTTTCAATGAACATTTTCTTTTGATATCTAAATTAGTAATAACTAAGCCATAAACATAATTAGAACATTTGTGTGTTATTTACAGAGGGGGAAAAAAGGGTAACCTTACCGGTTACTATAAGACTCATCCATAACATTCATCTAAAGTACAGACCAAGAGCAACAAAGTATTATCAAGCAAGTAAATATTACTGTATTTAACTTAGGACTCAGGAAAAAGGGAAACAATGTATGCAAGCTTCCTATACTGTTACATAATATAATGCAGAACACAGGAAATGTAAAAGCAAATGCAAAATCAAAATGTATGTTAGAGAGGAGGAAGCAGAAATATTAGCCCTCAAGGGCTAGTCAGAACAGGGCTTGTTAATGTCTAAAGATATGATTGAGGTCCAAAAGCGTTACTAAGGTTGCTGTCACCTGGTGCGGTAACTCATGGTGTCAGCCCCCTGGATTTCCTCCAATACCATGCCAATCAGATTCCTTAGTAATGACAGTCAGATGGCCCATTAAAAATGGCACATACAGGAGCCAGACAAATTATGTCATACACAGGAGCCCACTAACTATGACCCACACTGGAGCCCCGTAACTATGCCACACACAACAGCCCTATAAATTATGTCACACCAGAGCCCAGTGGTGTATCTTGATTTTGTGCTGCCCTAGGCAGACAAAATCCGGGCACCCCCCTACCCAAGCTCCACACCCACGTTACACACCTAAGACATGCCCCATCATTCAGATTCACATCAAGCTCACACTCCCATCACAAACACACTCCCATCACACTCAGACACACACTCCTACTCCCATAACACTCAGTCACACACACTGTCTCCCATCACACACACTCTGACTCCCATCACACTCAGTCACACACTCCTACTCCCATCACACTCAGTCACACACACTGTCTCCCATCACACACACTCTGACTCCCATCACACTCAGTCACACACACTGTCTCCCATCACACACTCTGACTCCCATCACACTCAGTCACACACACTGTCTCCCATCACACACAGTCACACACACTGTCTCCCATCACACACACTCTGACTCCCATCACACTCAGTCACACACACTGTCTCCCATCACACACACTCTGACTCCCATCACACACACTCTGACTCCTATCACACTCAGTCACACACACTGACTGCTATCACACACACTCTGATTCCCATCACACTCAGTCACACACACTGACTCCAATCACACACACTCTGACTCCCATCACACTCAGTCACACACACTGTCTCCCATCACACACACACTGACTCCCATCACACACACTCTGACTCCCATCACACTCAGTCACACACACTGACTGCTATCACACACACTCTGACTCCCATCACACTCAGTCACACACATTGTCTCCCATCACACACACACTGACTCCCATCACACACACTCTGACTCCCATCACACTCAGTCACACACACTGTCTCCCATCACACACACTCTGACTCCCATCACACTCAGTCACACACACTGACTCCTATCACACACACTCTGACTCCCATCACACTCAGTCACACACACTGTCTCCCATCACACACACTCTGACTCCTATCACACTCAGTCACACACACTGTCTCCCATCACACACACTGTGACTCCCATCACACCCATCACACCCAATATGCAAGCATGTAATCTGCCAGAATTTTGCCATTCAATATTGCAGCATTTAACCCCTCAAAATGCTATTATTTTGCCATTCAATATTGCAACATTTAACCCCTCAATATGCTAGAATTTTGCCATTCAATATTGTAGCATTTAACCCCTAAATATGCCAGAATTTTGCCATTTAATATAGCAGCATTTAACCCCTCAATACGCCAGAATTTTGTTATTCAGTATTCCAGCATTTAACCCCTCAGTTTGCCAGTATTCTGTCAATCAATATGCCAGCATTTAACCTCTCAATATGCCAGCATTAACCCCTCAATATGTCAGTATTTTGTCACTCAAAAAGCCTGGTTTTAACCCATCAATATGCCAGTATTTATCCACTCAATATGCCAGGATTAAATCCCTCAATATGCCAGTATTTATCACTCAATATGCCAGAATTTAACCCCTCAATATGCCAGGATTTAACCCCTCAATATGCCAGCATTTAACCACTCAATATCCCCCCCTTTACCCAGTACTTACCTTATTTGCTGCTGCACGGAGGAGGGAAACACAGCCACCGAATGTGATGTAACGTCACATCCGGTCGCAGTGATTTTTTTCCGGCAGCCGAATCCAGTGTATGCATCTGCCAGAAAAAAAAATAAAAAATTTCAGCTGCGCGATGCGCTGCAGGGGGATGCCGGCAGGTGGTGTCACGTGGTGTGGTCCGCATCCCCCGCAATCGTGAAGCCACTGTTGAGGACCCATTGAAAATATATGACTTTTGGATGTCGTGTCTCTAGTTTGAAAATCCAAAACATCTCTCGTTTGTTGAGAAGGGCCTGTTTATTTCCTACCCATTTTGGATTCACTATTTTATCTATACCCTGGAAAGTCAAATTCTTGTACTCTCCTCCACAATACGTCTGAAAATGTCTGTTCACTGTGGATGTTTTTTCATTCATGGCTATATCATTTAAATCAGGGGTCCTCAAACTTTTTAAACAGGGGGCCAGTTCACTGTCCCTCAGACCGTTGAAGGGCCGGAATATAGTAAAAATAAAAACTATGAACAAATTCCTATGCACACTGCATATATCTTATTTTGAACAAAACGTTAACAAATACAATATTTAAATAAAGTAAAGTTAAATCAACAAACTTACCAGTATTTCCATGGGAATAGTGTGCCTGTCAGAGCCCAGTAATATTATGCCAGTCAGAGCCCAGGAATATTATGCCAGTCAGAGCCCAGTAATATTATGCCAGTCAGATGCCCAGGAATATTATGCCAGTCAGAGCCCAGTAATATTATGCCAGTCAGGTGCCCAGGAATATTATGCCAGTCAGATGCCCAGGAATATTATGCCAGTCAGAGCCCAGGAATATGATGCCAGTCAGAGCCCAGGAATATTATGCCAGTCAGAACCCAAGAATATTATGCCAGTCAGATGCCCAGGAATATTATGCCAGTCAGAGCCCAGAAATATTTTGCCAGTCAGATCCCAGTAATATTATGCCAGTCAGAGCCCAGTAATATTATGCCACTCAGATGCCCAGGAATATTATGCCAGTCAGAGCCCAGTAATATTATGCCAATCAGATGCCCAGGAATATTATGCCATTCAGATGCCCAGGAATATTATGCCAGTCAGATGACCAGGAATATTATGCCAATCAGATACCCAGGAATATTGTGCCAGTCAGATGCCCATGAATATTATGCCAGTCAGAGCCCAGGAATATTTTGCCATTCAGATGCCCAGTAATATTATGCCAGTCAGGGCCCAGGAATATTATGCCAGTCAGGGCCCAGGAATATTTTGCCATTCAGATGCCCAGTAATATTATGCCAGTCAGATGCCCAGGAATATTGTGCCAGCCAGATGCCCAGGAATATTATGCCAGTCAGAGCCCAGGAATATTTTGCCATTCAGATGCCCAGTAATGTTATGCCAGTCAGATGCCCAGGAATATTATGCCAGTCAGAGCCCAGGAATATTATGCCAGTCAGAGCCCAGGAATATTGTGCCAGTCAGATGCCCAGGAATATTATGCCAGTCAGAGCCCAGGAATATTTTGCCATTCAGATGCCCAGTAATATTATGTCAGTCAGAGCCCAGGAATATTTTGCCATTCAGATGCCCAGTAATATTATGCCAGTCAGATGCCCAGGAATATTGTGCCAGTCAGATGCCCAGGAATATTATGCCAGTCAGAGCCCAGGAATATTTTGCCATTCAGATGCCCAGTAATATTATGCCAGTCAGATGCCCAGGAATATTGTGCCAGTCAGATGCCCAGGAATAGTGTGCCATTCAGATGCCCAGTAATATTATGCCAGTCAGATGCCCAGGAATATTGTGCCAGTCAGAGCCCAGGAATATTATGCCAGTCAGAGCCCAGGAATATTTTGCCATTCAGATGCCCAGTAATATTATGCCAGTCAGATGCCCAGGAATATTATGCCAGTCAGAGCCCAGGAATATTGTGCCAGTCAGATGCCCAGGAATAGTGTGCCATTCCAGTGCTCGTTATACCTCCCTCCTCTCCCGCTTCCCCATCACTTACCTCCAGCTGCTGTGTCCCCGGACGGACGTCTTGCGCGTCCTGCGGAGGAGGGAAACAGTTACCGGATCCGGATGTGACGTATCCTCTGCAGCTGCCAGAAAAAAAAAAAAAAGGTAAACAGCGGGGAGGGGGGGGGGGGTTTATGTAGGGGGGGATGGGGGTTGCCGGCAGCACCCCCCGCGGGCTGGATAAATGTCCTCGGCGGGCCGCATGTGGCCCGCGGGCCGTAGTTTGAGGACCCCTGATTTAAGTGTTCACATTTTCTCTCCTTCAGGAGTCTAATAGTACGGCCTATGTATTGGGCTTTACAAACATTACATGTAACTAAATAGATTACAAATAATGTGTTGCAATTAATGAAATGTTTAACCTTGAAAGTTTCCCATGTGATAAATGATTGAAATGTTTTTGATTGGCCAACATGCGAGCATGAGATACATCTCCCTCCACATTTGAACATACCTACATCTTTAAGCCAATTTACCGCCTGTCTAGTTTTAATTCGATTATCATCATTAAAATGACTAGGTGTGATGCATGTACGTAGGGTCCTAGCTTTTCTGGCTGTGCACATTATACCTTTAGTAAGTACCTTATTGGCTCCCTCAGCGGGGAGACACAGGCAGCATGGGCTCAGTGTGTGTTAAACACACTGAGCGATCAATCCATGCTGCTCGCGCCCCCCGCGCGTAGTGTTGGTTCAAAGCAACGATGCTCTGCGTCATTACTACGCGCGGGGAGCGCGAGCATCATGGATTGAGCGCTCAGTGTGTTTAACACACACTGAGCCCATGCTGCCTGTGTCTCCCCGCTGAGGGAGCCGGGGAGAGCAGAGAACGCTAGGTGAGGAGGGCAGTGGAGGGGGGATAGAGAGAACGCTAGGGTAGGGGGGGAGGGGAGGGGAGATAGAGAAAACGCTGGGGTAGGGGAGGGGAGGGGGGATAGAGAGAACGCTGGGGTAGGGGAGGGGGGATAGAAAGAACACTGGGGAGGAGAGATAAAGAGAACACTGGGGGGGGATAGAGAGAACACTGGGGAGGGGGGGATAGAGAGAACAATGGGGGACAGAGAGAACATTGGGGAGACAATGGAGGACAGAGGAGAGAACATGGGGAGGGGATATTGGGGGACAGAGGAGAGAACACAGGGGAGAGAAGGGGGGGAGAGAACACAGGGGGGACAGGTGGGAACACTGAAGGGAGAGAAGAGAATACAGACGTTGGAGAGGAGAGACATACATGGGGAAGAGAGTGAACTGGGAAGGCAGAGGAGAGACAGACAGACATGGGAAGCAATGGGAGAGAGACAGACATGGGAAAAAAGGATACAAAGACAGACTCCGCCCCATCACGCTGTGTAACTTCGGAGAGTATTCCTCCTCTGCAGGGGTGAGAGGCAGAACACTGAAACATCCTCCTCGCTGCAAGTAAAGGTAAATGTGCAGGAAGGGGAACAAGCAGCCTATTTATTTATTTTTTTTGGTAAAGAAATAAAATAAATTTAAGCGTGTGACTGAAAAAGAAATCCGGGCTCCACGGGGGCAAAAAATAATGGCTAAGAGTGTGTCTGTAAGTGTGGGCATGCATTTATGTGTGTAAGTGTAACTATGTGTAAGGGTGTATGTATATGTGTAAGGGTGACTGTGTGTTTAAGAGTGTGTGACTGTGTCTAAGGGTGTGTATAACAGTGTGTGGATGTGTGTGTATGTAAGTGTGACTGTGTGTATAAGTGTAAGTGTGACTGTTAGTGTCACACAAGCATATATATTTTTCCGGTAAAAATAAATAAAATGTGAGGCTGTGTAAGAGTGTGTATGTAAGTGTATCTGTAAGTGTGACTGTGTGTAAGGGTGTCTGTGTATGTCTAAGAGTGTTTGTGTATTTTTGTGTAAGTGTGACTGTGTGTAAGGGTGTGTATAACTGTGTGTATGTTAGGGTGACTGTGTGTGTAAGGGTGTCTATTAAGTGTATGTATATGTGTAAGTGTGTCACATGAGGGGGGAAATCTCCACCCCCTCACAGAGCATGTTAGAGCACCGGATGTCCGTGACATACCGGTGCTCAGAACACATGGAGCCACGCACAGAAGAAACAGCCCCTTCCCTGCAAATGTAAGGTAAGTGAGCAGGGAGGGGGACAAACGAGTGTGTGTGTTTAAGTTTGACTGTGTGTGTAAGTGTGTCTATCTGACTGTAAGTCTGTGTGTGTAAGTGTGTCTGACTGTGTAGGTAAGTGTGTCTATCTGACTGTGTAAGGTTTTCTGTGTAAGTCCTATATATACACACACACGCACACATTTAATCTAAATATTATATAAACCACCTATACATTATATATACATATATATATATATATATATATATATATATATATATATATATATATATAGTTTTATATATATATATATATATATATATATATATATATAGTTTTATATAATTGTATATTTACATAATATATAGCATATTGCTGGTTTATATAATATTTCATATAAATCAGTTTATATATATATATATATATATATATATATATATATGTGTATATATATATATATACACACACACACACACACACACACACAAAGCAAGTTTGTGTGTTTATTTTTTTGTAGGGAGGTATTAGGGTGGAGGGTGTGATTGCATGCAGGGAATGAGGGGTGGGGTCCAGGGGCCCCTAACAAATGTTTGCCCAGGGTCCAGTCAATCTTAAAGACGGCCCTGCCTAGAGGCTAGTAGGACGGCATAGAACATCCTACATTAAACAGCTCATCGCGAACCCTTCCTGATGAGCTATGTGCGGACCCCACTGCAAGGACTTGCAGTGGGGTCCCCACTGTCATGTGAGGCCACTTTAAGTGGCCTCACTCTGACACAGAAAATAGACCTGACGCTCAAAGTGACCGTCGTCTCCATTTTACAGTAAAAACTTGCAGGACGTCATAGACTGTTGTCCTGCATGTAACAGCTCATGGCTGCTCCTACTTTGAGTGGCCTGAGTCTGACTTAGGAAATGTAGCGAACGCTCAAACAGAGCATTCGCTAAATCACCTGCATCCCTGCGTTCCCAAACATCCGCCCGATGTCGGCAGGGACCGACGATTGTCCTAGGGAACCAATCCTTGATATTATGGGACAGGCAGATTTATGAATCTTGGGAAGATGGTAGAAAGTTGCTACCACAGGGTTTTGTATATTGAGAAAGTCAAATTACTGTTGATTATCCCTGCGTTTCTACCATGTTCCAAAAATGTAGTCAAATCGGACTGAAAGATGCCTGTGGGATTAGCCAAAGGGCGTGTATAGGGTTCTGCATCACTAAATTATTTAAGCGCTTTACAAACATAATCTTGAGTTTTTAAGACAACTATCTCTCCACCTTTATCTGACTGTTTGATTGTGATATTAGTATAAGCCATCAGGCTTATCAATCGTCAATTGTTCCTATTTTGTAAGATTATGATTTTTAATATGCTTATTAGGTCATAAAGAACCCTTTCTACTAGTTGTAAGAAGGTATGTTCTAAATTTCCCCTTATAGCTACTGGATTAAATGTAGATGGTTTATGTAACCTAACATTTCAAAAAAGATAAGAGCATCATTAATAAGACTGATATTTTCAGTACTTGCCACTGTATCATTTGTGTGAAAAATATTTTTTGACCGTAAGATCTCTGATGAACTTATTTCTATCAAGTAGTGTGTTAAAGTGATTTTGGGTTGGAGATAAGTAAAGTCCTCTTGACAGAAGTGTAAGTAGATGATGACAAATTTACTACATTGTCTATGTTCTCTGTTGCTTTCTGGTCTTCATTCTCCCTGTTTTGCCCCTCACTGTTGCTAGGGCTGATCTGTTTTTTGAGAGTCGTGATGAAGGTGTCTCTACGCGGGACATTGGGGTTACAGACGAAGATGCTGTTGAAGAGAAAAAAGAATTACTCTATGGTTTTTCCTTCAGCTGATAAAAATGACACTGATCTATTTTGTTTTAGAATAGGTCTGTATTTTTTTTTATTCTTTCGGTCTTTAAACCAGGGATACACTTTATTCTCTTCATATTGTTTCCTGACATTTTCTTTTCACTTTCATAAGATTTTAAATGATTTAGATACTTGGTAAGTTGTTGCTGTGCCCCTTTAATTTCCTGTGTTAAATTTTGCATTTTTCTTTGTTGAAGTGTATCAGGATATTAACCAGATTCACAGAGCATTCTTCAAGTGCATTGTTCCATAGGGTAGTACATTGTTCAAGATCCACTGTATTTTAGGGTTTTTTGTTGATGCTCAAGCCACGGGGTATCCTTTGCACTTCTTTATATTTATTAAGGCTGTTGACTTCCCACCAGGCTTGAATTTCTTTAGAGGAAAGCTTTCCAAGTTTCCTAGACCCAAGCTGTTCATAGGATGAGTCTAGACTTGTATCGTCTTGTTCCAATGCAAAAAGTTTGTGTGCTCGATCCGATCTATGTGCATGACTGGTGCTCCAAATGAAAGGAGTATCTGTTTTACTGGGTTTTGGTGCCTCATCTGTTACCACTGCCATTTTGACTGGAACAGGATCCTTGTATTCAACAGTAACGCGTAAATTGTGTGTGGTGTGTGTTGAACGTGGGTTTCATAAATGCAGGGATAGACAACTGTCCTATTAATTGTCTTTTAAACATTTCCATTGTGGCATATCATTGGAAACCAATAAATGGCAATTTGTAATCCACATGTGAATAATTAGAAAGCTCACCAATAGTAACACAGTTGGATCTTTAAATAGAATCCCTTTGGGTAATGGAGAAATGTCCTGGGAAGTAATACCACACGTGTAAATGAAAACACGTGTAAAAGAAAAAACGGACAGTAATCCACTTGGAATATCGGTCACTGCTGACTTTAAACTCCGTATCGGACCCATACAAAAGATTAATTGAAGAAAGGTTCAGTGAAAAATAGGCTTATCTAGCATCTTTTCAGCTTGTACCTATTCAATAATTTACTTTATGCATATCATCTGTAATCTGTTCTAATGATGATTATTATTATTATAATTCTTTGCCAGGACATAACTATTTTTGAACCATTCGCTGGTACTATACCTTTAAGCTCACTCATATTGTCATACTTAAGGGTTTCAACTATTATGCAAAGAGACAAGTGATACTTGGTGTGAAAAATAGTTTGATGTTGTTATTTTTTTGTATTTTATATATTTGTATAAATATATATTTGTATGGGTCTCTTTAAATTATACAGCACTATGGGTGAAGGTATTTAAGAGTGGATATCTGCCCCAATCACTTATGCCTATGATGAAGCGCCTTGATCGGGTAGCCACTGTGGCATTGAATAAATCTTCATTTTGATGCGATTTCAGCGATCCGTATTTTATTGCAACAGAAGTCCTTCCTCCGACTCCCACACTCATTTTCCTCAATCGGCGGAGGCGCCGATACGGAGTTAGAAGTTTGCAGTGACCTTACTGCCCACCACATTTCCAGTGGATTATTGTACGTTTTTTCTGTTTTCGTCTTCCCCAGACTTGACCAATGCTGCCTGCCCCCCCCTCCCCAGACTTGCCTAATGCTGCCTCCCCCTCCAGACTTGCCCAATGCTGCCTCTCCCCCCTCCTTCCCCCAGACTTACCCAATGCTCCCTCTCCCCCTCCTCCCTCACCCAGACTTACCCAATGCTCCCTCTCCCCCTCCTCCCTCACCCAGACTTACCAAATGCTCCCTCTCCCCCTCCTCCCTCACCCAGACTTACCAAATGCTCCCTCTCCCCCCCCCCTCCCCTAGAAGAATGCTCTATTTGCAAATAGTTTTCTAGAAACCTTTAATTTGACACTACTTAGATGAATGCTAATTAACTAATAGAGAGAGAAAGACATGACTACATATACCAGCATCACTCTCTCCAAAGCAGCACTTGAAGAAGCCACCTGATTGGCGAAACGCAGCGTGCGGAGGAGGAGGAGGAGTGGTCGAATGACGTCAGATGCCGGCTGAACACAGTACGAGTTCCCCTCACACGATCGCGGAAACATGCCCAGTTTATCCTATGGAGGTGTCCTTATATGTGCACTGTAGTCTTCGGCCATTGTGAGTTAATTTCCAGTGAAAACAGACTCACACATATTGCTTATTTGTTATTGTTCCCCCCTGGTGTAATTTGAGTTCAAGTGATTGAATTAATTGAGAAAGCTGAACCATTATCAAGATAAGTTTTATTCATCTTTCACAATTTTTCACTTTTTTATGTGCAACACCTATTCTACCTTTATATACATTTTTTGTGTTTAAAGGGAAAAATACACAGGTTGTCTTTACTGCACTTGTGTTCAGTAGCGTCGGTAGCACACTCTTTTTTGAAGATATGAGATTATATATATATATAATCAGTCTCCACAGCAATGAAACTCACAGTGCACATTACTGTATCACAATAAAACTCCCCAAAAAATAAACAACCTCACATTAATTACAAACACAATCACACTTATACACACAGACACACATGCACACTAACACATATACACAGCCACACATACATGCACAAATACACAGAGTCAAACTTACACAAACACAAAGACACCCACACCATTACACACCCACACTGAGACCCTTACACCCAGACACCCTTACACACCCACATAAACAATTACACACACAGATAGCCTTACACACAGACATTTTTACAGATACCCTTACACAGATATGGATACCCTTACACACACACACACACACACACACACACACACACACACAGACACTTTTACAGACACATACACCCTTACACACATACAGAAAACCTTACACAGACACCCTTGCAAACATACACACACACTCCCATACAGAAACACATTTCCTTTCAAATTTGTTTTTTTTTGTGCCATTTGTCCCCCTCCCTGCCTATTTACCTTTTATATGCAGGAGGGGGATGGTTCATGTAAACTGTTTCCTGCGCTCCTGGATCTTCTGAGCTCTGGTATGTCACCTGAAGGGGCGGAGCATGCAACCCTCTCGCTGCTCTCAGCACAATGCACCCGATGTAGACGAAGGTGGAATGGATTCAGAGCTGCTAATTTTTGGCCAGAGCACCCATGCACCATCTTTCCAACTTTTTGCTTCACCTGGGTCCAAGGAGATGAGCACTTGTACTTGTAGAACTTTATCTCTGTCATCTTCATGCAATAACAATATTTATTATGTGTGCTCCAATTAGGTGATGTCCAGTTTAGTGTTTTGTGTTTATATTAGTCTAGATCTAAAGGAATCTTTCAAAAACATTTTATATTCTAAAAATGTGAAATATATAAAAGTAAAAAATTGGCAAATATGTACAGAGACAAAAAAGGGGGTGGGAGCATAGACTTACTGAGAACAGACAACACTACAATAGCCTGTCCTATAGGATGGTACCTACTCAGAAGGGCCTCGCTGTTTTGTTGAGTGCTTACACTCATAAGGGCAGTCCAAACCCGAAATACATGCCTGGTCTGCTCTGCACGAGGAACACAGCAAACCACATACTTTTTGGCCTACAAATATGTAATGAGAGATAATTCTAATAATAAGGCTTTTTTACAACAACACTGGGGTGAGTGACATAGGTCTGCAACTCCGCCCACATTTTATAACGGCCGTGTAATATCTCTGCACGCCATGCCCCTAGAATGCACATAATTCATGACATTTATTAAGATATCTGGGTTACTACTACTAATTTGAATGATCTCAACCAAATCCACACAGTTCCTAACTACAAGTTAATTGACTAAGGGATTAATTGTTTTTTGTGGAAAACAATTTCAAATTAGTGAACACTGTCAAGAGAAAAATATTAATGATTTAAATGAAACTTTTATTTTCCAACTTCACCTCTTATTACAAATGTGCTGCCTAAAATGATACCAGCACTGCAGGCAGCCTACACAAGGAAAAGGGGATGTACATTGAGAAGACTCCATTCCCAATTATAGTAAATTATAATAGATAATAGTTAAAAAGTGATAATGTGGTTATGACCAGAGGTTTTCTACTCTGCTTAGTTTTGCAAAAGCACCATATTTATTGAAGTGTATTAGTAGTAGAATACATATATATATATATATATATAAATATATATATATATATATATATATATATATATATATATATATACAGGCTACTAAATGGCACTTTTTTGCAAGTTGTATGGCAATTACATGGCAAAAGTGTAAATGCTAAATAGGACTTCAATCATCATTTAGGTGGAGACCTTTTGGAGCAGTGGAAGGGGAGGTCTACATTACTTTTAGTCTTCACAAAGCACACTAGGAAGAAGACAACATGATGGAAGGCCTAGTCTGAGTGATGTCACTTGAGATGGGGTATAAACTGAGGGTATGCTTTAAGTGTGAGTCACTGTAAGTAGAGTCAGTGACAGGGGTGGATTAGCGCCTGTGTGTTTGAAAGAATCAGAGAAACACAAAATATATAATAACATCTGTTTATTCCACAGTGAACTACGAGTATAAAGGCCAACTAAATTCTGTGATTTCACGCCATGGACCCTGGTAACGAGGTAACACTGCTGCAGCTTCTTCCCAGTACTTTCTGCATTTCAACTCAGATTTAGTATTGAAGACCGGATCTTCAGAAAGCATGTCTTCGATAAAAATGTCCTCAGGCACTGGTAGGAATACACAGCTTTTCGAAATAACTCCTTCACACTTTCGTGATTTCCGTGTTGGTTTTCGCTGATGAGCCAATACCTATTGAAGACGGAACAGAAACAAGTTTAGATGAATATACATATAGATAAACACACTATATATTAGATCTAATTAGTTAAGGGCTGCATTACCACTGGTTAGGAAACAATATAAATGTATATTTTTATGTGAATCTCTTTTTTTTATTATTGCTTCAGGCTTAAATAGTTAGAAGCATTACTGGAAAACAACATATTTCCAAACTGAGACAGAAGATACAAACAGTTGTACTTATGTATCAATATTATCTTTCAGTTTGAAGGAAAGTTATTTCAATTAATTAACCAAGGAGTCAGGACAAAGAAGAGCGGTTAGAAGATGCTCACAAGATCATATAAGATAGAGAAAAGAGTAGGTTCTTCCTACTGCCTCTTGTAGATAATATAAACAGTTCCAAACCTATTCTGAAACGATTGCCTCTAAAATCCTCAGCAGACCAGTTTTGGATGTACTGGTACCAGAAGATAATGTTTTCATCATTATTATGAACTCTACTGAGCATTTCTGGTTTTGATTCGTTAATCTGGAATTCGAAAATGATTTCTCAGCGCTCTACATGTTGGGACTGATTACATTGTGTGGAATGAAAAGGTTCAGGAAAGCTGTTTCTGGTGATTCATAAAGCTTTGCATGCCATTTTTTTGTATTAAAGAAGAAACTAGACGAAAGAACTGCACTGTTTTTTTATGGAGTTGGAATAGAAGTGTAAATATTTTATGTGTTATGATATGTATAATTACTGTATATTGGTAAAATAAAGACTTCCCACAATAAAAAAACTAAAGCAACACACCAGCATAGGATGGTAGGATTTGGCCTTGATGAATAGATTAAGCAGCAAGATTTGTTTTGTGTTAAACAAACAAGCCAGATTTATGATATAAAGAGGAATCATTTCCTTCTCGGAATGCCAAAAAAAAAAAATTACAATTATTGGTGACTGGAGGTTCGTATTTGGATGCTTAGGCTCTAGATGTTAACTCTGGATGGGGGAGATTGTTATTTGGCTCCACCCACTCACCACCCTTTTAAATGCATATACCCACTTTCTCCACTCAACTATGGTTCAAGTATCCTTAGGCAACAGGAAAACACAAACTCCAGCTAAGAATATGTTATTACAACTTTACACTACTGTGTGCTACTGCAATGTTTTAACGCACACTCAGGGCCGGCGCCACCAGGAAGGCGACCTAGGCAGCTGCCTAGGGCGCATCTTAGCTGGGGGTGCCGGAACCCTGCTTCAAAAAAAAAAATCCTCCTCCTTACTTAGTAAGGAAAGGAAGTCCTGGCATATTTTGGGGGAATTTCCTGTCTGGCATATTGGGTGGCTAAGTCCTGGCATATTTTGGGGGAAAGTCCTGGCATATTGGGTGGCTAAGTCCTGGCATATTGTGGGGCAAAATCCTGGGATATTGAGGGGCATAACCCTGGGGTATTGAGGGGCATAATCCTGGCATATTGAGGGGCATAATACCGGCATATTGTGGGGCATAATCCTGGGATAATGAGGGGCATAATCCTGGGACATTGGGGGGCATAATCCTGGGACATTGAGGGGCATAATATTGGGGTATTGAGGGGAATAATCCTGGCATATTGAGGGGCATAATCCTGGGGTATTGAGGGGCATAATCCTGAGGTATTGAGGCGCATAATCCTGGGATAATGAGGGGCATAATCCTGGGACATTGAGGGGCATAATCTTGGGATATTGAGGGGAATAATCCTGGTATATTGAGGGGCATAATCCTGAAAAATTGAGGGGAATAATCCTGGCATATTGGGTGGCTAAGTCCTGGCATATTGTGGGGCATAATCCTGGGGTATTGAGGGGAATAATCCTGGCATATTGAGGCTTAAGTTATGGAACTTATTCTCCACCATTCTTAATAGGGGGCTTTATTGCAACATGTAACTCTGTTAACTCTCTTTTAATTAAAATGCTGAGAAAGGGGTGGAACATGTGATGTCATGATATGGGAAAATAACATGATAATGGGGGGGGCGGCAAAAATCCTTGCACCGGCCTTGCGCACACTTGTTAGTAGCCTGCTAGTTGCCTAAAAGGGGCTATTAGACACTCTATGTGACGATACCTTTTTTTCCCATTGTTTGTTAGATAAACAGTAGTGCTCTTCTGATATCTGAAACTGATTCCCTCCCTCGTCTCTTGCCAGCTGAAGATGTGTTTGGCATATCACATGCCAGCATGTCAGTCAGTGCCGAAATGTCACAGAGCTCTGTGACTTGGCTGCATGGATGTCTTACAAAGACTTCCAAAGACATTTAAATTTGATTGGTGCTCTTTTAGGCAATTTAAAAGCCAATTTAAACTGGCAGAACTAGGATACACAGGATGCACACCTTAAAGACCTTAAAGGCCTTAAAGGCCTGCCCTGGTCACGTGATGTCACACAACATCACCTGACCTAGCTACACCTCCAGTGATTGTTGGCTTGGATGACATCACATTGAAATGCTTTTTTAAAAATCCCCCCTCTGTTACGAGGCATACAGCTGATTTATCAGTATTGGTATTTGTAAACCAGTTATTATTTTAATTACCATAAAGCACTTGGTGTGCCAATGCCTCACCTTGCCTGTTTGGACATTGCAGAGCATGTATGTGCTATTAAACCATGAAACATTAAATAATGTGTGCGACTCAATATTATCAGACTATTTCCTCCTAAAACACACATATCCCTTACATTCAAGGCGAGGGTGAAAGACATGTCACAAATTATATATAGGCTATAAATAGATTATATAAGGGGAAAAAGGAAGAATACCTGATTTTTAGCACTCAATGGTCTTTGAGCTTTTTCCACGTCCCCGCTGTGACAACATGGACATATTATTTTTTTCTTAGGCATACTGCGCGGTCTTTTTAAAACTGGAAGTTGCCTGACACTATTTTTGCTTTCTGGTCCAGCCGCACCAGAATATACAGCCTTCCTTGAAATAGGACTTTCTTCCACACAGGATGGGTTCTCCATGGGATTGTTGATTTTTTTGTTCTGGAGCTACTAGCCCTAAAACTGCTTTGTGAAGAAGAGCCTAGATAAAACGAGTCCTACTCACTCGGAAATCTAGTATTTTTTAAAGCCCAGAGATGATCTGAACATTCTCGTTGCCACAACTAACGTCCAAAACATTCCAAATACCATGGCAACCATATTCAAACCATAACGAGACAAATTAATCCTTTGCGCAACAGAGGGGCTTGTAACTAAGTGCAGCAGACATGGCTATAGGCCTTTGAATAACCAATGAGGGATAACAGTCAGTCTACGCAACCTGTTGATTGCAGTCACATAATTACAAGAGTATGGAGGGGCTGCACTTGATGGACCATGTGTCTTTTTTTCAACCATAGTAACTGTAGGGTCTATGCAATAAAGAGAGAATTGCAGGCAATTGAGATGGGGATTTCGAACTTTTGGCTGAAGTAGCCGAATTGTAAGAATTCTCCAGTGTAGCTGAATGAGAGAAATCTTTCAACTTGACTACTTTGGCCTCAAGTTTGAGATTCCCATCTCAATTCCCTGCAATTCTCTCTTTATTACATAGCCCCTACAGTTAATATAGTTGAAAAAAGACATGTGGTACATCAAGTTTAGCCCATCCGTATGCCCATAAAAAAAAGATACACTAAAAATGTAATCTGAAAAGGGGGGAAAAATCTGTCTTGACTCCAAAGCAGCTGGTTTCAAAGTGGATCAGTTTTGCCTAATCTACTTTTAATAATATTACCCCTATGTGTATTACATATCTATAAAAAATAAATGTTTATTTAATGTAACTATGTAGCTATTGGAAAGGTACTGTAATCTGTTTGTTTAATAAAGTTTACCAAATGTCAAAAGTGTGTGTTTATCTGATATTTAGAAAGATTTGGAAATCTCTGTGTGTGTATATATATATATATATATATATATATATATATATAAATATACATATATAGTTACATAGTAGTTTAGGTTAAAAAAAGACTTGCCAAGAAGGCAAATAAATCCCCCTTCGGCAATTTCGTATCCTGCTTTCAGTTGGGAAATAAAAGGAGTGCTGCGCAATATTACATAAAGAAGTAAATACTTATCAAGCAGATTGGGCAGTATGGATCTCAAGGACATTTAAAAGAAACACAGAAAGGAAAAAGAGCAATGTGTAACTCTGTATAATAACTGGGATTATTTCTTGGTTCCCCACTGGAATTTCACTCTCATGGGTCAGAGCCTATATAATAATATATATAATATTACGGAACACTCCTTTTTAATACTTTTCCATATTTTTTTTTTTTTTTGTGACAGCACTAGCATTTGCAGCACATCAAACACTATCATTAGAGAGAGATGGAGAGAGAGAGACGGAGAGAGAGAGACGGAGAGTGTGAGAGAGAGAGAGAGACGGAGAGTGTGAGAGAGAGAGAGAGACGGAGAGTGTGTGAGAGAGAGAGAGTGTGTGAGAGAGAGAGAGAGAGAGACGGAGAGTGTGTGAGAGAGAGAGACGGAGAGTGTGTGAGAGAGAGAGAGACGGAGAGTGTGTGAGAGAGAGAGAGACGGAGAGTGTGTGTGAGAGAGAGAGAGACGGAGAGTGTGTGAGAGAGAGAGAGACGGAGAGTGTGTGAGAGAGAGAGAGACAGACGGAGAGTGTGTGAGAGAGAGAGAGAGAGAGAGAGAGAGACGGAGAGTGTGTGAGAGAGAGAGAGAGACGGAGAGTGTGTGAGAGAGAGAGAGACGGAGAGTGTGTGAGAGAGAGAGAGACAGACGGAGAGTGTGTGAGAGAGAGAGAGAGAGACGGAGAGTGTGTGAGAGAGAGAGAGAGAGAGAGAGACGGAGAGAGTGTGAGAGAGAGAGAGACGGATAGTGTTAGAAAGAGAGGGAGAGAGACAGGGTGCGTGAGACACAGAGAGAGAGAGACGGGGTGAGATTGTGTGCGACTGTGCTCATCTGGGCTCAAGCCCCTGATCATTTGTTGACCTAGCAACGCCCCTGTCAAACAGTGTCTCTATTTCATTGATTATACTGCATTTTATGTAACACACATTTGCGGGGGTTTGTGTCCTGTGAACAGCCAGCACAAACCCCCCCGGAAATACACGCGATACATCCGAGGGGCCGACGGCAGCTGCGAATTCAGCAAAAGAGTCATTTACTGTACAAAATACTTAAATTAGATGATTTCTACCCTTTTTGCTCCCACCATACAATGTGTAGGAACTGTTATCATCATAGATAGCTCTTTAATGTCCCTCCATCATGCACAAAATGCCATAGTGTGCATCAGCACCTGTATTTCACTCATGTAGCCCAGGCAAAAATCTGAGAGGCCCAAAAAACAAATACTTTTCTCCTGTTTTCACCCCATTATAACTGATAGTGGGCTCTGTTGTGGCAATGGCCTAATTTACACTAAACGATGCTCCACTTTATGTATTAAATGGTTAATAATCATAATAAAAAAAGATTAAAGATTCTACTCAGTAAGGAGAGAATTGCAGGGAATTGAGACGGGAATTTCAAACTTTAGGCAAAAGTAGCCGAGTTGGAAAACTTCTCCAATGCAGTTTAATAAGGGAATTTTTCCAACTCAGCTACTTTGACCTTAAGTAATCCAAATGCAAAATTGGTTGCTGTAATATTTTCTGGAATCAGTCAAGATTGGACTCAGCAATCAAACTGTAGAAAAAGAAATTGCCTTTATTAAATCGGCTTACACGTTTCATTCTCCAATTTGGACTTAATCGTAGGTAACTTTCCCCTGAACAGTGTCCATGGGGGAGGTTTACTCATACTCATGGGCATCCGCAGAAATTTTTTCCGGGGGGGGGGGGCGTAATTTTACCGTCATCCTTTCTGCGCCGCGCCTCTTTTTGACAAGTTATCACAAAGTGGAGGAGCTTTGTCATTATCAGTGAAGGCATGCAAAGGGTTGATAAACCCTGCACCAGATACAGATCAACAGCACCAGATATAAACCAACCACACTAGATATAGCCTCACTGCACCAAATATAGACCCACTGTGCCAGATATAGATCCACAACACCAGATATTAACCCACGGTACCAGCTAAAAAACCCATGACACAAGATATAAACCACAGCACCAGATAAATATCCAGAGCTCTAGCTGAAACTCCACTGCAACAGATAGAACAACATAGCAAAGATATAACCCCATAGCACCAGATATAAACCAACCACACTAGATATAGCCTCATTGCACCAAATATAGACCCACTGTGCCAGATATAGATCCACAACACCAGATATTAACCCACGGTACCAGCTAAAAAACCCATGACACAAGATATAAACCACAGCACCAGATAAATATCCAGAGCTCTAGCTGAAACTCCACAGCAACAGATAGAACAACATAGCAAAGATATAACCCCATAGCACCAGATACAACACTATAGCACACAATATAACCCCACAGCACCAGATACAACACTATAGCACACAATATAACTCCACAGCACCAGACACAACACTATAGCACACAATATAACTCAACAGCACCAGATACAACACTATAGCACACAATATAACCCAACAGCACCAGATACAACACTATAGCACACAATATAACCCAACAGCACCAGATACAACACTATAGCACACAATATAACTCAACAGCACCAGATACAACACTATAGCACACAATATAACCCAACAGCACCAGATACAACACTATAGCACACAATATAACCTCTCAGCACCAGACACGACACTATAGCACACAATATAACCCAACAGCACCAGACACAACACTATAGCACACAATATAACCCCTCAGCACCAGATACAACACTATAGCACACAATATAACTCCACAGCACCAGATACAACACTTTAGCACACAATATAACCCAACAGCACCAGATCCAACACTATAACACACAATATAACCCCACAGCACCAGATACAACACTATAGCACACAATATAACTCCACAGCACCAGACACAACACTATAGCACACAATATAACTCAACAGCACCAGATACAACACTATAGCACACAATATAACCCAACAGCACCAGATACAACACTATAGCACACAATATAACCCAACAGCACCAGATACAACACTATAGCACACAATATAACTCAACAGCACCAGATACAACACTATAGCACACAATATAACCCAACAGCACCAGATACAACACTATAGCACACAATATAACCTCTCAGCACCAGACACGACACTATAGCACACAATATAACCCAACAGCACCAGACACAACACTATAGCACACAATATAACCCCTCAGCACCAGATACAACACTATAGCACACAATATAACTCCACAGCACCAGATACAACACTTTAGCACACAATATAACCCAACAGCACCAGATCCAACACTATAACACACAATATAACCCCACAGCACCAGACACAACACTATAGCACACAATATAACCTCTCAGCACCAGAAACAACACCATAGCGCACAATATAACCCCACAGCACCAGATACAACACTATAGCACACAATATAACCTCACAGCACCAGATACAACACTATAGCACACAATATAACCCTACAGCACCAGACATAACACTATAGCACACAATATAACTCCACAGCACCAGATACAACACTATAGCACACAATATAACCCCTCAGCACCAGATACAACACTATAGCACACAATATAACTCCACAGCACCAGATACAACACTTTAGCACACAATATAACCCAACAGCACCAGATCCAACACTATAACACACAATATAACCCCACAGCACCAGACACAACACTATAGCACACAATATAACCTCTCAGCACCAGAAACAACACCATAGCACACAATATAACCCCACAGCACCAGATACAACACTATAGCACACAATATAACCTCACAGCACCAGATACAACACTATAGCACACAATATAACCCTACAGCACCAGACATAACACTATAGCACACAATATAACTCCACAGCACCAGATACAACACTATAGCACACAATATAACCCCATAGCACCAGATACAACACTAAAGCACACAATATAACCCCACAGCACCAGATACAACACTATAGCACACAATATAACCCAACAGCACCAGATACAACACTATAGCACACAATATAACCCAACAGCACCAGACACAACACTATAGCACACAATATAACCCCACAGCACCAGATACAACACTATAGCACACAATATAACTCCACAGCACAAGACACAACACTATAGCACACAATATAACTCAACAGCACCAGATACAACACTATAGCACACAATATAACCCAACAGCACCAGATACAACACTATAGCACACAATATAACCCAACAGCACCAGATACAACACTATAGCACACAATATAACTCAACAGCACCAGATACAACACTATAGCACACAATATAACCCAACAGCACCAGATACAACACTATAGCACACAATATAACCTCTCAGCACCAGACACGACACTATAGCACACAATATAACCCAACAGCACCAGACACAACACTATAGCACACAATATAACCCCTCAGCACCAGATACAACACTATAGCACACAATATAACTCCACAGCACCAGATACAACACTTTAGCACACAATATAACCCAACAGCACCAGATACAACACTATAACACACAATATAACCCCACAGCACCAGACACAACACTATAGCACACAATATAACCTCTCAGCACCAGAAACAACACCATAGCACACAATATAACCCCACAGCACCAGATACAACACTATAGCACACAATATAACCTCACAGCACCAGATACAACACTATAGCACACAATATAACCCTACAGCACCAGACATAACACTATAGCACACAATATAACTCCACAGCACCAGATACAACACTATAGCACACAATATAACCCCATAGCACCAGATACAACACTAAAGCACACAATATAACCCCACAGCACCAGATACAACACTATAGCACACAATATAACCCAACAGCACCAGATACAACACTATAGCACACAATATAACTCAACAGCACCAGATACAACACTATAGCACACAATATAACCCAACAGCACCAGATACAACACTATAGCACACAATATAACCTCTCAGCACCAGACACGACACTATAGCACACAATATAACCCAACAGCACCAGACACAACACTATAGCACACAATATAACCCCTCAGCACAAGATACAACACTATAGCACACAATATAACTCCACAGCACCAGATACAACACTTTAGCACACAATATAACCCAACAGCACCAGATACAACACTATAACACACAATATAACCCCACAGCACCAGACACAACACTATAGCACACAATATAACCTCTCAGCACCAGAAACAACACCATAGCACACAATATAACCCCACAGCACCAGATACAACACTATAGCACACAATATAACCTCACAGCACCAGATACAACACTATAGCACACAATATAACCCTACAGCACCAGACATAACACTATAGCACACAATATAACTCCACAGCACCAGATACAACACTATAGCACACAATATAACCCCATAGCACCAGATACAACACTAAAGCACACAATATAACCCCACAGCACCAGATACAACACTATAGCACACAATATAACACCACAGCACCAGATACAACACTATAGCACACAATATAACCTCTCAGCACCAGATACAACACTATAGCACACAATATAACTCCACAGCACCAGATACAACACTATAGCACACAATATAACAGTTCAGCACCAGATACAACACTATAGCACACAATATAACCCCTCAACACCAGATACAACACTATAGCACACAATGTAACCCAACAGCACCAGATACAACACTATAGCACACAATTTAAACACAAAGCAACAGATTCCCTAAACACCCAAATTCCTAAATCCATGACATTTCTTTATCTCTTTCCCCCTTTTTTATATGTTTTATTCCTCCATGTTTGCCATCTCTTTCCCCATCATTTTATGTGTTTTATTCCTCCATGTCAGTGACCTCTTTTCACCTACATTTTATCTTTTCTGCCCGATGTCATCCCATTTTGTTTGCAATCTGCTTCCATCTATCACATCATTTTATCCTCCATTATCTTTTCTGCCCCATGTCATCCCATTTTGTTTGCAATCTGCTTCCATCTATCACATCATTTTATCCTCCATTATCTTTTCTGCCCCATGTCATCCCATTTTGTTTGCAATCTGCCTCCATCTATCACATCATTTTATCGTCCATTATCTTTTCTGCCACTTGTCACCATGTTGATGTGAGCAGAGCCTGGTCAGAGGAGCTGCTTAGACTGGACAAATGGAGACCTCAGGGAAATGGGAGGGACCTCCTTGGATTTCCCCCCACTCTGCCATGTACCTTAAAGCTATTATTAGCTCTTCCTACCTGTTACAGATGCTCAGCTATGGTCTCTGAGTATCTTCCCCTGCAGGCTCTCTTCTGTCAGTCATGCTGCCACATGGATTGGAGGGCTGAAGGGTGGGGCTATAACTTCATATCCCCGGGCACCCCTGTCATTGGCTCTCCATGCAGCATGACTGACAGCTGCAGAGACCTGCACCAATGTGGATGGGAGACCAGTATTACAGCAAGCAGAGTTGCAGAGAGCAACAGCTTTGGGTGCCACCTCCTACCCCAGCGACTGGTGTGCAGTCCCCTAGGGACAACTAGAGGCTACACACTGAGTAAAAATAATAATTATAAAAAAAAATATATATATATATATATATTTTTTTAAAGGGGAATTGCAAAAATCCAGGGGCCCCCCCTTGCCCCCCCCTGCGGACGCCCATGCTCATACTTGCTTGCAAGCATAATTCTACAGCTCTATGGGATTTACAACCTTGGAGACTGGGGACTGAATGGATGTAAATAATGTACGTTTTATGTATACTTAGCTTTCTAAATAATGCCTGAAAGAGAAGTTATATCATACAGTGATACTTTGTTATTATAATAGGAATCAGTCAATAGATTTTGTCAGTTTCCGCCTAGGGGAGGAATATTTTTTAATTGCACTGTATGTGGATATCATTGGGTGATATCTGTTGCCCCATGGACACTATAGGATTTATCACAGGGTTAGTGCCTGAAAAACATTTAGCTATGCTGTGTAAGCTTGCCTGCTTTGCTGCCGTTTTATTTTACTACTCTGGCCTTAAGTTTGAAATTCCCATCTCAATTCCTTGCCATTGTCTCTTTATTGAGTAGACCATCTTTGTTGAGTAGACAGTACAACAGTAAATGTATTTGCTTCGATAATACAGTTAAATTATGTAAAAGATGAATAGCAAGAGACTTTATGATATATAAAGATATACTTCATTAATCCCCGGGTGATAAAAACTATATATTAAAACGGATATCACAGCAAAGTTATAGATAGACAACATTTATATAGTATATACAGAATTGGAATATATACACATATAAATGCATTTTTTAATTTTAAAAATTTCAATAAAATACAATAAAATGTCATAAATACAACAGGTTACACAGAAAACAAATTAGAATGTTCTTTTAACCCCTTAACAACCAACGCTCCATCCAGCGTCAGTGTGTTCCTGGCAGCCAATCATGAGGTGATCGGAGCCAGGAAGACACAAGCAGGGACCCGATCAGGGTCTCTATAGACCCTGTCGACATCCCGCGATACTTTGTGACGAGGCGTGCCCGGGAGATGTAGCGAGCACTCGTTTTGAGCGTTTGCTACATTTCCTGTGTCAGTCTGTGGCCACTCAAAGAGGCCTCATCTGACACTGGGAATCCTGCTGTAAGTCCCTGCAGAGGAATCCTCAGCACAGCTCATCACAAGGAACTGCGAGCATCACTTTGAGCATCAGCTCCATTTTCTGTGTCAGAGTGAGGCCTCACCTGACAATGGGGACCCTGCTGCCATTCCCTGCAGTGGGATCCGCACACAGCTCATTGAGGGGGGGCCGCGATGAGCTGTTTAATGCAGGACTTTCTGTGCCGTCCTACAGGCTTTTACGTACTGAAAAGTAGAACGGCATAGAATGTCCTACAAGCGGGAATTACAGTAACTACAGGTGTGTGAGCTATGTGTGTAGTGTAATATTACACGTTGCCTATGGTGTATGAGCATTTTGATTGCACTTACCTTTTCTTCACCACCTCCACCTAGAAGTTATTCCCACTAACTTCATTCACATAATCCATGACCACCTTCCAGATGTCATTCCTCATCATCAGGCATGTCTTCTTGGTTGCTGCCCCTATCACACAGTTGTAGTGCTGACACAACACTCCTAACCAGTGCCAGGATCTCATCCATCCAAAAAACTCTGGGCATAGGTCTTCCCCTGTCTCCTACTTTCAGTGTCCTTCTCCCCCTGCTCTGACTCTTGGCTTGCCATTTTTTAAGGGTGTTTTTTGTTTTGCAGTTAGCTGCAGATCCTGCTCTAAAATAATGGTCTTGCCATGTGCTCAGTATTATACAGAGATTCCTCAACAGTGATTGGCTATATGGAGGTTTCATTTATTTTGGTAGTATTTCAGATTCTTTTTGTTATATCTGGGTTATTTTGTGTCTGAAATCTTCCATAAGATATAATGGGGTGTTTGAGGCTACCACTTTGGTTCAGTTTGTTTTGGATATTTTTGGGCTGCATTCAGTTTTGGCAGAAATCGGTGTGTAATCGGCTATGATTTCTGAATTGCGAATGTATTCAGAGGCACATTGAGGCAAACTGGGTAGTTTATAATTTGGTTCCCAATGTGTTCTGAATCAGTCCGGACTTCGGACGCACCATTTCAAGGCCAAATATTGTATCATATTGGGTCAACCCTCAAGTTAAATAGTTGAAAGTGCCATTTCCCTTGAGATTATGCTCCCCTCTCCCATTTCTCTCTGTTATTTCTTCCATTTACTTTTGTTGTCCCATCTCCATGCCCCACACGTGTTCCACTTACCTTTATGTATGATGATGGTGACAATGCTAAGTGCCATCTCAGAGACTCCCATGTATGGTGTGTGATTCTTTGTGTGAATGGAGATATGAAAGGTGTGTGAATGGTCAGTAACAAAGGTTGAAGCCTTGACGTGGCGTTACTTCTCACATGGGTATCCATGTGCCAAATCAACCAGGGTGAGTGACTATTAGATGATTTGAATCATAATTTTAAAAAATATACTTTCTTTTCAAATGTTTTTCCTTTATTTTACATAACACATGTACCTATATTATCTTCTGAGGTTGATGAAAATTTTTTTTTCAATGTCTTGATTGATTGCCCAGTAATATGCCACAACCGTCAGATTTCTATGCCTGAAGGATGTGCTGCGCAGTACATCATTCAGAGGGCTGGGCCAGCTAATCACACGTCACAGGGCAGATCATAGGGTCACGGGTGCCTGGGTGCAGGTTTTCCTATGGCGCCCAAGGGTGGGCGTGGCTATATTATGAACTCCTCCCCTTTGGACATTTCTGTTCCAGGCATGCCCATTTCAATACTGGGGAGAGGGGGAGGGAGAAAACTTTATTTTAATGTTAAGGACCAACATATATTTTAAATAAAGATTTATATTTTGCCATAATACTGTGTAGTGGTTTTGTTTATTTCTATGATGCTCATCCAGAAACATGGGAGAGTTTTTGCTGGCTGGCAGAATTATTTTTTACTATCATTCCCATGATGTCCGATGACGTATGTGCACTGGAAGTGATGAGGGTATACATTTTTGACAGTTATATTATTCTGATAGAACACCGACGTTGCTATTGCCCCCATAGACTTAACATTGGAGGCAAGCCAGTTTTTTACTGGCCTGCTGGTAAAATACCTGCTGGGTGGCAACCCTAAAGTTGACACCAGCTTTATGCTGGCTAGTGCATCATATTGTAATTGGTGAGATAATAGTACATCATGGTGATGCACCTTATTACAGGAAGTTCCCATAATTGTCACATTATGTGTGAGAGAGGGACTGCATAAGGTGGGGGGCTTGGTTGCCTTGTTAACCAATGCCGGAATTATAACACACAAGCTTGGCAGTAACTAAATGGAGCAGCAGCTAAATTCATTAGTTCACTTGTAGTAGACAAAAAGTCAGATATTTTCCTACAGGCAATCAAAATATAAACAATTTGTTTGTGCTGTCTAAATAATTGTTGAGGAATGTTAATCTAATGACTGATGTAACCTACTGCCAAAAGTGCCTTTCCCCACTCGAATATGACCAATATAGACTGTTTGGTCCATTCTAAGGCTACTAATATAGTAGAGAGAGAGAGAGAATGTATTATTCCCTGTAGTAATTTAGTGGATCAGTGAAAGTGATGTCAAGAATAAAATTATAGGTATATGGACAATACAATGCCTACAAATTTAAATAATGAAATTATATATATATATATATATATATATATATATATATATATATATATATATATATATATATATATATATATACACACACACACCAGTATGTAAAATGTATTTTGATAATTGTCAGATTCACAAACAGAAAAACAATAAGGAAATAGTCATTTAAATTTTGCTGATTAGATAAGATATATCTGATTAAAAAAGTGATGTATAAGAGAAAAAAATAATTATATATATATCTATCTAAATAGGTGAAATTCTGTATATAAAGGTGAATGTTATGAATAGTGAATATGAAAAGGGTGTATTTTTGCATTAATAAGAGTTACACATCAAATAATAAGTTATGAACAACAGGAAAATTAAATAAACCTATGGTGTAAACGTGAAAAGGCTAAATCTTTTGTAGTATTGAAAAAAAATGTGGGCCTCAATCAATTTTTGCTAGATTATAACTGATTGTGAAAATATATTTATGTAAAGTAATAAACATAAAATGGGTAATAAGCATTATAGACACAATAGTGTATCTCAAACCTCTATAATAAAAAGTGTATGTTTATGGGTTCCCCCTAGATTTTAAGCTTGCTTGCATAGCTCTTTACCTCATGTATCAGTCTGTTCTTGTTCGTCTAATTTAGTATGTAATCCCCCTCTATGCTCTGCAACTAGCGCTATGTAAGTTGTTGGTGCTATATAAATAAATGGCAATATAATGTCCTAAAGGGGTTAATATTTGAGTCTCTCACAAGCTTAGTCATTAACATTTTTTCCCCTTTTCCTCTAGTCCAGTAGTGATAATAAAAGGGTTTATTTAACAAGTACACTTGGTTCTTCACTAATGTGTTAGAATAGTACCACATTACTGCAAGTCATATTATTTCATATTAACATGTAACAAATTCCTGTTCAATTTTATATTTAAAATATTGCTAAGAAAGTGAATTGCCTGTAAGTTCATCTGAAATACAGTTGGAAAAAAACAGGCTTAATGTCCAGTGTCACCTGGAGCTTGCTTACACATAATGAGCCAGGGATGGTCGATAAGCCAGATTCTTAGTAGTTATAATGCAGAGCATTTCAGATGTTGCCTATCCATGGTATGTTAGCAGTTTTGTCCAGTTACTGTGGACTAGAAGTGCCTTGGTCATCCAGACCAAATTTATTAAGGAAGTTGTGGTATATAGCATCTGAAATTCCAATGTTTGTCTATCCATGGTATATATATATATATATATATATATATATATATATATATATATATATATATATATATATAGGGGTTATTTATAAAACTCAGTATTCTGAAACACATACATGACTCAAACTCATGGCTCTTTATAAATCTTCTGTCAGATGCAGTGATCAGCGAAATGACTCAGACATCAGTGACTGAATGTATGAAGCGGAAGAAAGCCAAGAAAACCACAGAGCACATGGATCCAGCTATCACATGTCAGCTTGAAAGAGGTTATTGCAGTGTGGTTTAAAAGGGGATAATGTCCCTAAATAAGACAAGGAAGACAACTAATGTTCATGTTCTAGATTTAAAGCCTGTGTCATTTATAACTGACTACTGAAAAAGAAAACTGGTGAGGTTTCAAAAGCTCTGGTTTAACCACTGCATCTATATTTGTTTGTCCTTTAATTCCTTATTATCAATATGAGTATTCAAAACAATGGCACTATGTCATTTTTTTGACTTTGTGCCTTGTACTAGACATGTGCAAAACTAAAATTTTCGTTTCGTTTTCGTCCATTCGGACGAAAATGTTATTTATTTTGTCTAAAACGAATTTCGTTCATTACTGCATTCATTTCAGACGAAATTCGTTCATTCTTTTCGTTTCATTTCGTTTTATTCGTTCGTTTTATAGAATACGTGTAATACTATTGGCTTTCTATAAACCGAACGAGAGCCCCATTCATAAGAAATTCTTATGAATGGGGCTCTCGTTCGGTTCATAGAAAGGCAATAGTACTACACGTTTTCTATAAGCTGAATGTCTATAAACCGAAGGTCGTTCGGTTTATAGATTTTTCATAAATTTATGAATGGAGACTCTGTCTCTGTGTAGTGAAAGGTAATAGTACTATTACATTCATTACAAATGCCGAAAGTCTATAAACCGAACGTTCGGTTTATAGACTTTCGGCTTATGGAATACATATAATCCTATTGCTATTCTATAAACCGAACGTTCGGTTTATAGAATAGCAATAGGATTACATGTATTCAATAAGCCGAAAGTCTGTAAACCGAATGTTCGGTTTATAGACTTTCAGCATTTGTAATGAATGTAATAGTACTATTGGTTTTCACTACACAGAGACAGATTCTCCATTCATTTTATGAATGGAGACTCTGTTTCGGTTTATAGAAAGCTAAGAAGTTGAACGAATGAACGAATGGTTTAATATAAACGAAAATCATTCGTCCATTCGTGCTATAGTATTGGCATTACTATAAACCGAAATAGAGTCGGTTTATAGAATGCTAATAGACTTACATGCATTCCATAAACCGAAAGTCGTTCATTATGTCGGTTTATGGACTGTAGTGTACTATGCTATTGTATTCTATAAACCGACTCTATTTCAGCTTATAGAATTCCAATAGTACTACGAATGGACGAATGAAAGAATGATTTTCGTTTATTAACCATTCGTTCATTCGGCTTTCGTTAGCTTAGCATTTTAGTTATTCATTTTTCAAACGAATGAACGAAAATGCTATTTTCTGACAAAATGCATTAGTCCGAAAACGAATGCACATGTCTACCTTGTACAGAACAGAGTCCCCCAAAAATGTCAAGACTCCTCTCCATTCTAGAACATACAGAATTGGGTTGTACTTTGGTATGCTGATCCTGGCTGATCCATGTGTGTTGGTGAGAGAGAAGGAGGAATGAGGTCAAATTAGGTGAGAGAGTGAGGAAAGAAGATTACCGGTAAGTAGGAAGTTAGGTTCCTGATTACCATGTGGGGAATTGGTGATAAGGTGCAATGGGCAAGCGGCTGTACTTCGTGCCAGTATACTGCTGTGCTACTGAACTGTCAACGAAATACCGTCCTTCTTTCACCGAATCATTTGGATCCAAACAGTGGTGTATCTTGATTTTGTGCTGCCCTAGGCAGACAAAATCCGGGCACCCCCCTACCCAAGCTGCACACCCACGTTACACACCTAAAACATGGCCCATCATTCAGACTCACATCAAGCTCATACTCCCATCACACACACACTCCCATCACACTCAGTCACACACTCCTACTCCCATCACACTCAGTCACACACGCCTACTCCCATCACACCCACTCCGACTCCCATCACACTCAGTCACACACACTGTCTCCCATCACACACACTCTGACTCCCATCACCCTCAGTCACACACACTGTCTCCCATCACACACACTCTGACTCCCATCATACTCAGTCACACACACTGTCTCCCATCACACACACTCTGACTCCCATCACACTCAGTCACACACACTGTCTCCCATCACACCCACTCCGACTCCCATCACACTCAGTCACACACACTGTCTCCCATCACACACACTCTGACTCCCATCACCCTCAGTCACACACACTGTCTCCCATCACACACACTCCGACTCCCATCACACTCAGTCACACACACTGTATCCCATCACACACACTCTGACTCCCATCACACTCAGTCACACACATGTCTCTCATCACACACACTCTGACTCCCATCACACTTAGTCACACACATGTCTCCCATCACACTCAGTCACACACACTGTCTCCCATCACACACACTCTGACTCCCATCACACTCAGTCACACACACTGTCTCCCATCACACACACTCTGACTCCCATCACACTCAGTCACACACACTGTCTCCCATCACACACACTCTGACTCCCATCACACTCAGTCACACACATGTCTCTCATCACACACACTCTGACTCCCATCACACTCAGTCACACACATGTCTCTCATCACACACACTCTGACTCCCATCACACTCAGTCACACACATGTCTCTCATCACACACACTCTGACTCCCATCACACTCAGTCACACACATGTCTCTCATCACACACACTCTGACTCCCATCACACTCAGTCACACACATGTCTCCCATCACACACACTCCTACTCCCATCACACTCAGTCACACACATGTCTCTCATCACACACACTCTGACTCCCATCACACTCAGTCACACACATGTCTCTCATCACACACACTCTGACTCCCATCACACTCAGTCACACACATGTCTCTCATCACACACACGCTGACTCCAATCACACTCAGTCACACACACTGTCTCCCATCACACTCTGACTCCCATCACACACAGTCACACACACACACACACACACACACACAGTCTCCCATCAGCACTTATCAGCACTTACCTTTCCCTGGCAGGCAGGCAGCATGGTCCCTCCATGCTGCCTGTTCGGCTTCCCGGCGATTGTGCCGACAGGTCACGTGACCGGGCGCGCGTATGACGTCAGCGCGCCCGTCACGTGACTGTCGGCACTTCCGTGTCGGCACACTGCACGGGGAGCCGAACAGGCAGCACGGAGGTTTCTCTGTGCTGCCTGTTCGGCTCCCCGTGCAGTTTTGCAGGCAGAGCAGAGGTGAGAGGGGATCTTCCGATCCCTTCTCACCTCTGTCTCTGCCTGCAAGCGCGGTCTTTTTTTTTTTAAAGGGCCGTTTTTTTTTTTCTTTCTTCAGTGCTGGGGGGCGCTGCCGCCCCCCAAAATTTGCCGCCCTAGGCATCCGCCTAGGATGCCTCGCGGTAAATACAGCACTGGATCCAAAGAAGTCATGTCCAATTTGCTGCTGCTACTACTACCAATGATCCTGAGATATCTCTGAAAGAGATTAGCACTCTCACAGAACAGGTTAAAGCCTAGTTATAGTTTTTCTAGAAGCTGCACTTAAAATCTATGATGAAAAAAGCAGAGATTTTGGTGACATTATATGGCCTAGAATGCTTAGCACACCATTGCTTCAACGCATTTCAGTAAAGGTGGCTCGTAAAAAAACATGTTTTTTTTTTAAACTTTGTTATTCAGATTATTACTGCCATACATTTGGTGAGAAATTCCAACATTTATATAATTTTTTAAATCAAATTCTAAGTATGGGAGACTAAGGTCATGTCTGTGAGTGTCTGGGTTTCTCACCTGTTTTAAACAGCAGTGCTTTCCAGGGACACATAGGTTCAGACCCGATCAGTGTCTTTGCACACCATGTGGGTCTCTTCCAAAATACCTGGAAGTTCAGGCACGCTTGTTTTGGCAAAATGTAGCCAGCAGTCACTTTGAGCGTCAGCAATATTTTCAGTGTCAGACTGAGGCCACTGAACTGAAGAATTCAGGATGTTTTGTGCTATCCTACAAGCATCTGAGCACTGAAATTAGGACAGCATAAGACTCTGTTAGGTTTGCAATGGATATTTTGGAACACAACTGCAGGTGGCTAAATTGAGTATACCTCTTTAAGGATTTCCAGGCAAATGTAACCGTTTTCAGCAAGCAGGTTTTGCAAGAGATTAGAATGCAGGTTTTGCAGGTAATTAGCAAGCAGGTGATGCAATAGTGGTTTTATCAGATTGAATACTTTATGCAACAAATGGATAAATGGAAAGAATTACCTTAACATGCACAGGATGATTCTGTTGGTTGAAATATATAAAGATAATTGCTTTAGAGGTAGAAAAAAGTCCAAAAGTAATCCAGATCAAAATGGGTTGGAGAGTAAAGCAGAACTGTTTAAGGCAATTCCTGGGCCAAAGGAAAATAGAGGTTTGTAAAAATGGTGAAACAAATCCGGGTCCAAGGGCAATAGAAGTCAGCAGTAACAGGTATCAGGCAGAAGTCAGTACACAGAAAATCTTTATAAGTAATAAACTGGAGCTAAGCAGACACTTGTACTGTTCAGGACTAGAGTTGAGCGGACACCTGGATGGTCGGGTTCGGCAGGTTCGGCCAAACTTCGAAAAAATGTCTGGGTCCGTGCTCGAACTTGACCCCGAACCCCATTGAAGTCAATGGGGACACAAACTTTTGGCCACTAAAAGGCCTCTAAAAAAGTCCTGGAAAGGGCTAGAGGGCTGCAAAATTAAGTAAAATGTGGGTAAGAGTGTCCCCATTCATACAAATAGGTCAATTGACCTATTCGTATGAATGGGGACTCTATTTCGGTTTATAGAAAGCCAATAGCATTACATACAATGTATATGTATGTAATGTTATGGGCTTTATGATTGGCTGCCCTGCAACCTTTCAAAAAGCACCATTAAATCTCCGAACCCCGAACTCCAACCCGAACATACAGTGAAATGTCCGTGTTCGGGTCCGGGGTCCAAAAACCGTAATGTTCGGTACGAACCCGAACAGTGCGGTTCGGGTTCGATCAACACTATTCAGGACAAAAAAACTCAGCAACTAACTTGTTGAGTGACTCCCCTATAAGGCGAGGGAAGAATGTGTCATAGAAAGAGGGCGGAGCCTGTGATGAGTGAAACCTGGAAGGAACTCTGAGGGAAAATGGATGGGTAAGTCCTGACAGACTCTCATTACCTCCTTGCCCTTGCATTATTTCCCGTTACCAAGTGCATATCCTGTGATTCTTGGCTTTGATCCTGACTTCGCTGATCTTTGATCTTGTGATTCAGGCTCACTTGATTACCCGCTTTAGGTTCTTGACCCTGGCTCGCCTCCTGGATTTAGTTTTTGGATTATTTTTCACATATTTCTATTTATTATTAATAAAAGTGTTCTGAATTTTACTTTCTGTGTGGTTGCCCGTCCCATACAGTGAGAAAGTTCTAGCTGGTTGAAATTTTTGGGGTAACAATAGCATCATGTAAAGACAACAATGAGAACATTTTAAAGGTTAGAGAACAAAATAGAAACTTTCATGGTGATCTCTGGGTATATCTATAAAGCGAGGCTAACTGACCTCAAACTTTACTAAATATCAAGGTCCTATAGGATTGCCTGTGTCTTTCAGAAGTAGAAGTAAGAGGTGGGCTGAGTTAGAATAAGTGAAGGATACAGGGACAGAAGAGCAACAGAGAGATCTAGAGTAAAGGTTAACAGCAGGTAAGCGGCAGCTGCACATCACTGTGTTGATTTCTCTTGCCAGGTTTAGCTGATACCTGGCTAGGGTTGGAAACCCATTGAGATAGGGGTGCGACCCAGGAGCCTGAAGTTAAGGGCTGCACCAACTGGTTCCCCAGCCGGTTTGTGGGATTGATGAAGGTGAAAATTATGGGATGAGTTGGTCAAAGGAAAGTCAGTACTCCGAAGGGGAGGTCCAGGGAAATCATAAAACAGTTGCAAAGGGATGTGCAAGAGATGTTCAGGTGTCTGCATTCCCAGTCTTGTAGTGGCCCCCCATTTCTTTGAGGTGGTGGTTGAGTAGTCTGGAGACATATTGTGTAAGACTTCCTCAGTTGGGGCCTTAGGCAACTGGAATACATCTCCCAATAGGTTTAGCTTGCCATCTAGGAAATAAATAGGTTATTAGGTGCCTGATAAAATGCTCCAATTTCTTCAATGACACCTTGTAGTTTTATATTTTTTTTCAGCTGAATCTGTTCTCAATTTCCTCAAATTTGAGCTGTACAGATTCTTGCTGTGTTTTTAGTACACTTCTCTAGGGTTTCCAGCGTGGTTTTTCCAGTGCCCATTATTAGTTTTATGTATATATCACCGTTTGTTCAGTGGATTGGAGCACCTGCCCATCTCTCATTCATTGCCGCAGCACCTCAAGGTGTAAATTTTGGAATGTATGTGTTTCATGTACCCCATTTCCTCTAGATTTTAAGCTTGCGAGCAGGAATCGCTACCTCATGTATCAGTCTGTTCCAATTTGTCTAACTTAGTATGTTCTGTACCTCTCGCTATGTATATCATTGATGATATATGATGATGGTGGCTCTGTAGTAAGATGTAAAGTGTCACCAGTGCCATCAGTTTGCCATCACTGACCTTGGGGATTTTACTATGCCACTGTTGACTTTTACCGTGCAGCCATTTTGCTCACAATCTTTGACAGATTTAGGGGTATTTTTATTTTTTTGCAATTTTTCCAAAACTTTTGCATAGCATTTTTTGAACATCATATGTGCAGCCACCTATTAAAACCCCAAAATGTTTTCAACTGCATCTCTAAGTTGTTGAAATACCCCATATGCTCAGGTTTCTCATGCTTTTTAAAATGTTACAATGCAAGAAAGTAAAAGTGCCCATTACAGATTTCAAATATGATTTTTTTTACAAATTGCATAAGACGGCCTTTATTTCGGGTGTTGTAACAGTCCACAATCACAAAATACACCCTAAAACCATACATTTCTGTAAAGCAGACATGTTAGGGCCTGCTGTAGCCGCACCTGATAGCCAGTGGTAGCCGCACCTGAGCCCCACTTACATTGGCCGCAGGCTGAGCCAACCTCTTTTTGTGCGCTGCACAAGTGGTTAGCTCAGCCTGTGGGCAATGTAAGCAGGGACACGGCAGCAGCAGAAGGAGCCACAATCCCCCTCCCTGCAGATACAAGGTAAACTATCAGGGAGGGGGACAAAAAAAATAAAGTTTTGTTTTTTTCATTAAGCAATCTATGTGTGTGGTAGTGTGACTATGTGCAAGTGTGTATGTGTAAGTGTGAATCTCTATGTGAGAGTGTGTACGTGTGACTCTCTCTCTGTGTGTGACAGTGTGTGTGTGACTCTCTGTGTGTATGTGAGAATGTGAGTGTGTAAGTGTGACCTGCTATGTGTGTGAGAGTGTGTGTAAGTGTGACTCTGTGTGTATGTGAGAGTGTAAGTGTGACCTTCTGTGTGCATGTGAGAGTGTGTGTATGTAAGTCTGACTCTATGTGTGTATGCGAGAGTGTGCAAGTGTGATTGCTTGTATGGGAGAACAGTTGGCTGCCAGTGTTCTGACAAATTACTGGAGCAAATTCTCCTGCGCAATTGCAGGAGAATTTGCTCACTGCGCATGCGCATAAAGTTACAGCTGATCACTCAGCTGTAACTTTGATGATCGGCCAACGGCGGTACACAGCGCATGCGCGCAGCTATCAAGCCGTGTGGGAATGCGCGCGTCCGTGGCTGGATTCAAAACGCTGGTAAGTAACACGGGGCGGGGGGGACATAAGGAGCCAACAGAGAGGTAAGCACCCTGGTGAGGGCTGCCTCATCTTCATGGGAGTTGTGATCCTCCTGCTGTATTATTGATGCAGCAGGGGGATCACAACTCCTATCAACCGCCGGGACTTTTATGACGAAGCCGGCAGACATCCCCTGCTGTTATGGTGGGCTTAAAGGAACATTGCACCTTTTTTAATCCTTGAAGGAAGTAAGGGTTAAAAAAAAAATGTCCCAGGATTTTTAAGTAAACCCGACGTATCTTAACAGATACACGCAAAGTGATCAGAATACGTCCGGACTTTGGAGGCACCATTCCAGAGGTGCATATATTGACCCTTAAAAGTTAGGTACAGGTGGGCTGATGTGTAATGACAATTTTAACTCACTGATTTAACTATATATGTATTGCATTTGCTTATCTATTCCTTTGTTCATATTTTCTGCATTTTATTTAAAGGCATGGGGACTCTGTGAAGCATGTTTACTAGAAGGTGAGTTACAGGTGAAAATAACATTTCATCTCATCAACTTAACTAAAGATTGTGCAGGCCCAAACCTGGTGAATTCCACCTGCTAAAAGAACAGAGTTGGGCCTATTTAATCCATGCTTTATCCATAGTTAGCTATGCTCAACTACCAGTGGAAGCAGAGCCGGACCAAGACTTTTTGCTGCCCTAGGCGAACATATATTTTGCCACCCCTTGCTACCCCCAGGCATTTACACACGCACACTTTCAGCGTCACATACATATGCAGGCATATGAACACACAAATGCAATGTCAGATGGTCCAGTCCTCAGGCAGCAGCTGCCCCCACAAAGCTGGCGCACTAGGCGAAGGCCTTGGGTGGAAGGTCACCAAGTTTAGCCCTGCACAATGTATAGTTGAGTTGGTGAGATTTCATGTTCATCTGACCTCAACTCACCTTAGAGTGCAGCAGTGTCCAATGTGCAGCCTGTTTGACAGCGAGGTGCAGCCCTTCTGACTTAACTGCCCATTACCCCTATAAATGTATACGTTTGTTTGAATAAAGATAACTTGTTTTGAGTTACTTTTGTATTACTGCCTAATAAGTAAACATTTGTCAGTGGTTAACAAGCTATTCTTCACCATTATGGTAAATAAAAAAAAAATGTATGCAGCCCAGCTAACATATGCATTTTTGATTATGTGGTCCACTTCATAAAACCAACTTTGGACACCCCTTTTATCATAAATAAACCACTTTACACCATCTGTCTCTCTGACAAAGATTTTACCTGCAAGACAATTTAAGCTCACTTTGGAAAACAATATTTTTAAACATTTGTTTTGTTAGATTTAGTGATCTATTTTTCATTAGATTATTTTAGTAAAAAAGTGCGGCAGATGTGGATCACTAGGTTATCAATGGCCATTCATTGCTAAGCAGATATGTGGAAATAGGATCCCAGAGTGCTGACTCAAGGTGTTATGTTACCTGTATTACTTTCTGCACTACAGATTAGCAAGGCTAATCAGTGATGAGAAACCTTTGGTATACTAGAGTACTAGGTTTCTAAACTCTGGACCAGATGTTTATATAGTATTTGAATATTATATGACACACTACACTCATCATCTTTCCACTCATACTTGCAACTTTTCCCCAGATCTGAAAATCACTTCCATATCATTTCCAACTATCTCCAAAAACTCAACTATTCAACAAAGCACACATTTCACTCAACTAGTTTGTTCAATAAGAATCCAATAATCCTACCTATTAAGCTGACATAGTCCTCCAATGCGCACTCCACCACCACCTTCTTTACTAGCCCAACCTTCCATCTAGCTTTCCCAGCTCCCTACCTTATGTATCGACTGGTAGATGAGGATGAGACTGTGTAATGTGTAAAATGTAGTATACCAAACTTATGTGAGCATGCTGCAAATACAGTGTAATTGGCAATACATTGTATACCAAAAACAAGAAATATCGGTGCTTCCCACACTACTGTTTTTTTGTATAGATATTCTCAGACCTGTTTGTTAGCCTTCATTTTACATATGTATAGTATTTGGGTCTGTGACTAGCTTAGCGTACTAGTGAAAAGTATGAATGGGTCTGCACACTTAATCCACCAAAAAATAACGGTTTCAGCCCAACACTGAGCTTGCATTGTTTCCCACTATATAGGAAATAAGAGCAGGTTCTCACCCTATTGAGAGTGTGCCTTGATGTGGAGGGTGAGCTTAAAGTACCCAATCAACTTTGGTGCAATAAAAAGTTGTAACACACTTGCATGTTTGTATTAGTCTGGGTGAGACTGGGATCGTGCACTTTGAACATCATTACATTTTGTGTAACGCACAGGATTTTTTGCAGAAAAAAAACAAGCAGGCATTCTTTCATAAAACTGATTTTAATTTTTAGCTCTAGTCCTCTCCCAGTGGCCTTGCTCTATTGCAATATTAGTGCACAAGTATGCTGCCTGTAGTAGGAGAAACCATGGGTCAGTTGTTTTCCTGTTGAGAGAGAGAAGGAACTTGTCAAAGTAAATGAATAACAGGAAGAGCAATTGCCTTATACTGTACTCCTAGAGCAGTGATGGCGTACCTACAATAAGGGTGTCACTTCAGGCACTCAGGAGCCTCTGAGGATGCACTAAGTATCTGACTGCATGGTCACCATCATCATATGTAGAGCTGTGAATCATACAGAGACTGTGAGATGGAAAAATGAATGCAAAGGAGGAACTAAAAGACACTCCTCACATATGACTCGTCATACTTGCCATACTTTTCCCTAGACCTGCCATTCTGATCCCCAGACCTGCCATTCTGATCCCCAGACCTGCCATTCTGATCCCTAGACCTGCCATTCTGATCCTCAGACCTGCCATTCTGATTCCTAGACTTTCCAATCTGATGCCCAGATTTCCCAATATGCCCCTCAGACCAGCCATTTTCCCCAGCTTACCTGAGCTTGCAGTTTCTCTCTCCTTCCATGCACAGATACCGTGTGCAGAAAATGGCTGTGATGTCACTTCCTGTACACTGGATCTGATATAGTGCAGGGAGAGAGGGAGAGTATGAGAGATCATGTGATGACTGAGCTTCTACCTCCAGGAAACATCAGTAACTAGCGGCATTTAATGGGCCAGCGACGTGCTTTACACATCTATCAGTTGAGTTAGGCAACCGCGAGGGACCTCAAGTGCGAGGCCTTAGGTGGCTTCCTAACTTGCCTGATTAGAGAGCCACCTCTGACAGTTACCAATGCTTAGAGAAACTAAGCAGATGTCTTGTATCATTCTATACAGAAATATTTACATTAAATGACAACTGGAGTTAAAAAATATGTTTTGTTCAATTGAAAGATCGCCTGCAGTGTAGACATTTCAAATAGATATGCTTTAATGAAAGAATCCAAATAAAGAACCTAATTGAGCCCTCTTTGCTCCAAATAGCTCTGCCAGGAGGCAGACATGCATAGTTGCCAACTGTCCCGGATTCGCCGGGACAGTCCCGGTAACTATGCAAATGTCCGGCGTATACTGCGATTGTGGGACACTGGGCTGTCTCATGATCGCGGCGGGTGTGATAAGACACAGATGATGATTGGCATGATAAGACTCACAGATGATGATGATGGAACGTTCGGTTTATAGACTTTCGGCCTATGGAATACATGTAATCCTATTGCTATTCTATAAACCGAACGTTCGGTTTATATAATAGCAATAGGATTACATGTATTACATAAGCCGACAGTCTGAACTCTTAGCCCGCCAGCTTTTACCATACAAGCTGGTGGAGTCTGAGGCGTTCCAAAACTTTGTAGCTATTGGGACACCGCAGTGGAAGGTACCTGGCCGAAATTTCTTTGCACAACAGGCGATCCCCAACCTGTACTCGATTGTGCAAAAGGAAGTAATGGCATGTCTGGCACACAGTGTTGGGGCAAGGGTACATCTGACCACTGATACCTGGTCTGCAAAGCATGGTCAGGGCAGGTATATCACCTACACTGCGCATTGGGTAAACCTGCTGACGGCTGCCAAGCATGGAATGCGTGGCTCTACAAAGGAGTTGGTGACACCGCCACGATTTGCAGGCAGGCCTGCTGCCACCTCCTCTACTCCTCCTACTCCATCCTCTTCCATAACCTCCTCGGCTGAGTCCTCTTCTGCTGCTGCGTCTTGCTCCACATCAACGGCACCCCCCCAGCTCCCCAGGTACTATTCCACTTCCCGGATATGGCAGTGTCACGCCGTATTTGGTGGCACATTAGATTGCACGTGCAGTGCCCCAAATTTGAAGTAGGAGGACCGACCAAGCATCTTTTTCCATCTCCCGGTTCCTAAAATCGATGCCATATACACGTCCCCTGATAGGGGACGTAACCGGGATTAAACTGATAGGAATAGTACTACTTAACACACCTTATAATAACGCAGAGAGAGGCAACGCAGAGAGAGGAGTCTGAAGAAGAGGAGTCAGAGGAGGAAGATGGCTTTGAGGAGGTGGAAGACCAAACACAGCAGGCGTCCCAGGGGGCTTGTTGTCACCTTTCGGGGACCCTTGGTGTTGTACGTGGCGGGGTGGAGGAAGAGACCTTCAATGACATCAGTCAACAAGGAACGGGACATGGCTAGCTTGGTATCCAACCTTGTGCAAATGGGGAGTATGCGGTTGTGCAAATGGACTGTTTGTGGTTGTTTGCGGTGCGTTAAACGGGGAGTTTGGTCTGTCACTGTGAAGCGGGCATAACCCTTACACTACCTGATCGATACAAAATCATACCTGATGTTTTAAAGCACGTTATTCCAAACAATTTAGGAATGTTAGGTGATTTATGCCCTTTATGGATTAAAACCAGACTCTGCATCAACTATGTAATTTTCCATGGGAGTTTTGCCATGGATCCCCCTCTGGCATGCCACAGTCCAGGTGTAAGTCCCATTGAAACAACTTTTCCATCACTATTGTGGCCAGAAAGAGTCCCTGGGGGTTTTAAAATTCGCCTGCCCATTGAAGTCTATGGCGGTTCGCCGGGTTCGCAAACATTTGCGGAAGTTCTCGTTCGCCAACAGAAAATTTTGTGTTCGCGACATCTCTAATGAGTGTGTATGTGACGTATGTGTGTCTGTATATGACTGCATGTGATTGTGTGTATGTGCTGTTGTCTGGCTCCTAGATTTTTTTTTTTGTGAATACATTTTTATTGGAATTTTCAGGAAATATATAACATAACCATAGGGGAGTAACAAAATCAAGGGGTTAGAGGGGAGAGAAAAGAAAAGAAAAAAAAAAAAAAGGGGGGGGGTTAAAAGTGCATTTTTGGAGTCTCTGACGCAGCAGAGTCATTTACATTGCTTCAATATTCAAATGACAATATGTGTATCGACAAATTCACATAATTACAAAATGACACTAGACATATTATAATCTCATATCTTAACAGATAGAACCTGTGTGAATTGTATATATATACATGCATTCTTATATCCTTGATTTAGCGACTCTAGATATATATCTCGGAGATCTGAACCGTACTATTTCATATTATAGTGGGATCATAAAATAAATCTAAATTATTGGCAATCACGTCTACCGGGTTTTCTCTGCAAAAAAAAAAAAAAAAAAAAATACCTATCAAAATTGAGTATGGGTTTGTGACGGATCTTGATTTAAATAGGGGATTTAACTTGTAAATCCCAGTGCAGCCAGGTTTGTCTGTGTTTCTCAAGATTATCGGTTACAGCGGCTATCAATTCTTCTACGGCTCGTATCTCTTCCACACGGTCAAACCATTCCTTGTTAGTAAGTATATTTTGCGATTTCCAGTATTTAGGAATCAGAGATTTGGCTGCTATAAGAAAATGCTTGGCTACTGATTTTTTGAAACAAGGAATGGTCATTCCAGAAGAAAACAATACCATAGCTTCAAAGGTAAACGGGTATTTACTACATCCATACTCTGTAACCTTACTATGTACCATCTTCCAGTAAGTATGGATTATCGGGCAGGACCACCATATGTGGAGGTCAGTTCCCACGTCAGTGTTACATCTCCAACATGTTGGATCTATACTAGGTACCATACCATGGAGACGTTGGGGGGTGCGGTACCACAATGCCAACAGTTTATAATTGATCTCCAGGTATTTTACCGCTTTGGTGCTCTTGTGTGTGAATAAGAAAATCCTATCCCACTGTGGTGTAGTAAAAACCTTACCAAGACTGTCTTCCCATTTTCCCATAAACTTAGGTGGTGTTGAAATTCCTGGGGACACTAGAATATTGTATATATACGCGATATCCCGTGATTTATAGGAGATGTGGATGTGGTTAGACATTCAAACCAAGTTTTATCACGTCTCAAAAGATGTTGTTGTGGAAGATGGGATATATAATGTGTGATTTGGTTGTAATTAAAACGGTCCATTAGCGATGGGTCTGTTTTTAGTAATGTTTGAAGATTTGTCACCCCATTTGAGGTCAGTATTTCAGATATATGTAGAACAGAGAGGGGTAGAAAGTTTATAAGTCCCGGGGAGTGTGTACCTTGTGGGAAATCCGGGTTGCCTCTTAACGGTGTTAGTGGAGAGGGATAAGTCGTGACTTGGGACGATTTTGCCAGGGCGTGCAGTATGTGTATCGTGGGGCCGATAGTAGGATGTAATTTACATAGAGCTATGGCTCGGTGTGGGGTGATCCAAGGAAGTGATCTGATATTTATTTGTATGGAAGCGTCTTCCAATTCAACCCAATGTTTAGAGGGTGTGCAATACCTCCATTCTAGTGTGCGAAGTAGATGTGTTGCTTGGTAGTATTTACGCAGGTCAGGCAGAGCCAGACCACCTTCTTGTTTGCGACGTGTCAACATAGCGTAGCTGAGCCTGGGTTTCTTATTGCCCCAGATATATTTCGTAATTGCTGAACGTAACGTACTAAAATAACTCGGCGGGATTGCAATAGGTAATGTTTGAAATAAATATAGTATTCTGGGCAACAGATTCATCTTGATGACATTTATGCGCCCTATCCAGGATATATACGTGTAATCCCATGTGCTTAAGTCATTGAGCATTGTCTGTGAAATAGGTAAAAAATTATAACAGAATAACTTTGAGAGGTGCGGCGTGAGCCAAATTCCAAGATATAACATTTTATCCATGTAAATTTTAAATTGAAAATTAGTTTTCAGGGTCTCTGTTAATTTGTGTGTATCTGAAATTATTAAGATTTCTGACTTTGTGTAGTTAATTAATAAATTGGAGAGCGCACCATATTGTTTAAATTCTTGTAGTACATTTGGTAGTGTGACATGTGGGTTTGAGATTATAAATAAAAGATCATCGGCATAGGCTGAGACCTTATAGTGATTGTTTTTCGTTTTAAATCCCTCAATCGAAGGATTGTCTCTGATAGCTTGAATGAAAGGCTCTAGAGTCAGGGTGAATAGCAATGGGGACAATGGACAGCCTTGTCTTGTCCCGTTTCCTATTGGGAATGGGTCCCCCAGAATGCCATTAACCCGGACCCTGGCTGTAGGTTCGGAATATAATGCATTTATCCATGTCTGGACATGTGGGCCAAACCCAAATTGGCGCAGGGTCGCTCTCATGAAATCCCAGTCCACTCTGTCAAAAGCTTTCTCAGCATCGGTAGACAGGAAGATTAAAGGTTCCTTACTTCCCTGCGTCAAATGGATGACATTAATTAGTTTTGTGGTGTTGTCTTTTGCTTCTCTTCCCCAAATAAATCCCGTCTGGTCCGGGTGTTGGCATAAGGGGTTGTAGTCTTAGCGCTAAAACTTTAGCTAGAAGTTTGAGGTCAGAGTTTAGCAGGGATGTGGGTCTGTAGTTTTTACAGAATTCCATATCTTTCCCTGGTTTGGGGATCACTTGAATATGTGCTATCGTAGTGTGGGGGTGAAGGCCCCCGCCATCTAGAAGGTCATTGAACATTTTCGTTAGAATTGGGAGTAAAATTTCTTTAAACTTTTTATAGTAACTTGTCGGGAGGCCATCCGGACCGGGGCATTTACCCGAAGCCATTTGTTTCAGGGCTTCCCCAATTTCAGACTCTGTTATGGGAGATTCCAATCCTGCCTGATCTACGTCTGACAGTGTGTTGTTTACATTTTTGGATAGGTAGTTTTTTATTCTTTCCTCTCTTACTGTGGCTTCGGATTCTGTAGGGGTGGGTTTTAGTTGATAAAGGGCTTTATATTGGGAAGTAAATGAGTTAAGAATATCAATGGGTTTATAGTGGAAGGATTTACCATTGGCTGTCCTTATTTTAGGAATATATGTGGCCTGTTGTTTAGTGCGGATCATACGGGCAAGCAGACGTCCCTTTTATTCCCATGTTCATAGAAAAAGGCCTTAGAGCGCTGCGCTTGTATTTGTAATTTGGCATTTATCAGCGTGGACAGTTCTCTACGTAATGATGTAAGATCCTGGTATACAGCCTGATCTAGTGTGGATTTGTGTTTTTCCTCCAGGGAGGCTATTTCTGTAGTCAATTTTAATATGGTCTGTGTCCTAATTTTCTTAAGTGTTGCTGCTGTAGCAATGAAGTGTCCTCTGATTACACATTTGTGTGCTTCCCAGACAGTAGAGGAAGGAACTTCCGCGTTTAAGTTTTCCTCAAAATATTGTTTCAGGTTGCTGGTGGTGTCAGCTATTATATTGTTATCCGAAAGGAAAGAATCGTTAAGTCTCCAGGATGTCTGTGTGGACTTATATAGAGGAGATTTTATTGTGAGAAATATGGGTGCATGATCGGACCATGTCGCTATTCCAATTTTTACTTTCTGTAGCATATGTAAATTGTGATTTTGGAGAAAAAAATAATCAAGTCTGGTGTAGATCGTGAGGTGCGGAGTAGAACGTGTAATCCCGGTCGTCCGGGTGGTACGCTCTCCAGCAGTCTACCAATCTGAGGTTGTGGAGTGTATTAGAAGCGTGTGCAAGGATCTGGGCTGGAATGCTAGATTTTTTTTTGGATGTATCCATCTGTGGGTCTAGTGGTAAATTAACATCGCCTCCAAGTATTAAAATACCCTCCATAAAAGTGGTAAGAATTTTCATTATACGGGACAAACATTTGTGTTGTTTTCGGTTAGGAAGATACATATTTGCAAATGTGTATCTGGTGTTCGCAATGGTAGTTTTAACAAAAGTAAATCTACCTTCAGTGTCGTACATAGATGCCGTATCCATTAGGGGAATGTGTTTAGAAAATAGAATAGCGGTTCCTTTCGTTTTTGAGTCTGGGGTATTTCCACAAAAACATTGTGTGTAATAACCATTTTTAAGAGTGGGGGCCTGATTCTGTTTGAAATGTGTCTCCTGCACAAAAACAATGGATGCTTTAAGAGCTCTCCATTCTCTGAGTGCTCTGGAGCGTTTTTCAGGTTTATTTAAACCTTGTGCATTAATAGAGATTATTTTAAATGAGTCTTGGGTCAATGTCTTTGTCTGACACATTATTTAATAAAACAAAACAAAACAAAAAAAAGGGGGGGGGGAGGGTGGTTTTAAAGTGGACAAAAATTCACTATGTACAACCAATCACGGGATATGCCCGCAAGGTACCCGATAAGGGTAAACAACTGGGACGTGTCCTGTGTGTAGGCAGTCTAACCAGGGCACCGCCTTGGTGACTGCTCTAAGCACTGGCAAGGGACACTAAACCACTGGGAGACGTGATTGCCAGGAGACAGAAAACTTGTCACCTATTTACTTAACCAAAATAAAACAGATAACACTCTATAACCATTAGTAGGGGAGCCGCCGCTCCCAACTAGCAAATATCATGAAAGAAATACAAGAATGGGGGGGGGGGGGCTGGTGAAAAAGTGTGTCATGGCAACCCTATGAGTGTAGGTGCGTTATTTCAGGTACAATGCCATGTGTTCCGACTCAAAATTAGGTGCAGACTCACAAACACCTTTGGTGATAACTCCTCATGGGTGTCTTGTTAACTGGGGTTGGGTAGTCTCGCCTTCCAATTACCCTTTATAGTAAAAATTAGTTAGCCTTACCAATTTCAATATGGTGTCATAAATTGATTTTTCGCGGTGAATGTAATCGTCTTTGCTAGATGGAATTAACTGTCCACAGCAGAAATAAATGACGATCTATGTCTTAGCTGTAATGTGGAAGTATCTGGGCATTGTTAGCCACAGAGTGCCTGATGGTCTATGGTATAATTGGCTATAATACTCAGTATATTCTGGGTTCGTTTGGACTCACTAATATATAGCTTCTGTACCAGCAACCCATTATTTGGGTAATTGTATTTTAGAAGCAACTTCCAGCATAACCATTTGCAAAAAGCCCTGAGTCATACATTGCTATAAATGATGATCTGTATTATTTCCTAGATGTTTAACTATCTGGGCATTGTCTTTCGTAACTTGCAAGTTGGGCTTAAGATAATTAACTAAGATATACTAGGTATCTTGGGTCATACAATTACATAAATTACAGTGTTATAACATCAACAGGATATTTGGGGAATTTATACCCCCAAAATCCGGATTTACAGCTCGGTCAGTAGTGGAAGAAATCGAGGGGGGAGATACAGTAATATAAGTGATGGTCAATACTTATCCGTACTGTGACAGTATCTAGGAGTTGTCGTTCCCAATGTGCATGATGGGCTATGAAGTGTTCAGCTGGAGAACCAAAAGGGGGCTTGTAACTTCCGAGAACATACAATACAGTTCCAAAAGTGTTCACAGAATATTCGTCGGATTGTAGAATAATAGTATATGTCTAATCAGAACCTCGAGTCTCGAATTAGCTTCACGTTGGGCGCTTCATTCTTCTCTCTCGTTTGGCCCTCGGTTTATCTGAACAGGCCTTGTTCTTGGGCGGGTAGATCTTCGTTGACGCTGAGGTAGGGGCCTCGGTGGGTTGTTTGTCAAGTTGTAGAAATCCAGAGAGGTCCAGTCTGGCAGATCAATAGTGGGTAACTCTAGTTCAGCCAGCAATGGAGGAATATCTTGCGGAGACCGGATGACATGCAATGCTGTGGCCGTGCGGATATGTAGGGCGAACGGGTAAGTCCAGCGGTACCTTTGTCTGGCCTCCTGGAGTATATTTGTAAGAGGTCGCAGGGCTCGTCTTTTGTTCAGAGTGATCCTGGATAGATCATCGAAAAAGGAGATCTGTTGGCCTTCGATATCCCATATACGTCGTGCTCTAGCCGTTTTCATAACCGCATCTTTTAGCGAGAATTCATGAAAGCAACAAATCACCTCTCTGGGCGGAGCATCAGGAGGGCCTCGGGGTCTCAGAGCCCGGTGTGCTCTGTCTAGCTGGACCCTTGTCTCCGGTGGTCGCCCCAATAGGCCATTAAAGATCCGGGTCAGGATAGGTCCCAAGTCTTCCCCTAGATCTGTTTCCATTAGGCCTCTAATGCGTATGTTGCATCGTCTGCCTCGGTTTTCCTGGTCTTCCAGGGCTAGTATCAGGTCAGACACTGCTGTTGTTAAACATCGTTGGGTTTTTAGAGTCGTTTGCTGACCTGACTTCAGACTTGTAATCTCAGATGTTGCAGAGACCATAGATCCGTCTAGTTTAGCGATTGAGGCCTTCAGGCCCGCTAGTTCTTCCTGGACCACGTGGCGTACCTCTTCTTGTACCGCTCTGCGCACCTCCAATATCACGTTCGAAAAATCTTCTTTGGTAGGCATAGATTGGAAAATGCCTTGAGAAGATCCCAAAACCTTTTGTCTGTGCCCTGGGGACGGTGAGTCACTATCAGGGTGGATTGAGGTCGGGGAAGGAGAGCGCGGCCTACCCTCGTGGTCCGGTTGTGAGGACATAGCTGCTGGAGTACGAAAGAAGTCTCGGAGGGACGAGGAGGGGGTTTTCTGCGAAGGACCTCCATTCTCTGCATTCAGGGGGTATTTTTTATTCTTCCCCATGATTGTCAGGCAACTTTTATGGCTTGATTTATCGTCGGGAGCGGCGGAGCAGATACACTATGCGGCCATCTCTCTCCCCTGGCAAGCCACGCCCCCCGGCTCCTATATTTTTTTGCTGGCTCCTAAAAGTCAGTTAAGTTTGACAAGCCCTGGTGCAACTAGCTGGAATTATTTTAAATTTTACAGTTTTTTTTGTGGTCAGAGACTTAATATTTGTTTGCTGAGAGGGTGGTGGGTGCATGGAATAGTCTTCCAGTAGAAGTGGTAGAGGTTAATACAGTGAAGGAGTATAAGCATAAGGCTATTTTAGATATAAGATGTGGCCAGGGATTAATGGAAGTATTACTTTCTGAGAGGGTAGTGGATGCATGGAATAGCCTTCCATCAGAAATGGTAGAGGTTAATACAGTGGAGGTCAGAAACTTAGTATGACTTTACTGAGAGGGTAGTGAGTGCATGGAATAACCTTCCAGCAGTAGTGGTAAACACAGTGAAGGACTTTAAGCATGCATGGGAGAAGCATAAGACTATCATTGATATAAGATAAGGACAGGCACTAAATAAAGTATTAATTTACTGAGGAGGTAGTGGATGCATGGAATAGTCTTCTAGTAGAAGTGGTAGAGGTTAATACAGTAAATGAGTTTAAGCATGCATGGGATAGGCATAAAGCTGCCCTAGATATAAGACAAGGCCAGGGACTAATGAAAGTATTACTTTACTGAGAGGGTAGTGGATGCAGGGAATAGTCTTCCAGTAGAAGTGGTAGAGTTTAATACAGTGAAGGTGTTTAAGCATGCATGGGATAGGTATAAGGCTATCCTAGATATAGGATAAGGTCAGGGACTAATAAAAGTATTACATTACTGAGAGGGTAGTGGGTGTATGGAATAGTCTTCCAGTAGAAGTGGTAGAGGTTAATACAGTGAAGGAGTTTAAGCATACATGGGATAGGTATAAGGCTATCCTAGATATAAGATTAGGCCAGGGACTAATGAAAGTATTACTTTACTGAGAGGGTAGTGGATACATGGAATGGCCTTGCAGCAGAAGTGGTAGGTTTATACTAAAGTATGTTTTAGGGTGTACACACAGCTCTATGACTATATTTCATGTAAAAGTGATAAAATGCACCTGCCTGATGTAGATGTTGTGCTGTGAATGTATCTGTTGTATACCATGGATGCTGGTAATGCTGGTGGGAACTTGGTGATATAATCTACACTGTGACAATAAGGTGGAGTTACATTATGCTAATTATGTTGAGTGGGTGGGGCTTTGAACAGTAGGTGTGGTCAGTATTAAAGTAAGTAATTGTAAGCTGAGCTGCAAAGTGTCCCTGCAATTGTTTTTCAAATGTTTGCAACTATGGTACATGTTGTTTTAAATCTTGGGTCAGATCATCCTTCATCTGAACCAAGGTGAGTGAATATCTGACCCAAGATTCTAAACAACATGTCTGCCCCCTTAGAGAACTATTTTGAGCAAAGAGGGCTCAATACAAATCTTTAATTGTATTCTTTTATTGAAACATTTCTATTTAAATAGGTAACGTATAAGTTGCTTTATGATATTTGAACTAGGAGCAAGGTAGAAAACGCTGTAAATTTCCCATTAAATGTATTTTAAACACAAAAGATATGGCATTGAATTATAAAGGAAACAAATAATTACTGCCTGATTTAAGTACGCATTGGTTCAAACATGTACCTAAAGTAAAATTAATTTAATGTAATTACTAATATTAATGTGACGTTAATGTATTTAAATAGTTTTTGCACTCCAATCTAGGTGAAAACACATCAACATCCTTAACTGCTACCTGCACTATGCAATCAGCACTGATCGCAAAGTACAGGTGCGCCCAAAATGTGGTCGTCCGGACACAGAGGTGTCCTCTGTGTGTCATCGCCACCGGTAGCTGCACCTCTTATGTGTCTTGACGTTGCACGCATCAGCCTGTGTCGCGCGAGGGGGGGAAATCTCCCCCCCCCCCTCACACACAGAGCATGTTAGAGCACCGGTTGTCCGTGTCATCCCGGTGCTCAGAAGAAATGGAACCATGCACAGAAGAACCGCCCCCTCCCTGCAAATGTAAGGTAAACGAGCAGGGAGGGGGACAAACAACCTTATAAAGAAAAGTTATGTGTGTGTGTGTGTGTAAGACTGACTATGTAAGGCTGTCTGTGTAAGTCTATCTAACTAGGTTGTCTCTCAATGTGCATTTGTACAGCCCCACCCCTAGGCTATATTATATAAATAATAAATGAACGTGATGTGTGTGTATATATATATATATATAAAAACCTGAGCCATATGTTAGATTACTCATATGGCTGGTTTTATTTAATATTTATATAATATATATCATATGGCGGTTTTATATAATATTTCATATAAATCCATCAATTATATATATATATATATACACATATATAATATAAATATTATATAAACTGTCTCTCTCACATTTTATATACTCAGTGGCAACCAGACCCTACCCCCAGCATGCAGATGGAAACCAGACCCTACCCCCAGGTGCAGATGGAAACCAGGCCCTGCCCCCAGCATGCAGATGACAAACCAGAGGCTGCCAGCCTTATCTCAGCAGTTTAAATTGGGGTTTGAATAATAAATCTATTTTACAGAAGTAAAAAAGAAGTGTCATTACTGCATTGCTACTGCTTGTTAAATATAACAATAAGGTAAAAGTCCTGAAAGTCAACAGTGCATCTAGCTGCTCTCTGCCCCCACCAAACATGGCTGCATTTTTCCACTGTACTAAATATAAGGATTTAGGGTCTGAGTAATCCGCAACTGATTGATGTTTGTGTTAGGATGCATAAAACACAGCCACTACTCTTGCCGTTCCAAAACCTCTTCTCACTAAGTTGCGGTTTAGATGACAGACAGGATAGATCTAGAATCGGAGGATGGTACCGGAAATCCCGCCCTCTCCGCAGCGGAAGTGTGCTCTGGTGCCGAGAAGCCGGTGCTACTTTCTCTCACACACAGACACAGTGAAATATGTCTCAACCTGCTCCGGTTACCAGGCCGTCCAACCCCGCCAACCCTACTGTGTTTTTCGATGTGGAGGTGGGAGGGGAGAATGGTGAGTTACACATAGATTAGTTTGTGGGCGTCTTGTTACCCACATCCATGCTTGTATCGTAGCATGAGTACACAGAGGATGGCGACTCTGCTTACAACCTTATGCACGCCAGTCCCCACAATGCTCAGCGTGCCGCATGGTTAGCTGAGGGTTTTGGGAACAGCAGTCTTCAAAAGCCGATTTCCCAAAGACTGGCTATGAATGAATTAGAGCCACCTAAATACATGGGCTTCGTAACAACGGGGCCGAGGATAAATGAAGGAGCTCATTACTGAGAGGATGGGAACTAAGATACATGCATGCATTAAGGAATAGGCTCGCCCATTTACATAGAGTATTTGATCCGAGAATTATTTTCCACGAGTGGGCCAGCTTGGGGTATGCTGCACTTAGTTACATCTTTTTTTGTCTACTCTTCTACTTGATTAGATTCGGTCACGATCAATTTGTGTGTACCACAAGCACAAAGGTGGGGGAGTCAAGGTGCAGATATTTTTCTGGCTCCCTCTCCAGTGAGCCAGTATTTAAGTCCACAATGAGGGGGTCCATAGCTAGCCAATTATTCATAGACCATAGTGTTCACAGATTATTCAGATGGCCATAAACTGGCTGAGCCTCAGGAAATGCCAATTTTACCCATGCCTGCTGTTTGTCTTCTCTTGGGAAAGGGGTACATTTCCCCTATGTCCAGACTCCAGCAGTGGGAGCGGAGACCCACTGGTGGTTATATATAAATAATGGTGCTGTATTTCTTTGTCTAATCTAATTTAGTTAGTAAGGCTTTTGCACCTGCATGGTATGTATAAAACTTTCCAGAATATGTTTGGTACATAAAAATAAAATGGACAAAACTGCATCTTTTTAGTCTTAATTTGTGACTTTTTGGTAGAAAAAGCCAAATTAGGATTGTAGGAGAATTGTATTCTAAAAAAAGTGATTGAAAATGGGCTCAATATTGCTACTTTATAGATAACATGTCACAAAATTCTTAAACAATAATTCAATCCATGGGAGTAGAGGGCTCACCTTTATACATAACCCCTTTGAGTCCTGAGTGCCAACTTCTTCTGACATGGGTGTTGCAATGTGTGTACAATGTTGTACAAAGAGCCATCCATACAAAATACTAAGCTATATGTTACATTTGTGAAAAAAGTTATATTACAAAATATATTTTTCTCTTTCAGTTGGTCGAATTGTTTTTGAACTCTTCGCTGATGTTGTACCCAAAACAGCAGAGAACTTCCGGGCTCTGTGTACAGGGGAAAAAGGTCTGGGACAGTCAACTGGAAAACCTCTTCATTTTAAGGGATGTCCCTTTCATAGAAGTAAGTTGTATCAAAAATACATTTTTTCCATATATAATCCACGTTTCAAGCAATTCATGTGTTAATTGACTTTTACAACATATGCTTAGCATTATTTCAGATGTAGTAGTTCAAATAACAATTTAAGAGGTTATCTTGTGCGGTTAATTCATTATTTGTGTCTAACTTTTTAGTTATCAAGAAATTCATGATCCAAGGAGGAGATTTCTCAAACCAAAATGGAACAGGGGGTGAAAGTATATATGGAGAGAAATTTGAAGATGAAAACTTTACATATAAGGTAAATTTAGTTTTAAATCATGTGGGAATTGGTAGAATGTGTTTTAAGAGTAAATTTAAAGGTGGACTAAACCCCCAATTTTTCTTTTAATGGGGCAGGAGACTGTTCTGCCTTATTGAAAGTGTCATTTGAATGGTGCAAAAGTGAAAACTACCTAGCTGACATCACTCTATTGCAGCAGGTACTGTCAATAGTGTGAGTTCATCAATCACTCTGCAAATCCAACGGGGAGGATATGATTACTGGAGGTTTGGTTTCATAGAGTGCTGTGCAGCCAGGTCACTGAGCAGCAGTCTGTCAAAGACTTCCAAATCAAAAGGACTGTGTTTATAAATTGTGTGTTTTCCCAGCGATGAAGAGTGCTATGTGGGAATAACAATACCTGAGCACCGGGTTGAATTTCTTTGTCACCGTGGTGACCTGGCTACCAGGATTTGTCCAGCCCTGCCATAAACAAAAAGTGCTGTGACAATCTTGGATACCGGATACATGTACATGCGCTAGCCTACTTACACTTTGTCACTTAAGTTCATTTACAGGACCTCAGACTAAGCATGGAATTAAGTGTTTCTGGTAGAGTGTCCACAAACCCCTGTAAAAGATCTGCAGCCTGGCTCTTTTTTTTTTAAAATTAATTTTAAGTGTATGTTTATTATGTGTAGGGTGTCCTTTTTAAACATACAATAAAATCTTCATTGGTTGTAATATTATGAAATATTGTCTTTTAATTATCTCTCTGTTCTTCTTCCTGTAGCATGACCGAGAAAACTTACTGAGTATGGCCAATGCTGGTCCAAATACTAATGGCTCTCAATTCTTCATCACCACTGTGCCCACTCCCCATTTGGATGGAAAGCATGTTGTTTTTGGTCAGGTGTTGAAAGGATTTGGCATTGTTAAAATGTTGGAAAGCATTGATGTGAAGGAAGAAAAGCCTGTAAAGGTACATTTTCTAAAGGGTTACAACTAATTTATTGAAGTAATCACATTATTTTCTTTTTATGCATTCCTAAACATTTTATTCTAAACTAGAACTATGGTCACCGTTGTGGCAAATTACATTTACTGTGGTGAAACCTCACTTTAGTAGTATTGTACACTGTACTGGAGACTATCTCCAGAAGGATATAAACACTTTTGGAGAAAGTTCAGAAAAGGGCTACTAAGCTGGTTAATGGATTGCAGGATAAAAAAAATACCAGGAAAGTTTAAAGTATTGACATAAGGCTATCCTAGATATAAGATAAGGATAGGGACTATTGAAAGTATTCAGAAAATTGGGCAGACTAGATGGGATTTTTTTTTTTTTTCTGGGTTATGCTTCCCTCTCCCATTTCCATTGCAGCCTTTATTTTAATTTCTCTGTGTTACTGATCCCTTTCCTTTTTGTTGCTCCATGTCAGTGCTCTTCTGAGGCTCCTGAGTACCATAGGTACGCCATCACTGGTATGGACCCTAATGACCACCAGCTTCCTTGAAGTTGTAACCAGCCCTGCAATAGGCTATACCTTTTATTAACCAGTTATGAATCTTGCAAGATTGTATAATGCATAGTCCATCGATGTATAGTTTTGCAATGTATCCTATACTACAGTTATGCTTTTTATCTGGAAAGTGAATATTTGTTGCCCTTTTGCTTGCAGCCATGCTTGATAGCAGAGTGTGGGGAACTGAAGGACAAAGATGATTGGATAATACCACCATTGGATGGCTCTGGTGACATCCACCCAGACTTCCCTGAAGACTCTGATGTAGAATTAAATGATGTAAGTGTGAATGTGACCAAACATATATATGTTTGTCATTACAGTTTTACTGATATTGCAGCATAATCTTGGTGGGAGATGAGTTAGGATTTTGCTCTGTTAACTTACACTGTACTTCAATATATACAATGATTGCTTCTGTATTAAGATTCAGTAATGTTTTGTTTCTAAGATGTAGAGATTGCTTACTGACTGCAGATTTGACATGAACCAATGCAATAACCCAGTTTTTTTAATCAGTTTTATGTCTGCATTTGTGGCAGGTTAATAAAATCACCTCTATAGCTGAAGACGTTAAGAACATAGGAAATTCCTTCTTCAAATCTCAGAACTGGGAGATGGCAATAAAGAAGTACAATAAGGCTCTCAGGTACCGAACTTGAAAGAACGTTAATTAAGCAATTTTTCTTAGATAAAACAGTATAATTCCAAGCAGTAGCATGTAATTATAAAACTCAATAGGATATCGATAGCTGGAATTTTTTTTTTAAATTGTAATTGATTTTCATTATTTGCAAGGTAATACGATATTCCTCAGACAAAACAAGCCATGAAATCTCTGGCTCTATCTAGGGGCGTAACTACAAACCCCATAGCCTTTGGCCCTCTCCCCCCAACGTCAAGCAACACGTCCCCATCCTCACTTTCCACCGAGCCACCATTTGCCCGCAAACAGCTTGTCAGTGCCAGCTTTGCCCTCAAATATACTTACTGTGCGCATATAATTGGCCAGACACTATGGGACTCAACGGTTACAAATCAGCAAATACTGCGTTATCCATTTTTTTCATGGCGTACTTACTTATAAACATATAGCCTGCCAGCAACAGATGGTGGGACAATGTAGGTCAGCACAGGACTATAATTCTCATTATGGTCAGCCAGACAATTTCCCTCGATGCTGGCTGAACATTGTGAGAACTGAAGTCCTTCCGTTGTTATAGTAACAATTGTAGTTGGGAACTACAGTTTTAATGATGCACAGCTGGGTGAGCATCATAGGTATATGTATTCCCCAGAACTGGGATGGTCAGGAAATGGGGGCTTCTCCATTGCATTATACAGGTTGTTTATTAATATTATATCCCTATGTCCAAGAGTTGGGCATAGGGATATAATATCCCTGCTCTCTGCATTGTCTAGCCATGCACACAGGGCACAGGAGCATTAGCAGATCAGTGGAGAAGTTGGCTCAGGTGCAGCTTCTCTCCCCACAACTTATCGCCTAATTTGTCTACACAGACCTCATCTACCTGAACCACACAGGGTCTGTCCCTCCAGTTTTCTGTCCCTCACATACCAAGTATTCTGTTCTTTCCTTTAACTTGTGTAGAACCTCCACTTGCCATCTTTACCTCTGTTTTCTGCTCCACGTCCCCTCATAACATTCTGTTGGGTGTGTAAAATGCTGGTTGTCTAGTTTAGCACTCTAAAAAAAAAAAATAAAAAAAAAAGGCTGCTTTGCTCCAAGGGAGCACAGTGCCGACACTTGCTAGACTGACAGAAAACACCAGATGTGATGTCATATCCCTGCTCTATCCTTTAGTCATCTCTGTGCAGTTGCAGTGAAGAGGTTGTGCTGCTGCTTACTGCTTCTGTGCCGGTTCCATACTGCAGATGGTGTAATGCCCGCATTATGACCGCAGTTAGCTTTAGAGGAATTAACATTCAAGTGGTTACAGGGCTTGCTCAGGCCCTCTAGACAGGCGGGCCCGGTTGCATTACAGAGACCCCTGTGACCATGAATGTTACGCCACTGTAACAGGACTATATTTTTTATTAGTAATAGTACTTTAATGACATTCTGTTACATAAATTCAAATACTCTGCTTTATGGGTGGGCCACTAAAGTGGTGCCTTTCCTGTTTAGCTGACAGAACTTAAAATATGTCTGTGGGAATGGTGTCTTTCTTGTGCTCTAAATCAAATGTGCAGTAACCAAAGGCTCCATGCTTGGGCACTTAGTATCCATGCTGTTTTATTATGGTGTGCAATACTTCAACTATAAACGGATAACACCAACTTTTACATGAAAGCTAAACTGACCACTTCTTCAAGCTAGGTAACACTGAACAGTTTAAAAAAATAAAAAAAAAAGTGTTTTGCAAAACTACGAAGTAATCTTATATGCTGACAACAAAAGACATGTTATTTGGGACAAATTCTGATCTGTTTTAACCAAACAATTTTCAATTAAGTATTTTTTTTTTCCTGTTTAACAGATATGTAGAAAGCTGCAAAGATGTGACCGGTGATGACAATATAGCAAAGTTAGACCCTATAGCTGTGAGCTGCAACCTGAACATTGCGGCCTGTAAACTCAAAATTTCAGATTTCAGAGCAGCAATTGAAAGCTGTCACGAGGTAAAATACTACCATGTATCCGTGATATGTCATTTCTCTTGCTGTGTGTGTGTATACATGGCATGCACCTATAAAAAGACACAAGTGAAAGTATAAATATATACTAAATTATATATATTTTTTAAATTGTTGTTTTGCCATAGGCTCTTGAAATTGATCCATCTAATACCAAAGCACTTTACAGACAAGCCCAAGGTTGGCAAGGCTTGAAAGATTATGAACAAGCTTTGGTAAGTTAGCAGATGTCAAGCTGCACTTTAGATTAATTTTAACATGATACATTTCATAACATACTTTTTTTTTATTTCTGTATTTTCTAGGTGGATCTTAAAAAAGCTCACGAGCTAACACCAGATGACAAAGGTATTGTTTTAATTGTTGCTAATTCATGGCTAAGAAAATGCTTGTAATTCATTAACATATACTTTAGCTCATATTCCTTGCTTATCATATAATGTTTCTTGCAGCCATCAGCAGCGAAATCCTACGGGTCAAGCATAGGATTAAAGAGCAGAAAGAAAAGGAAAAAGCAGTGTATGCAAAAATGTTTGCATGAGTTAACTTGTGTTTAGATATTGGCATGCAGCACACTTAGAGAATGGCTGCTGAAACCCAAGGAGCAGCCATCTGATATCAAACCAAAAAAAGGAAGCTTAGTTGTTTGTGAACCAAGGAGTTGTATTTTACATAATGTTTTTCCAGTGTTTACAATTTTTGATTATCCCCCCCCCCCCCCTCCCCCCCCTATTATTTTCCTTTTTTTTTTTTTGTGGCACTGCATGAACTATGCAAACGTGGGATGTGCAGTGTGGCTTTTTGTTTAGATTTCTGTGAGTTGGCTTCTATTAGTCAGCCGACGTGGAGACAGTAACTCTCTGTAATTTGTTTTATTTTATTTTAATGTTCTAGAGGTTTTCACCTGTGTGACCTTTTGAGGGAAAGCTGCAATTGTCGGTTAATTTTCACAAGAAAAAAAAAACATGTTTACTGTCCTTCCCAATAAAGACTGTTAATGCTGCAAATGTCTGTAGTGTATTTACTTTCACGTCTCAGGTGGAATAAGGTACTGGGTTTGAAAGTCTTTAACTACAGCTAAGCACCAGGGATTGAGCTCCGGGGGCTCCAATTGTGATACAAGCACTAGCAGAGAATCCCCCCCACTTTCCAGACCCTGATCAGACGACTAGCCCCCACTCTTGATTGGCAATGTGTGCACTGACACTGTCGGCATGCGCTAGCCTCCAGACCTGCTGTGTCTCAGCAGTGAGACACAGCAGAGTAAACACACACGTGTGTGTGTGTGTGTGTGTGTATATATATATATATATATATATATATATATATATATATATATTTTCATATAAAAGTATAACAATTTCTCAATTGTCTGTATCAAATCTTTACAATAAATAACATCCATATTACTCATTATAATGACAATTCTATCCAAAAGCATGTATTTTAGCTACTCAGCATCTTTGATGTATCAGTCTTTCCCCACGTGTATGTATTAAGATACATGTTGTTTCGTCAATATATACGCTCCCAATTCAAATTCTTGTACATATTTACGAAAAGTATTGAACCTCCCTCAAATTGTGCCGAACAATGCTCTAATCCTATGTGGGGATCTGAACACCATTAGGAATCTAGACATGGATTCTGCATCCTGTCACTCTAACAAACAGAGAATCACTCTTCAAAAGCAAGGACTGACCCTTCAGAACACACTGGCTGAGTTCAAGATATATGACGCCTGGAGAACTCTTCACCCAATGCAAAAAGACTACTCGTTTTTCTCCCAAGTTCACAAGGTCTATACCAGGATAGACTATTTCATGGTGGATAAAACCACCCTACAAAGGGTTAAAGACTGCGAAATCGGTCACATCAGCTGGTCTGACCATGCTCCGTTATTTATGTCCATAGAGGAAAAATTTCCTTTCAGAGGAAAAAGATCCTGGTGCTTAAATGACTACCTCTTAGCCAAAAGCAACATTCAAACGCAAATAGGCAAGCAGCTTACAGAATATTTCACTACAAACGATACACCGGATATATCCCCTGTAACGTTATGGGAAGCACAAAAGGCAGTCATTAGAGGTGCTTTCATATCCATTGCATCCCATGAAAATAGGCAAAGAAATAAGAAATTGACCCAATTAGATAATGAATTGAAGGCATTGGAGACACTAAATAAACAAAGTCCGAACGTCTATAGTAATAATCAGATAAAAAACCCCTTAAACAAGAAATAAATATTCTCCAACTACAAAAAACAAATTTTATGCTCAACAGACTCAAGCAAAAATGTTACCATAACCGCAATAAAGCAGGAGCTATGCTGGGGAGGCGACTAAAGAAGCAGGAGATGAAGAAAGCGATCCCATACCTCACTGATAATGTGGGTAATAAAGTGATGAATCCGGCAGATATCCCAAACATCTTTGCCCAATATTATGCATCCTTGTATAACCTGAAAGACTGCACAGCTACGAGCCAACCTCAACAAGCGCACATAGATAACTTCTTGCACAAGCTGTCTCTTCCTTCCTTGGACCCTGAACAAAAACTCCATCTACAAGCTCCATTTACACAAGAAGAAATCTGTGAAAGCATATCTGACTTACCACGCAACAAAGCCCCAGGACCTGACGGGTATTCAAACCTATACTATAAATCCTACATTAACACTCTGGCCCCTTACTTAACAAAAGTCTTAAACGCCTGTAGCATCTCAGGGCATTTCCCACACTCAGTGTTATCCGCCCACATAGCTACACTACCAAAACCAGGCTAACCAGCCACCACTTGCCAGAACTTCCGCCCCATATCCCTACTTAATACGGACATCAAGCTATATGCAAAAATCCTTGCGAATAGGCTCAAATCTTTCCTTCCCAAATTACTCAATTATGATAAAGTTGGTTTTGTATCAGGACGGCAAGCCTCAGACAACACGAGAAAAATGTGCAACATAATCAATTTGGCAAACAAAAACAAAATTCCCACACTTTTATTAGCTATAGATGCGGAAAAGGCATTTGACCGTCTAAACTGGAAATTCTTAGAAGCTGTCCTAAATAAATTTAATTTTCCCACAGAGTTCATAAAAGCCACCTTAACCTTATATTCGGTTCCCTCGGCTAGGGTAAACTATGCTGGCTTCCTGTCCGACCCATTTCCAATTACGAATGGCTCGAGACAGGGATGCCCCCTCTCAACAATTCTGTATGTCCTATCCCTTGAGCCTTTGGCAGAAGCAATAAGGAGAAACCCAGGAATTGTAGGTTTCCGATACTCCCAAGAGGCACACACCAAACTTAGTCTGTTCGAAGACGATATTATTATAACAATGTCAGAACCAGATACTTCTTTGCCGCACCTTCAAAAATTACTTAAAGAATACGGCCAGATATCATACCACAAGGTGAATGAGGCAAAAAACGCAGGCTTTACCAATCAACATACCAAAGACAATGCTGACTTCACTTAAACAAAGCTACCCCTTTGATTGGAGGAAAGATGTTCTTAACTATTTAGGCATTGCCTTGACAAAGAATCCTGAAAATTTATTGGCCCAGAATATAATCAAACTTTGGAAAAAGATCAAGCAGGACCTTGTTCAATGGAACTCGATGTTCCTTTCCTGGCTAGGCCGATCGGCGGCCATAAAAATGACTATCTTACCAAAAATACTGTATCTGTTCCGTACGCTTCCCATCTCAATCCCGTCCGCAGTGTTACTCGAAATCCAATCAGGAATCCATAAATTTATTAATCAAAATAAAACCCCGAGAATATCACTTAAATGGCTAGCCATGCCTAACAGACAAGGAGGCTTGGGATTACCCTCTCTTACCTTCTATTATCAAGCGGCCCGTATGGCACAAAATATTTTATTTCATGTTCCTAAAGGCACTATGGCGTGGGTGGATATCGAAGACAGTCAGGTACATCCTTACAGGCTGTGTGATATTCTATGGTCAAAAAAGCAGAAAGTAGGGTTTACCCCTTTAACTCTGCCGAGTTCTATTTTATCGGTGAAAATATGGAAAAATTACGCCAAACAAATACCTGAACTAGAGTACCTCACCCAGGCCACACCAATACGCACCCTCGAGCTATTCTCCCCTAACTTATCCCTCCTCTCTTGGTTCAAAGCAGGGATACATAAACTCAAACACCTTATGTCAGGTCAATCAATACTCCCATTTTCTCAACTGAGAGATAGATATGGCCTACCTCCACAGGACTTCTTCAAGCACATACAAATCTCACACATTATCAGGTCAACACCGAATACTATCATGAGCCCTATACACACCCCCCATAAAATCACACAGGAATGTCTTAAAGCAGGATCAGCAAAAAAAAAACTACTTTCCAAGTGTTATACAGTTATTCTACAACTACCAACTTTGCAAAAAGCCCCTTTCCAAAGTGCATGGGAAAAAGACCTGGGCCGGGAATTCACCCCTCAGGAATGGACTCAAGCAACCAGAAATATGTCGTTCATCTCTCACTGTAGCAACCATGTTGAATTAGCAAAAAAAATATTGCTTCGATGGTATATGGTCCCTACCAGACTAACAAAAATGTACCCAAATGTATCGAATGTTTCATATGTGGTGGAAGTGTCCATGTCTGGAACAATTTTGGAAACTTATTTTTACAACAATCAAAGATACGACACAATTAAATCTACAAAAAACACCTGAATTGGCCTTACTTCACATTTTTCCGCAAAAACTTCAGAAACCTCATAAAATTATAATTGGTCACATATTAATAGCAGCTAAAACGCTCCTAGCACGCAACTGGAAATCTCCCAATATTCCCACAGACCAAGAACTATTTGTCCTGATTGATTATAATCTGCGTATGGAACGCCTTCACTATGTTTCCCAAGGATCCATATCATTTTATGAATCCATTTACAAAATATGGTCAACGGCGCGCACTCTTAATGCTAATGGAAAAAATCCATCTCTCCCCCCTCTCTCTTGACCTTTTCCACTATTTTCTTTTCCTACACTATTGATCTTAGCTCTCCTAACCACTGTTATTGTTTCGGTCCGGGAAAACGTTTCCTTCTCCTGTCCTTTTTTTTTTCCTTTTCTTTAATCTGTTAAGTCTTCAACAAAGCTCAGTTATTTGTTCATTAGTCTAGACTGTACGGAACTAGATCGTTCAACTCGATAGGATATATTATAGATACATATTACCTACCTTTCAGAAATAATAAAGGATGAAGCGAAGGTAGACATTTGCTGTTAAAGATATATTCCAGTTCATTGTACTGTACTCATACATGGATATGCTGGTGTATCTTTGGACAAGTATATTGTTTTAGTGTTTACAATATGTATCTTGTGTTTCTTATATGTAAACCGTCTATGTTTTCCGAAAATAAAAAAATATATTGGGAAAAAGATACATGTTGTTTCCCTTGGAGACGGGCCATTTTTTTATCATTAATCGATTGCTTCTTTCAAGGAAGCAGAAACAATGGTTAAAAAGTGTCATTATCCTATATTAAAGCTTCTATGTAATCTGTCTAGCCAAGCTTACATCTGGATCCAACTGCAGTTGGTTTTACTCATAAACACCTTTTTGGTGTACCAATCAAATTACTGCTCCTGGATGGTTAGATTTGGCATGTACCCATAGAACACTTGAGCAAGTTGGTGATGTTCTGTAGGAGAATTGGAAACCTTCCTGTATTCCTTTTTGTTTTTCTTGGCTTTGTGCAGTAATGTATTCTTTTTAAATGCAGGGTATATAACGGTGCCCGTTATGTTTAAATATAACCATAGCCCGTTGTTGCTTCTATATTCTTATTCGGCTTTGCCCTGCATGATGATTGCAGCACTGAACCCATATTTCAGGTGCTTGAGAAGCACCCTGCTTACCAACCCAGCCCTCTCTTTTATTAAGTATAGTCCTCCATCTGCTAGCCGAGGACGATGACTCTGTACAGTGCACAGGTCACCCATCAACTTAGCTGGAGTGCACTGTACTAAGAGTACGGCATGTACTCCACCTACGTACTTTCTGGAGTGAGAAAGCACTGAGCTTATCCTTCTGGAGACTGCACCACACAGTAAGGAAAGGGGATGGAAGACAGACTGTGGCACTTGCTGTAGGGATATTTTGAATTTTATTATTGTGGGGTTGTGTGATATATACACACACGGCATTACACTGCTAAAAGGCCATATTTTTTTCTCAAAAAAACACACACAAACATTTCTGATGTAGTGGCCCATTGCAGAAAAAATACTTGCACACCACTGGGCTAAAGGTTAATTAATCAGTGTTTAGCAGGATGAATAGTAAGTTTCCTTAAAGATGCAAGTTTTGAGACTTTTTGAAGATTGAGAACAAGGAGCTGGATGCTCTGCAAAATTGAGTTCCAGAGTAAGAGTGTGTTGTGTAAGGAACCCATTATAATAAACCATTGAATGTCAAAAAAAAAAAAAAAGACATTTTTCATAGTCTATTGATTATTGTAATATATCCTTCCACCATTTCAGAATAAAAAAAAAATATATTGAGCTGAAGAAAGTTGCTGATACTAGTTAAAATAATTATGGTTTCCTAAGGTGATGTGTACAGTGATTATAGGGGTCTATTTGGAAAGCCCCATTCTGGCCTTGGAATCCATAAGATTCCCCCTTTTCTGTAAGGGCCAAATATCAAGCTTTTCAATTCTCCAAATAACCATTGGATAATTGAACCTTTAATGGGCACAAGCAGAAAGGGAACATTAAATGGTAAATTGACATGAAAATTTGGAAGAAAAAAAATTAGTTTTCTGAAAAAGTATGCTATTAGTGCATAAATAGTGCAATTACCATGTCATGTAACAAAACCATGCATCTTACATGCTACTTAGAACCACAATAAAAGTTAGGGAGTTGCCATGTGTGTATATACACAAATGCTAACAATTATTTTACACACTTCATAAACCGCCATGCCTATATACGGTACCGTCATATCCACAGTGGACAACGGTGCATTGCTAATCAATGTTGATATCCACACTGTGGACATGAAACAGTACACTGATACACGTGAAATGAGGGGATGGGACAGGTCACGGCTGCTTTTTTGCAGCTGCTTCAGTGCAAGAAGTTCAGCGCAATTGTTCATCACAGGACTGTTTATTGTGGCACTTATTAGGGATTAGTATCAGGGTTAGTTTTAAGAGTGGCTACTTTATGGGGGGGGGCACTACTATTTGCCGCAATGAAATGGCTGTGCTGTCATACACCTAACAGTTCACCACTGACCTATCAGTGGTGAAATGGCCATGATTAACTACTCAACACTGGCATGATGGTCGGAAGGTACATATAGCCTAACAGCTGTTGACTGAACAATTACCGTTGATGTGATGCCAACCTACAGCTGGCATGATATCACTGGTATTGTTATACCACAATAGCTGTTATGGCAGTGTGTAAAATGTTGCTGTACATATAAATGCATGGCTACTTCCTTACATTTAGGGTGGTTATTAAATGCAATATATACTTGTATTACATGTGGTATATGTATTGATCTATTACTTTATATTGTATTTATATTTTTACATGTATTTTGTTATATTTTTTTATATACATAACATTTTCTTATCTTGAGATACAAAAATGTGCATATATATATTTATATAATTTTATATATATATATATATATATATATATATATAAATATATAAAAACATATAGAACGTACATATGTATAGCCAAATTTATAAGGGCTGTTCCGATCACTAGAGTGAACCAACTAAGGGGCAATTTTGAGCCAGCTATATAAATTCCTAACACTAGTCCAAAATACTGCAAGTACTTTGACATTTTTCATTTTGTCTCTTCAACTAAAGTCACAGCTGGTGCAAGGAATAAACTTAAAAGGGTCACTCTCTAAACCATTTCTTTCCCCCACCTCTAGTGCTTTATTACTCATACCCTAAGTAGTCATCTCTCTCACTTTAAACATAAATATGCATGTATTTATTCCAGTGTTTGCAGTACTTTAAAATATATGTTTTCAGGCTTTCTCCTGGGGATTGATCCTTCCCACAATAATAAATCAAATATAAGCAAAAAAAAATAGACATGTCCAGCATCTTCTGGGAGCTTAGTATGTGATGCAAAGATTGTTTGATAGTGTGGCTTTAATTCTCATTTTACTGCTTACACGAGCAAACAGAACTAAATGTACATTTTATGGTAACAGTGAATACTGTATTCAATGGGTTCTTAGAGAAATAAATCCACAAAGCCAATTAAAACAGATTTAGAAAATACCTGTATTTCACAGTTCTTAAAAAAAATTGTGGCACATATCATCAAGCTCTTCGGTTTTATTTTATATCTATAAATAAGGCTTTGATGCGAACAGTGTGTGCTGCACAGTGTGTAGCATGCTTCCCAGGAGCCATCTCCTAACCATGATGAACAGTTTTAAAACAGTAAGTTCTAGTAAGCAACAGAATAGTTTTCAAAATCAGAAGCACAGGCCATGTTAGCAAGTTAATGCAACTGTCAGCAGGAGGAAACTCCTAAAAACAGTCTCCTGTATTCATTCAGAACTTCATTAGAAAAAACGCTCCAATCTCTGAAGGCCAAATCATTCAATCACAGATGAAATATGGCTTCTGCGTTTACATTCCATTATAAGCAGGGCCTCCTCCTCCCTCGGGAACAACCCAGTTGATATTCTGACTTGGGTCTTTGATGTCACATGTCTTGCAGTGGACACAATTCTGAGCATTTATTTGTAACCGTGACCCTTCACCCGATTCCAGAGGAACATACTCGTATACTCCTGGAAAGAAAGAAAATGAAAGCAACGAAATAAATAACTAAGTGTTGCATACATCAATTAGCATTTTGAAGTGCATCGTGATTGGCATCTGCAAAGCCAAGCTTAGCCATTACTGCTCTGATGTATTTAAGTCAATTATGCATGTTTAGAATCCACCTCCAAGTGGTTGTACAGATTCCGGTTCTCAGTTACTCACCTGCTGGACAGAACCTCTGTTCTGGCCCATCATATATGGCCAGATTGTGATTTACCGGAACACTGTCATTCAGCAGAGTTAGATGTGCAGGTTGGTCATGTTCATGATTAGTACCACTAAGAGCCACAGATGACAAAAGATCAAAGCTCAGCTTCCCATCAGGTTTTGGATACTCAATCGGTGTGCAGTCCTTGGCAGGCTTTAACTGATCACTGTCCAAACCTTTATTAGGAGATGAGAATAAAAAAAATCACATAAGAAAATGTTCAGAAATTCTAATAATAGCCTTGAAAAAAATAAATGTTATACCTAAACTTTATGGAAAATAAAATTCATTTAATACAAACCAAACTTTCCCAAATTAGTAATATGTGTCAAAATATGTTGGTTTCACAGCATTTCAAGTTTTGAAATAGAACAGGTCTCATCAAACCACAATGAGCCTAACAAGCATACAGAATCTTTTCATGCACGAAAAAGGTGGACTAAACCACTGAACATATGAAACAGGATTAACCAAACATTCTGGAGGGTTGAAACATTACTTTTCTGTAAGCAGCCATGCTGAGCTTCATGCTTTTTTACACCAGACTGATCATGACTAAAGTCGCTCATTATGGAAGTACCTTCTGTAAACTGTTAAACACATCAAACCAAATTAGTTACAGGATGTTGATGAAGAAGCTGAAGAGAAATAAAAAAAAAAAGGGGAAACACAAACTAATGAGTGCAGTTAATATGATACCTTTATGTTTTAGTGTCCAAGGCTCTTTCCCTCTGAAGATCCAGTAGAAGACTCCAGTGTACATAATGCCACCATATAAACCCAGAGGAGTATGACAGGAAGGGCGGATATTCCTCACAGCGTATAGCTCCTTCCATACCCAGGATTTCTTTAGGTTCTCCTCATACTCTGGGACATTAAGGCCTTAATGTGAACAGAAAAAAAGCATTTGAATTTTTGCCAAGTAAATAAACTATACATTAGTAAGGAGGTGGAACATTATATTCCAAATTCCTGTAATATAATTTAAAGTAAGAAATTGTGACAATGACCTGTACAAGGTTAAAATTATTTTTACCAATATGACTCTGGTACCAAGTGATCACACATCAGCCTGTTTCTCTTTTGTTTTACAGATTTGTATGTAGTCTGTTAGCCATGTTGATAGTAAATACAGTCATACGGCATACTACAAAATAGGCAAAACAAAAAAAACACTCTGAACATAATTGGCCTGATTCATTTATAAAAAAATATCACTTATTAATTTTTTTTAACTTACATTTTTCTATTGGAGTCTATGGGGTTCGATGACCTGAGACAAATTAACTCAGGTCATTTAATAGACTACTTTGTGTTGAGAATTCTTCAAAAGATAGAAGCAGTTAAAAATGTACTTAAAATGTCAACCCAACACACAAGTAGTCTGCTCTATTGTTTAATACAAACATATATGGGTTACAGGTTTAATAGGGAAGAAAAAGTGGTCAGAAAAATGTGTGACTTAATAACTTAATTTAAAACACAAATCTACACACAACACTCAGAAACCTTGCTTTTGCCACAGTAATCTTAACAATGGATTCTGGGTAGGTATTTGCAAATAAGGTTATGATGACCCACTGTATACGACAGCCTTTGAACATAGCAGAAGTACCCTTCATGGGAACTAGTCGGCATGAGAATGGTTACTGGCCTCCTGCTTGAGGCTTGGAGCAGTATGAGATGCACACACAACATAAGTTATGGTGGGGTAAAGGTGATGGGAAAACTCCAACACTTAAAGGGGTAGCAGAGGCTTTATTAAACACCAAGTTCCATGTATAAAGTGGATATAGAGGTAAAGAGTGTTATTATTGTTAACCTTATATGCACATGCCTACCCAGAATTCCTTGCAGTGGTGGTAGCACTGCAAGTTTAGGATTTCTGTAGGAAAAGCAAGTCTTCTGGGTTGTCTGTGTTTAATAATACCTCTGCTACCCCCTGAATTTTTAGTGGATGGGGTTTCTCATCACCCTTATCCCACAATAATTGTGTTGTGTTAAAAATATTTAATAATTAATTTTTAACTAATATTCCAGGGAATTCTTAATGGGAGTACCAATTCTGTAAGACCTCTAACAGCACGCTTACTTTTGCACAAGTTGTAATCCAGAATTTAAAAATATATGTTTTGAGCAGCCAGTTAGGAAGGAGAGGAGAAGTGTATTCTGGTACCTCTGTTCCAAGCACTACCGAGATAAAAACTGTAGGCTTTTTAAAAATACTTCAATTTGCATATGTTAACATGACAAACAGTGCACTTTCACAGTCTCTTCTCTGCCTAATCTGTGTGTGATGGGGAAAATCTCTAGAAGCCAAATGTAAATTTCATAGTTAAATAAAATCTTTGGAGATGGCTACAACATAAAAATTGAGCATACTTACCTCCCTCAGCTTTGGGTGATGACTGTGCAGTTGTGGTGCTCACTCATCTACGACCCTGTGTGGCTATCACCTGATGCTGAGGGAGGCAAGCATTTTGATATCTACTTATTATCATTTGTTTGTCAGCGAACATGCACAATATTTAGGTGGGAAAAAAACCCAAATGCACAAACAAAATGGAAGACATATTTGAATGACACAGGACCTTGAAAAAGTATCTAATTTTGTAAAAAGCAAAAAATTAAAAGTTATGCATTTTGGGAATAACAACAATGCAACATAAAACATAAATGGAAGATTAAAGATTCCATAGGCAACAAAAAGGAAGGGATTCTTTACAGTAAGGACAATACAACATTTGTAATTCACTGCCAACAGAGGTGGTGCTATCAAATACAACAGATGAGAATTAAGAAATACATGAAAATGTATTTGGACCTTGAGTACTTGACTGGAGGTTTTCATCTGTCAGCTGTTTAAAGATGGCTTCTGCAGCCACCATTCCACTCTTCATAGCAGTGTGAGTCCCTTTGATCTTGGGCACATTCATGAAGCCTGGACTGCACCCGACAAAAACTCCACCTGGGAAGGTGAGCTTTGGTAAGGACTGAAAGTGGAGAGCAAGCTTTCAGACAATACATTTTCCTTACAATAGTTCATTTATATTCCATCAAGCTTTCTTTATTAAGTAAATGATTATCGACTAGTGTAAGTAGCAGCACCATAAAGAGGTAGACTTGATTAATATCATCTCTCTGCTGCCTTCGTCGTCATGGTAACATCAGATGTACACATATATGGATAACATTTTTACATCTATTACTCTATACTGAGCTATAAACTAATCCAATGATCAGGTTACCTGAAATCCTCCTTCATTAAGCGCCCTAGCTCCATAACCGATGCGATTTCCACCTTCCAGCGTAGGTATCACACTAGGATGGTGTTTCCACCTCTGAAATTCTCTAAATGGGTTCAAGAATGGGTTCTGGTAATCTAGACCAACCTAAAAAGTAAATTGTTGCATTTAGTTATTCGTTGGCTCTACTAGAACCAAAATGTTTTTAATGCAATTGTTTCTATGAATTATGGGTGTTTGGTCCTCCAGCTGTTTCTGTACCAAGATCATCATAATTCTCGCCAATCCTAAACGGCCGCTGAGAAATTATGGGGTTTGTAGCAGATAGAGAGCCTCAGTTAGGGACTGTGACATCTATCAAAAACAGTATCGTCACCTATAGTTTAATGGAACGCATGCAGATTATTGCAAACTATACAATTCTCCTTCACTACTAAGAACGTAGACTATGGGGATTATGCAGAAAGCTTCCTGCACACAGAAGGTGTTGGAAAGTAAAAATAAATAAATAAAAGGTGCAAGAAGTTTTCAGGTTGCAGGTTTGCATTTTTTTTCATAGATTCAGACACTTCTCAGGAATAGAACATCTGCCAAACTGTGTTTAGTGGAGGTTCTCAAACACTGATCAGGAACTGAAAAGAACTTGATTCTTTATACATGGGTTGTGCCAGCACTGAGAGCACTGGTGCAACCTTGAAGTTCCAGACAGGTGCAGATGGAACCAGACACTTGTTGGGTGTCTGCATTATACATAGGGATATATGGCGCATCCTGCCTATTAAGTGCTATCCACTTGTGTGCATCCATTATAAATAAAGCCTATGAATTATAGAGAACACCTACCACAAAACCAAGTGCCACAAGAGGCTCGCCTTCATTGAGGTGATACAGAAATGACCCACCATATGTGTGTCTATCCAAAGGCCAGCCCACAGTGTGTTCAACCAGACCTGGCTGCCATTTCTTCTCATCAATAATCCACAGCTGAAAAATACAAGGAATTTTCAGTTTTTAAAACAAACAAACAAACACACACACACACTTTATTCTGTAGATTGCCAATTACAAAGAAAATAAATGTTGCAAGTTTGTTTTGAATTCGTAATTTGTACTCCTTACTCATGTAATCATATTTGGCAATCTCAGACAAATACAAAACTGGTGTACCAGATTTACAGTTTCAAGAATATGTATTGCTATTTTTTTAATATTTCTTTTTATTATTTAGTGCTGGGTCAAAAGCTTTGTATGCAATTGATTTTAGTGTGGTACCATGCTTTTATGAATGATATTTTACATATATTGTCGTATAACTTATATTTTGGATACTGGTATAGTAAAAAATGCTATAGCACTCTAAAAGGATATTTATATTGTGGGACACATTTATTTGATGTTTGCAGGTATTTTCTGTATAAAACTGTGTATGCATTGCTGTGTTGAATCTGACTTTTTTTGTTACCTCTTTAAGCCCAATTGCATAAGTTTGTGGTTCGCAATTCTCTCTCAACTTGAACTTCTTGTACAACTGCTTGGCAAGATGCCCATGGCAGCCCTCTCCAAAGATAGTTACTTTGGCATGCAGCTCCAGACCCCGCTCAAATATAGGCTGTAATAAATAAGACAGACAGTTTACAGAGTTACCCAGGTGCACAAAATGATAAGCTATGGTCATAGAAAGGGCACACATAAAGCTGGTAACAGTCTAACACAGTGGTTCCCAAACCAGTCCTCAAGGCCCAACCACAGTCCAGGATTTAGGGATTACCCAGTTGTGTTTTGTTTAAAAACACCTTAAAACACTCTAGGATTTTCCTAAACCTGGACTGCTAAGTTGGCCTTGAGGACTGGTTTGGGAACCAGATTAGGTGTTCTCATGTGAACAGTTTGGCAGGACACACAAGTCACCTGACTGCTCAGTTACAATAAAAACGATTTTACACTATGCAAAAAATCTCATCTATCGCATGTGAGTCAAAGTGCCTTTTAAAGAGATTTAGCACTGCCATACTGGGAGAGACCTGAAGATTTCTGAGTGCCCTGAGAGAGGCTGCACATACACTTTTAAAAGTGAGCAGTATTATTCCTGCTCCAACACAAGTGAGTGTGTTACCAATCTGGGGGGGACCCTATTACCATTTATCATATACAGAGATCACTATTGCTGTGTTTTGTTTTCCTTCACATTTCATCGTACTACACGACAAAAGGACATCTGATCAACCCACAAAGAACTGCTACTCCATATGCTCCACTAAAATGTAAATATATTTGTGCTTTTTTGTGAAGTTTTAGTGCTCCATCTTTTATCACTGTATGTTTGTTGGAGAGGTTTTTAAGGGGACACGAACTTTGATGTTACTGAGAAGCTTATGTAAAAATTGTGTGCGATTTTTTAATCCATTGTGATAGTGCCTGAAAACACAATTTCTTTTCCTTTTTTAATTAAAAATAACTTGTGTTGCCAAGTCAGGAGAGCAGCAAATCAGAATAGTAATGCATTTAATATGAGGTCTAATGTAGAAGCCATAACCAATAACACAAGATCTGTAGTATTAAAGACAAATAATTTATTTTTATCTAAAGTTAAAGATTATAGGTGCTATGGTTCCCTGTTGTCCGGTCGTTTATCAAGTCCTGACCTTGTGTTTCCTGTGTGTCATAATCACTCACAACCTTGGTATTGGTTTGTGTTGGTTCTTCTTATTGAGATAGTAACATCCCTTCAAGCACTGGGTAACTTGTTCTGCCTATAAAAACTTTAATATAGCATCCATCAATTTATCTAAATGAACTGAGCAGGAGCTCTTCCTGCTGGATGTTAGAGCTATACCCACATACAGGTACCACAAAACATAAAATAATCCAGAAACACTCTGCAGACTTCCATGAATACAGGTTTTTCTACGGTATTGGATTATAGAATCCAAGGTCTGTAGTGTTGTGCTATCAAATGCCATATTTTCGATTACGTAAGACAAAGTTTTGTTTCTGATCAAATGTTCTGAAAAAGATTATTGGTCTTATATTCAAGATGGTCTTATAATCAAATCTAAAATAGGAGATCTAGGATCAAGATCTCCCACAGAGCTGCTTGGGACCTGGACCTGTGGGGCCAACAGCAATAAAATATGTAGTTTATGATCTAGACAGCATACTACTACTTGGAGAGACAAGGTTGTGCTTATGGATTAGTTGTGTAGTAGTACCCCTTTCAGTGTAGGAAAAAGACTCCTATCCTGTGTGAAGCTGGTAAGTGAATCTTACTGTTCTTTTGGACTATTCCAAACAGTGCCATTAAAAAGGGACACTTCAGGCATCAAAGCAACTTTGGTGCAAATGGTAGTGTACAGATGGTTTCTGCATCAAAAAGTATGCTGGGGTTGATTAAGAATCCCTTTTAAAGTATTTTGTTCTACTTCTCCCTTTAGTGTTGTTTATATGTAAGAGGAGATTTTTCAACTATACAGGTATGCATAGCACTGCACATAGGTGCTTGTGTCAAAGGTGGACCGGAGTGCAAATGAGTCAATGCATATAACCTATTTTTCTTTTACTCAAAGTCTATATTTTCAGTCCTCTACATCAAAAGTTGTCATTACCTTTGGTGAGCCATCCTTATGGATTCCTACATCGTTAGTTGCAATGCCCTTAACACTGCCGTCTTCATGGAAAAGTACCTAAAATTAATACAAATAATCATATACTACTGGATAGAACTTGATACAACACAAGGATGCTGATCTACACACAGAAACACTTATTCTTTCATTAATGTGGGTGCATTCACCTCAGCTGCAGCATACCCAGGATAGATCTCAACTCCAAGAGCTTCTGCTTGTTCTCCAAGCCAGCTTACAAGATGCCCAAGACGCACAATATAATTTCCATGATTATTCATCGGAAGGCCTAAAATGTTGTGTGCATAGAATAAGTAGTTAAAAAGTGTAGTACCATATCAGACATGGAAAAACAGGAAACAGTTAAAATTATACAATTTATTGGCTAACAGTTTGATTGCAAGTTTTCAAGATGCTAGGTGCCTTCTTCAGTTATTAAATGAGGCTAAAACAAAATTTACTAAATTACCAAACACGGTAAAAAAAGAAATAAAAAAAAAAAAAAAAGGCAAAATAATCACACAAAAAAGAACAAAAACAAATTAAAATAAAACACTGAGAAACCACTGCATACTATGCATTTTTTTTTACAACCACTTATTTATGGTTTTTTCCAAATACATTTTTATTGAAGATATATTTTTTCATTATAATAAAGGGATCACCTAAATATATTTACTGTGCATACAGAGCATGAAAATGATCTATACATTGTGTTAACAAAATTGCAAGCAAATGTCTAAATTAGACATTATAAGGAGGAGACACCACAAACATATTTTAAAAACACACAGTTCTCCTAATTTAAGCATTTGCTAGGCACACAATGTAATGATCATTTTTTTTATGCTCTACAAGCACAGTAAACATAATATTCAGGTGATACAGTCTCTGACTCTGAAAGGAACACTTTGTTTCTAATACTTTCAGATACAAACATTTGGGAATGTTTATCCAATTTCCTAGTTGAAAAATAACCTGACTTAAAGAGGAGCAAATGATTAGGCACAATACACATTTTAATGGCTGCTATCCACCTTGTCCATGAGATATTGTATGCCAACCATTCTTCTAGCACTTTCTGTAGCATACACCACACGACACAAATTCATTTCTGCTGGACTGTTGAAGGAGGGGGAGATTTTCAGACCCAAATATTAGAAATGCTCAGTTCTCCAGACAAACTTATTGTTATTATTTTTTTTTATTTTTTTTTTTTAGAGATTTCAGGCTTTCTACCCCAATAAACAAGGGAAAACTTGAGTCTTCAAATCATTTTTATGATAAGATTCTTCATAAAACTCTTGTATCACCTTGATTACGGCTTGCAATGATACCTGAGGCTCATTAAGACTCAATAGCCCATCATCTACATATACACTTTTTTAAAATTGATGTGAATATTTTTCAGATTTTTTTTTTTTTTTTTTTAGATTAACTGCCAATACATTCAATATGCACATCTAATTCTATTTTCTGATTTATGAACCATTTAAACATTTAACACATCAGTAATCAGGAATCAAGACTAGCCAAAAGTGCTTCCCCACCGAAGAATGCAAACAATTACCTATAGAAATGTGCTGAAAGGTTTCTCATTAGCAGCATCTTGTTATAATAAATGTAAATCATACCTGGAAGGATAGGAACAGGTATTCTGTATTTTTCAGTTAATATTCCAAACTTGTCTCCAGTTACAGGAGTATTGAGAGGAGCCTGAAGTGGGTAAATAAAAAGAGAATCCACATCTTATATAAAACAGATATTAAAGCACAATTAACCATCTATTTAGTTGAATCCAGGAAGCCCATATATTGTTTTTGTAACCCTTGCTACCTTAGTAGAAGCAAGGATTCAAAAATAGTGTCCCCCTTCTCCCAAGCAAACCTGACATGCATCTAAATAGATACGCATGCAGGTTTATGCTCGACTCTGCCTCAGAGCTGAGACAGAGACAGTCGGGAGGCTGGCGTGGGTTCAAAGTATCAGTGCACAGCCAATCTGATCCGGGTCTGTCAGATCTGGTGTTCTCCCTCTGGTATTGCAGTGAGATCCTCATTTTCAAAGGGGATTAACAGATCCCCTTTAAAAGATCTTCTCTGTTGATCCCCTTTGAAAACGAAGGTCTCTCTCTGCAGTGGGGTGCGAGCCCCAGCTCTGATTTGCTGTGCATGTGCTGGGTTTACTTTGGAAAAATGGGGTCACTCTTCTTTGACCTTTGCTTCTATGAGAGAAGTTCAGTTGTCCTTTGAAAGAGAAATATACATACTTCCTGGTTTCAATGTATCAAAAAAAGATTGCAAGTGAGGGAAAATATTCTTGCAAATTTAGGAATCTACACATGGCTAATCAGTAAGAATGTATAATGCAAAGTTTTACTACTTAAGGTAGATAAGCAAAGGTCAATAAGATATTGGTATGTATTACAAGGGGTATTGATTTCAGGTAGTAAGATATTATTCTGCCTCTTTACAGGTCTATGGTAAGACACCACCATGAATATGCAGTTGAATTTTCTAGAAGTGGAACTAGAGAAAGATCAGAGGAGGGCTACAAAACTAATATGGGAAATCAAAAGATTTAGTTATGAAGAACAGCTAGAAAAGTTAAAAATTGTACAAGCTAAAGAAACGGTCTCTTAGAGGAGATACATTAATGTTATATAAATATGTGCAGGCCCATACAAAGGGGTCTTTAAAGAACTGTTCAGTAACAGAACAAAGCACAAGAGGTCACCCGCCAAGCTAAGACTTTAGTCTATGACAGCGGAAGGGATTCTATACTGTGGAAAAAAATGTTGTACTTAATTATTGTTGTATAGCCAACACACTGACACAATTATACTATAATAAACGTGATTGTTTGTATGCAGCAGACACCGGTGAGGACCACCAAACACACAATATTGAAGTAAAAATGAAAAACATTTGCAATAAATTGTTGCGCAATAAAAATAACGATGATACTAATCTTGCACACTTGACAATTAAATGCCTCATATACTTGGTATTGCGTATATATAACAAAAAGAGAAAATAAGCATGCAATGTGTGACACTGAAGGAACCAGTAAATATGAAATGTGCCTCCAAAAGAGAACAACTCACATGCACTAGAGTCTGTGACCTGGTTCTAGTATAATCGCGAAACGGAATACAGTCCCCACTATCCATAGGCAGAAATCTGGAAAAGCGCTGATGTAAAAACCGTCAAGAAATAGGGAGAGAGATGGACCATTGAGTAGTATCAAATAAAACAGAGTTTAATGGCCCCCAATAAAGTTAGGCTTACACAACAAATATATAAAACAGCGATATACAAACTCGGGTTTTCCGCATGGACCAGTAATTGCTCCTAAATCTCTTTCACTGCAGCAACACGCGTCTTTGCGTCCAGATATACGCCCCCTTGCGTCTGACGTCACACAACGTGTTTCGTCCAATGGGACTTCTTCTCAAGTCCCACTGGACGAAACGCGTCATGTGAAAGAGACTTACGAGCAATTACTGGTCCATGCGGAAAACCCGATTGTTGGCTTTCTTATATCCAGCCATCACACGCAAGTGTTGTGGAGTTTGTATATCGATGTTTTATATATTTGCTCTGTAAGCCTAACTTTATTGGGGGACATTAAACTCGGTTTTATTTGATACTACGCAATGGTCCGTCTCTCTCTCCCTATTTCTAGGCGGTTTTGACATCAGCGGTTTTCCAGATTTCTTCCTGTGGATAGTGGGCACTGTAGTCCTGTATCACAATTATACTAGAGCCAGGTCACAGGCTCTAGTACATGTGAGGTATGGAATTCAATGCCTGAAGAGGTGATGCTAGCTTATCCATTAGATGCTTTTATAAGGGACCTGGATATTTTTTTAATGAACCAGAACATACAGGGCTATGTATGTTAGTGTAGCATTTAATTTTTCCCCATTCAAAATTGCTGAAATAATTTTTTTTTTAACCTTCTTTTGGATCAACAGCTGTAAACAAGGAACAGGAAAAGGGGTGAAGTTGAAAGGCGCATACAAAACCGTATCCATCAAATCTGCTCAGACTTTAAAAAACACAATTTTGCAGGCGCATATACCGTACATGAACAAGTTTTGGCAACCGTTTTTGCAGCTTTTAATCCAATGCCTTCAGTATAGATGTAAAGCTTTGCAGCTACTTTTTTATATGTATTTGCCAGCAAATATAAATATATAATTATACTATCCTCTACCCTTGTAATAGACTTGGAGTTGGAGGTGTAAAACAGTATGCAACATAAGGTGCAGTAGCAACTCACGCATGCCGCACAGGAAGGCACATATTTACAGGCCTGCATATGCTCCTATATATTTTATTTAATACAATTATCTCTAATATTTTTAATAAAGTGATAGGAAAAAAATATGCCTTCTTAAATATAAATATGAAAAGCGTTCAATAGACATCAAATATATAATTTGCACACAATACATAAATTTAAAAAAACCAAAAGTGTACTCTTATTTCATTTTTACAAATTGTGTGTAAAATTCCTCAGTGCAGCTTAGGGGAGATGCATTACACTTTTGTGATTTTTACATCAGCTATCTCCAGTACCTTGTATTAACCACTTTCTTTTGACCTATTTTTTGATAATAAAGCTACATTTTGCTATCCCCATCACATGAATCTCACTGCTTATACATACCCCTCTTTCCTTCCAGTCTGGAAACAGTTCCTGCAGCGCTCTGGGCTCCAAGCATGCTCCTGAGAGGGTGTGTGCCCCAAGCTGGGCTGCTTTTTCCACTAGACACACACGCAGCTCTTTATTGCTCTCAGCCGCAAGCTGCTTGAGACGTATGGCTGCAGACAGTCCTGCTGGGCCTCCTCCTACTATCACAACGTCTGCTTCTTCAGCAAACCTTTCCATGCTCACCTCTGCCACAAGTTAAAATAGAAAAAGAATATAGTGTGAGAAAGGACCTGACCTGTACCATAAACTGCAAAATAAAACACTTCTAGTGAGATGAGCATGTGCACATTCAATATGTCCCAATACTTTCTGTGCGTTGGACAGATTCAGCAGTAATCCTATCACCACCCTGGCTGTGCCATGGAATCCGGTCAGACAGATTAGGGTACCAATGTCAAAGCAATGGAAGGCGCCAGGTTCTAATCACTTTATCAGAACCACCAGATAAATCTAATGGAATGAAAAGACGAACAAAATACTCATTTTACTCAAACAACTATTCTATCTATAGTTTTTTGTATCCACTTTATTTATATATGGTGTTGGCCCGAATCCCTTGCAGTGGTGTGGGCACTGTGTATACAATGCTCTAGTGAATTTTCTTTAGAGCATAAACCCACCATAAATGACGGACATTCTAAAACTTAGAAAGCACACATTACATGACTTTCTAACTAACAAACTGAACTGTTCTGAGCACTAGGTACCTTCCCATCTTTTGTCCTGTTCCCGGGAACAAACGGTGTAGTGTGTGGTAATGCGGGGCACAGAGGAAGATGCCAATCTCTTGATGCAGAAGGCTGGCAGACCCATCTTCAGTGGTGCCAAGTGATGCAAACACTGATGTGCTGTGTGGAGGTAAGGTAAACAAATTACATTTAAAAGCAGAGAGACAACATGAAATTGTATATTTTTCAGTTTAAAAGAATTGAAGCGATGCAATAGATTACAAGGCATTATTTCAACAGAATAGTGAATAGCCAACTTCATCTCTACAGAAGATAGTAGACATAATTGCATTTATTATAGATTTTAGTCTAATGACAAAGAAACAACCCTCAGTAAACTGGACAAAGTTGTAAAAATAATACTAAATTAGCTCAGTTGAAATAAAAAAAAAAATTGTACCAATTTTTCCATCCCACCATTGTTGCCAGCACTATGTTAAAAAAAAAATAGCTTAAATGGCATTCATGAGGGGGGATAAATTATAGCAAAACCAATTACAAAATATACACTAATGCAGTAAACTGTGGCCCTCTGTAGTTATTGGTATTCTTCATGTTTATTTAGTACAGTGCAACCAATCACCAGCCAGTCCTTTTCCTACTGCCCATAAGATGGCACAGTTGGTAAAATGCCCTGACTACAAAGCCTGTTCAAACCTCAAGGTCACAGGTTTCAATCCAGGCAGCCCTTCATTATTCCAGGGTCAGTAAATGAGTACCATGAATTGGAATATTGTACATACATTTTAATTGAAGCACTGCTTGAAAATGAAGTCATTACTGGACTAAAAATCCCCAAATGATAAAGGATGATGATCCGTAGCCCAGTATATGATGGAAACTGTCCATGCCCAGCCATGATCTACGAACAAACGGTCTGATCTACACAATGCATTTAAATGTGCAAAACAGAAGCTAAGTTGCTACCTGTGAAACATGTTCTTACACATGTTCTTACAAAGCCTTATTTTTACACTATTATGTCTGCATAATACTACTGGTTAAGAATCCCTTTAGCCAGAAATCTGCTACACATTTTTTTTTTGCAAACTCCACACACACACCTGTCAAAATGCAAGCACACAACACAACTGCGATATAGCCTTTCAATGTATGCTCAGACTCCCCCACACTCACAAAAGGAAGTGTGCAGGCCTGATGTTCCAATGGCATATAACCAACGATGCCTCACATCACTGGAAAAGTGAATTATTTTCTCTATACCGCATTGCATTACTATTACTTTATTTCATGTGTACTGAGAAACTTTAATATATTTTATTGATGAAAATGGTCCATTATACTAAATGACCAGTTATCCAAAAATACTACTAGTCCCAAGGGATAAGGGATAATCAACCTGTAATAATAAACCTACTTCCTTACATATGTACACAAGTTGTAGTTCTATGACCTTTCCCCTACATTTTATTTGGCCAGTAGGGGGCTAAACTTACATCCTATGTATGCCAGTATATTGTTGTTATATAAATTTCTGATTATGTAGGCATACAACACGCATTATATAATGTACCAGAATACATACTCATACAACTGTGACACACAGTATTATCCTTTGCATGTTTTATATTGAAACAGATCCAAATGCCAGCTGATTAATCCATATTCACACAAATCAATGCAAATAGCAATATATATATATTTATGTTACGGCTAATAATATCGAACTGTTAGTGCTCCTCTTACCTTGCATTGTGTATTTGCAGAGAGGCAGCATCATGGTGTCTGTCCCAGACCAGAGGTCAGTACACAACACAGACTGACAACTTACACTCTGTGATATTCGCTCTGCGCACTGAGCTCAAAGCACACATAACCTTCCACCAAGCACAGAGCGCAGGCGTAGTAAACACACTTGGGAAAGGTAGTCTTGTTACGCTTGACTGCTTTCATGCAACCCGGAAGATGAACTACAACCATAGAGAGGCACTTTGCAAAAAGACAAGGCTCTGATGGATGTAGTGTCACCTACCGGTAGAAAATATTGATTGCTCTAACTACGCTCAGTTAACGGGGCTCAATGAAACCGATCATGTGAAAATGTATTTTACATTGAATGTCAGTGTTTAGCTGCCTGCAATATCGTATAGCACCACCTGCTGTCAATTATTGTTGTTGAATAGACTGCAGTAGTATTTGTTAATGGATACCATACGAGAGCTTGGAGGGAATGGCAATGCATTGAATTATTGTTACCATAGTGTGTACACTATCAACATTATATGTTCATTGTAAAATATGACAAAACTGTCAATTCCTCGAAACCCGTAAAAACAGCCACATGGCCACACTAATTCAAAGATGAGTTTTACTGGCAAAATTATTTTTTCCATATGACCAAGAAAAATAAATAGTTTTGAATTACCACGATGTTGCCTTAACAACGCTATCAAACCACCCAATGGTCACATGAATGTTTGTTTTTTTTCAATAAAGTTTAGCAAAAAAAAAAAAAAAAAGCAAACAAAACATAGACTGATTGGCTGAGAATCGGGCGCTATTTGACTGGCTGTAGTCAGGTCGCGCTTCTTGTGAATCTTGTACAGGTCGCTGTAATGGCATCAGCAGCCAGAACCGAGCGCGAAGACACGCAGGAGCTGCGGGAGGAAGTGGAGCTGCAAATAGATGATGTGAGGAGAAAATTAGTCAAGATTATATTTCAACGTTATAGTTATGCTATCGGTACTTGTACAATGCCCAGTAAATGTGTTCTTCTGTCTTATTGTAAATAAAATAATGTTAATCTAAATGAGTTACCAAACGACCTATTTATCAATTGGCCAAAGTTGCTGAAAATGACCCCCCCCCCCCCCTCCCGAATTAAAAGCACAAGAGCATTCTCTCTAATCTAGACAGTCTAACGTTCTCCTTTTAATAGCCTCCTCTTTCCCTTAGTAGGAGGTATTGTCTGAGGTCTGTGGACAAACATGTCAAAAAGTGCCTTTTTTGTATTCAATTGACCTTTTAGGATTGATAATTTAGACACTTTTGATATTAGATGAATTAATGATATTTGATTCCCCTCATCTCATTGGGTGCGCTAAGGAGTATATGAAATGGTTTCTAACCGCAGTTTTGTTTCAAGGGTACTGGTTAATAACATAATTAATCTGTCTTTTCTTTTTTTTTTTTTTTTGTATACATTCCCAGTTTATATAGAAGAGAGTATTTTTGTTCTTCCAAACAAAACTTAGGTAACATTTATAAATAAAAGGCATAGTTCATTCGGCTCTCTAATGTTGATTAAAAAAAAAACCCAACACGTTGAACTTTAAATGAAGAGTCTGGTTGAAAGTACCTTTGATTTGATTTAACCGGCTGGTGCCATATTTCTAGAGCCGTCACTGTTGCAACTTACCTACTTTCTCTTTAATACGGTATACACAATGGTTAGTCTACTGAAAAATGAACGTGATATATCACATGGAGTTTGGGCGGGTTGGTCCTCTTAGGATGTGTTCTCTACATACAGCATTTGTTTGCTACAGTTTTTTTTTTTATGCAATGGCTAACTTGAATATAATATATATATTTTTTTTTACTTTGTTTTGCAAACTTTTTTCTGAAGATTCAAGCCAAAAATGATTATCCAGCATCTCATGTGAGCCAATCTGTGTGCTCCCATTAAGATGTATGGGGATGATTGATCGCTGCATATGTCCCCCTGCAATCACTGCAAAAAACAGGATGGCAGTTACTGTCTTCTGAATAAAGTCACTGCATATACTCATGATCAAGTGGTTATGTACCGATCCTCTTGCAAGTAAACAAAAGAGCGGGGTGGGGGAAGCGGGGACCTTTTCCAATGGAATGGCCCCATACATCAGATGAACCGGTTAGTTTGCTGCATGGAGTGTCTCTTTAACTGATTTGTGTAAAATGTGACTTTTTCTTTTGAGTTGTGCTGTTAACACAGTGACAACTAGATAATTGATTTCATTTATGTTTCTTTCCATAGGTTGCTTTTGCACTTACAAAGCTGCTGGACACCACTACAACAATTTCATGGCAAGTAGAAGAATTAACTTCCAAATTCACAGAAAATGCACGCTTCCTGAAGGCTTTGCGAGATCTTCTTAAAGACGGTTACCAGAATTTGAATCTCACCAGCTGATGTTACAAAGAAGCTACTTGCATTATTCATGGAGAGTATGGGAAAAATATAATCATATATAATTTTTCCTAAAAATAAATATTTGTACGATCACACTTATAATTGATCTGACAAGAAGTACCAAGTTTTCTCATGACTGATTTTTTTTTCTTGAGTATTAAAATTTGTACAAAATGTGTGTTTGTGTGTAATGCATCTTTGCTATAACTTGACATTCTTGATCTTTAAAGGTCACCATTTTTTTAATTGTCTGAAGTCCCTTCTGCTAGTGTGTAGTTTTGTTCAAATTACAAAGACCTCAATCAAAACTAAGATCTATCCTTTTCACGCTAGATTATTATTTATTTTTATTTTTTTCCACTAACAGGATTGCATTTTTTTTTATATAACCTTTTCTTTATTTGTTCACACTTTAGCTTTCCAGACCAGATGATAAACATCTGCTTTAGAAGGGATGTTTATTCATTTCAAGTGAGCTAAAATCATTTGCCTTCTGGGTGCTTCTTTGATTAAATACCTCTTGGTATAAATTGGTCTTTATTTACTTTATTCTTTAAATGACAGCTATATGTCCTTGCGTTAATGCAAACTGACCCTGAGATTTCCTATGGACCTTGCTTGGTGATCCTTTATTTATGCTTTCATAAAAAGAGAGTTGTATTTCATATTGGAACAGGTGATGCTTTAATCACATTCATTAGATATGTGACTTCTGCAACAAAGTTTATTTTGAGTGTTTACATGTGCATGTTTTTTCTTTTCCATGGATACATTTTCCTTTTAATCTATGCATTTCAAGGCTTATTCTGCAATGTCATTTTTTTTTATCCTTGCCATTGTAGATAACGCAGTCTCTAAAACAAGAGACTTTTCCGATCTTTCAAGCGGCTCAATTTTTTCGTTCTAACTCTTTGGTCTGTAAATTTTTCATTTCTGAATATTTATTGCCAGCAGGTGTCTCTCTTGCTCTCTCACTCCTCAGCTCCTCACTCTTATAGTGCAGCAATTAATATAATTCCCCATGATTCGCTTTCTTAGCTCTACAGTGAATGGAAGAGGTGAGCAAGACATTTTTTTTTTTTTGTCAACAAACATTTTGCGTTTAAGAAATGTCAGTCGATAAACAGTTTTGTAATTTTGTTCAGGGAGTTGTTTTCTTGTGATTTCAATTCCATGACCCTAATCTGATTTCCATATGATTCTAATAAGTGAAATTAGATAGTTGAACATTTTTTTTTTTTTTATATTTGTAAATGGTATTACATTTCTGGAATGATAATAGGTTTACAAAACATATATTGGTTAATGCCAGTGTAGTTCGATGGTGGAGGTGGATTACTGAAGATTGTTTTAATGGTTTCTCAGTTTGACTTAAGTCTGTTGCAACTAAAGACACAGCATCTTAATTTTGGAACAGGGAGCAGGTGTGACAGTATTATGGTGAGAGCAAATTAATGTTTTCTATATCTAGCCAATATCCAATGACTTTGCTCAGGTGCTAGAGTGGAACTACACCAAATCCTTCCCCAATAACCGTAAAATAATGCAAAAATGCTCAGCACTCCAATAGTGAGATTTTAATATCAACCAAGTGGCAGCATTTTGATCTACCAAGGGTCTTTGGCTATACAAGGACCGTACAAGCAAATGTGAACAAAGTGGTTTTATACACGGCAAACACTAGGGGGTCCTTATCCAGCTGCTGGTATGGGTTCTGGTCATTAAGCTGGGAAATTATTTCACTGACATAAGCTATATCATTTTGTATTGCACTGGACCCTCCCATGTTGGCCAGTTTATAAATTAGAGTGTCATTATCTTTCATTGATTTTAAAGCAAGCATGCTCTTCTTGTTAAAGTTCATCTTGGGCATAACCTTATCTACCTCTCTTTCTACAAATGTTTCCACAGGCGCAACATTTACACAAGGCAAGAACACACTTATTTCCTACGTTAAATTGTTTTCAATGAAAATTTGCACTTTCACAGACAGTGTTAAAGTATTCTTTGATAAATTACCAGATAAATCGGTTAAGCTTGATGTTTCTCAAAAACGGAATATTATTTTTCAATGAAAAAGTGCTCACAGTGTAAGAAGGACAAAATTAAAGTCCTTATGCGAGTACATTTACTTCTGCCTCGCTGAGCTCATGGTCTGACCGGTAAGTGTTTGTTGCTGTGGTTCCTCAGCTGGTGGCTTTGTTTTTTCTACTTCCTGGATAAAAAAGAAGCATAAGGAATGGTAAGCTTTTCCATGGTGTCTACTTCTGCAGACAAATCTTCATCCCTCTGCACGGACCGGTAACTCAGCTGCCTCCTCACAGGCTTGGGGCCAGAACTTGATTTCCTCGTGAATGGCGATCATCTTACCATTTGTAGATATTCCGTTTAACCCCTTAGTGACAAGACATTTTCACCTTGACTTTCCCTTGGTGACAATGGCTGTTTTGACATTTCTAGGGTGTTTGTGTTTAGCTGTAATTTTTTTCTTTCTCACATACAGTACCCACACAAATTATATCTTGTTTTTATCGTCATAAGAAGGGCTTTAATTAGATACCATTATGTTCATCATATCTTATAATTTACTACAAAAAAATCATAAAATATGATGAAAAATTAAAAAAAACCCACTTTTTCTAACTTTGACCTAAAATATAATTTACACAAATAAAATCATTACAAAAAACCCCGTCTAAATAGTTTCTAAATGTTGTCCCGAGTTCAAAAATATGCATGTTTCCATATTTTTCGGTATTTTTTTGCGAGTTATGGGGCAAAAACCAAAAATAGTGTTTTTTGTTTTTTTCCTATATTGATCTTTTGACCCCAACCCGAACCCAAAATGTAACCCTAACACTAAATTTAACCCCAACTCTAATCCTTATTATATCCCTTAATATTTTTTAACTTTAATTTAATTTTAACCCTATCCCTTATGCTAAAAAATATTTAATTTTAACCCTATAGGCTAATATAGCTAAATAACCTGTTTTTATTTAATTAACTATGTATTTTAATTATTTTCCATTGCAATGCTACTAAACTACCACTAGGGGTAGTCAAGTAGCATATTCCGAGCGACGGAAGTGAAGTTACTTTCACTTCCGAAGCTCAGACCGGCAGAGGACTTAGCCATATTGACGGAGCAGCATGCTCCGTCAATATGGCTCCCCACGATCGCTCCATGCGGCCCTCGTGGGGGTCCCAAAATAGAAATATCGGTGCTGGCTATTGCCTCGATGTCGAGGCAATAGACCAGCACTGTTAAAGCGGTTTTCGCGATCGTTGATTAATCATCGTCATTGATTGATCGTCATTAAGGGAGATTCTCCAAGGACGTTCTTTGTCGGCAAGGGGTTAAAGGGTCAGTCTTGTCGCAAAAATCATTTTGGTGCAAGATGAAGATTACTGCTTGTATAGTGCACAGGCTTTTTATTCTAGTGTGATTTGATACAGTCATTCTCCATGAATCACATTTTTAATATTTGACTCAATTCATCACCTATTTACTACAGCTGCAGCAGCACTGATTATATTGACACTAATAATTTAACATTTTGTTTTATTTAGTCACTTCCTGTGCTCCTTTAAAAGAATTCATTGTGTGAACTGTGATAAACTTGCTCTTACACAGTAGGATCTCTTAACAGTGCAACATATTGTCTGATGACATCATTAGAGAGACAAGAAATTTCATTCATTTGAATTAAATTATTTTCATTGGTTCCTGCAGCAAAAAAAAAAGAAAGAAAAGAGAAATGTACTTTTATTCAGCGTGTGGGTAGTTCTGGTTTCTTGCTTTAATTTCGCAAATTCATCTAGATGTAAATATTTAAAAGTGTAATCAATGTAAAACATGCATTTTAAAGTACATTGAAAGAACATTAATATGCATTAACATTTGGAAGATGTATTTTGGGCACTAGACAGTCCCTTTAAGATAATCATCTAGATTGCGTTGAACTTTTCATCTTTTGTGATCCTCGACCTCCAGCTTGAAGGTATTTACGTAAGTCTCCACCGAACATTTTACAGCTGAACTTGTCTTCTGTGTAGAGTTTTCTACAGTCACCTTCAAGGCAGGCAATCTCATCTGCTCAGGTGTAGAAATTCAATTGTAAGGCAATTTTCCATGCTTAAATTGTTTTACATGCTTGAGTCTAATTAAAGGAGTTTTAAAAACCATGTGACTTATAAATGGTACAATATTGATTTCTAGTTCATGTGATGCTTTATATGTTAGATAACTATTGAGAAAATACATAGAACACGGCCGTCCAACGTGCGGCCCGCGGGCCAAATGCGGCCCGCCTGCCAGAGAGGTGTGGCCCGCCTGAGAGTAGCAGCGGTAGCTGCACCTCTCACCCGCTCCAGCAAAGTGCGCACCAGGATGTCACCGACTCCCAGTGCTCCAACACAGTCAGTGCGCGAGCGGACTGTGCTTTCTCCTCTCACGCACGGGAGAAAGCTCCGCCCCTTCGCACTCTGACCCCGATGGAGCACCGGGTGTCAGTGACATCCCGGTGCTCAGATGGAACAATCCCACTCCCTGCAGATATAAGGTAAGCGAGCAGGAGGGGAAACAACATGTTTTTTTTTTCTCTTATTGTAAAAGTGTGTGTATGTAAGTGTAACATGGTGTGTTAGAGTGACTGTGTATTTGTGTATGTGTGTCTGTGTATGCACGTTGAATGTGTGCATTTAATGTGAGTGTTTTTTTTATTGCAAACAAAATAACAGGGTTTTTCTTTCTTAAAAAAAAAAAGAAGCAAAACTCTTATGTGTGTGTGGAAGTGTGACTTAGTGTATGTGTCAGTGTGAATCAGTGTATGTGTGTGTGTGTAAGTGTGATATTGTGTGCGTGTAAATGCAACTGTGTGTGTATGTAAATGTAACTTGGTGTAAAAATGACTGTGTGCATTTAATTTGAGTATTTATTGGGGCTGTATGTATGTATATTCACGTGTGTGTGTGTGTATGTATGTATATCCACATGTGTGTGTATATATAAATATCCATGTGTGTGTGTATATGTATCCACGTGTGTGTGTATATATATCCACGTGTGTGTGTGTATATCCACGTGTGCGTGTATGTACGTATGGATATCCACGTGTGTGTGTATGTATGTATGTATATCCACGTGTGTGTGTATGTATGTATGTATGTATATCCACGTGTGTGTGTATGTATGTATGTATATCCACGTGTGTGTGTGTGTATATATATATATATATGTATATAAATATGAATATATCCACGTGTGTGTGTGTGTATATATATATATATATATATATATGCACACGCGCGCACACTCACACACACACACATTTTTTCCCCAAAATGAAACATCAATGCGGCCCACATACAAGTAAATTTATGGTGAAGTGGCCCACAAACTTGGACACCCCTGACATAGAAAAAGAAAAGTAGATTTTCTAAATACAGATCCACCATTACAACTAAAAAGAAAAAATGATTTGCCAGTCCCCCAGCGTTTATGAGTACAATCATAAAGTAACTGATCTGATTTTTTAGTTTATTGGCCATATACTCAAATTGATGAGGGCAGGAAATCATGAGAAATTATTAAAAATAAAGGAAGCATGGTGGATCCATGATTTGGGTAGTTTATCACCCGGTGGTTTTAACAGAGATCTAGACTTAACTCGTACTTGTAAACATTATTCATTTGGGTATTATTCCTGTGCCATGTGAGGTATATGTATAACACTTGAAAATGATATGAACTAAAGTAAGATTTTGTATAATGCTACATATATTTACATGATTCTTTCTGTCATTGTAGATCCATTCTTAATATTGGATATGGATATGTGGGACTTTTTGGGACGCAGCTGTTCCGGTAGATATTATCTCTTATTCGTTTATTCATTGCTTATGACAATCTGGAGAATGACACTGGGACAGCTGCGCTTATGTAACTCACATTCCATATAATCAACTAGAAAAATGAAAAGGATAGAAGTGGATATGACACATTTCTCGTTTAGAGTTAAAAAAAAGAAAAAATGGATACATTATAACCGTTTCACCCTTTATGAATAATTATGTATCTTTAATTATGAAGAGTTCTTTTAAGGCTGTTTGGATATATTTTCTCTTGTTTCATTTTTTTTGCGCAAATAATGTTTGTATTAATACCTTATTTTTTATATGATACAATATTGTACTGTTCATGTTTTAAATAACCACAGTTACACATTTTGATTCGCGTTGTCACTTTAAATCGACAGGCAACCCCTATCCTTCTGATCAGGAGAATTGTAATCATTAAGTGAAGATGTTACCAGTAAATATCAGGTCAGAGAATGGGATTTAAAAATGATAGGGGCACTTTGAAATCTTTAATTTTGTTTCCTGCAGAAACCATTTGGGCTCAAAACTGTTTGCAATCACTTAGCCCATACTTGGAAGTGACCAGATTTGTTAGCTATCATTCTTTAGTAAACTTGATGATGGCATCTTTGATCTACTCAATGGCAAAATAATCTTAAAAATACCACTATAATATTTATTTATATAATATAAAATATATAGGATTGTATCTGCACTCTTTCTATAAAATATTCTCTCCACAATAAAAATTAAAAGGTGTGGTATACAGTGCTTAAACTATTGTACATAATCAGCAGCTCAAAACATTAAAGGTGCAGACTCACCTAAAACACCCTTAAGTAAATATAGTGAAAAAACAATGAAGCACTAAAAGTGATAAATAATTCACCTAGTTGTCACCATTTGTCTGTATAATCTGAGTAGCTACTAGTGCACAGTGGTATAATAAAGCATACGTTAATGCATGATTGTTTATATACACACTGAAACAATATCCTGTATCTCCGAGCTTTCTAAATGTTTCATGTTGGTGACACGCTTTTTAGATGTGCATCATTTCGTGACACAGTAATTCAGTTTTACTAGAAAACTGGAGGTTACACTAACCCCTTATGAGCGATACAGAAACATACATAAACTGTGATAATGAAATGTACGGGGACACAACATATCTCACAAGTCAGCCAAAACACATCAACGTAAGAGCGGAGGGAGGAGCCAAATATGGAAGTGATTGCCAAACATAGACTTCTCACAGTGCACAACGCCAATTATGAGGGTTTTTGTGGTGCTATCTGATCCCCCTTTTGTAAGTGGATGCTTTATATGTCATATTAAAGCAAATTGCAATCATTGACACAGTTTTCTCCTCTTCTTCTCTACTGTTTACAATCAGTTGGAGCATTGAAAGGGACCAAGCCACCAAATCTGATGACAAGGGACAGAGTACACACTATGTTTAGACATCCATGAGCCTGGTTACATAAATCTCTGTGCTCTTTGAGTCTGTTCCTGGGTGGGATATTGTGTGTGTGTGTGTGTGTATAGAGACACTTAATGATGTCTCTCACTCTCTGTTCATATCTTACCTAGTGGTAGAACCAGCTAAGTTATCAATATTATTTTTGCGCACCTCTGTTATTTTACAGTCACTAGTTTGGTGTATTTTGAAGGACATGCACTTGAGTGGTATTGCGGCATAAGTTAAATATAGCTAGGAGCGCCTTAATTTCACTTTTATTTTGATAATATGCCACAGTTTGCCCATTAACATATTCCCCAGCCAGGTGCTCATTAAAATATGCCACTATTAGTTTGCCATTAATATGTTTCCCAGTCTAATTTCCTATAATATCAAAGCACCCACCCCCCCCCTTCCTTAATACTCATCTGGCTGCTGCTCTTTTGAAGTGCCTGACGGTCTTTACACTCACTTTTCACCTCAATCCGCAGTCTTCCCTCCTGCACGCAGCATGCAGAAGGAGGGAAATAGGCGCCGGATATGACTTGCGGTCATATATGGAGGAAATGACAGCATGGCAGGAAATCCTCATCGGCTGAACGCGCCCAAGTGTGACTGTCTCTATGTTAGACGTCATGCGGGCTCCCTAAAAAAAATGTTGTGGGCAGACGACAGAGTTTGGAAAGCTCTGCTGTATCTTAATGGAGGTTAGTATATAGGATAATAAGTACTGTATTAGACTATTTATTTCATATAACATTTTATCTCCAAAAAATGCATTTGTGAAAAATAATAGTAATTATTTTCATTCTGCACACTGACAAACATTGAAACGATCTATATTTTGAACATATTGTAGATATGCATGCATTAAAATCTAATCATTAGAGAAACAAGGTGCTAGCTTTCCCAGGACAAAGAAGCACTCGGACGTTGAAATCATTTAAAAGGATTATGTCACCTAAACTCTATTTACAATGGCAAAGTATTGCTGTAGCTGAATTGCAATCTGACAAAAAAGATCATAGAAACATAGAATGTGTTGGCAGATAAGAAACCATTCGGTCCATCTAGTCTGCCTAATTTTCTAAATACTTTTATTAGTCCTCAGTTCCCCATCTTATATCTAGGATAGCCTTGTGCCTATCCCATGCATGCTTAAAATCTTTGACTGTGTTTACCTCTACCATTTCCGCTTGAAGGCTATTCCATACATCCACTACCCTCTCAGTAAAGTAATACTTCCTGATATTACTTTTAAATCGTTGCCCCTCTAATTTAAGACTATGTCCTCTAGTTGTGGTAGTTTTTCTTCTTTTAACCCCTTAACGACAGATGACGTGCCAGGCACGTCACGGCAAATCGTGGACTTGCCGACAGCTGACGTGCCTGGCACGTCATGCACTAAATGGAGTAAAGAAAGCGACCAGCGGTCGCTTTCTTTACTCTAACGGTGTTGCTACAATGCCTCTAGGTAGAGGCATTGTGCAACACCCCCCAAATGTGCAGGGGCGCGCTACGATCACTCCACGGAGTGATCGTAGCAGCCATTTAAAAATGGCTGCGCCCGCTGCACACATGTGCTTAGAAAGCGAACGATCGTTCGCTTTCTAAGCATCTGCGGTGTTGTTAAAGTGCCTCGCCAGCGAGGCACTTAACAACACCTCCAGGCTGCCCAGAGCCGATGGTGGTCGCTCTCCTGAGCGACCCCATCGGCTCAGTAGAAGGGAACGCTGCCTGTACAGGCAGCGTTTCCCTTCTAATGGCAAGAGCATCGGAAGTGAAAGTATTTCACTTACCATACTGTCAAAGGCAATATTAGTAAATATTGCCTTTGACAAGTATTGATCTGCCTCCCTCACCTTACTAGTTATAGTAAGGGAGAGAGACAGATCAGATCAAGTAAAAAAATAAAATAAAATAATAAAAAAAATATTTAATAAAATTTTAAACACCAAGGGCTTTTATAAAAGCCATTTAACCCCTTCCCTGCCATTGATCGCTGTGTACGCAGTGATCATACACAGCAGCACATTTTTTGCTGTCTGTGCATTTTTTAGGGGTTATTTTTTTTTACTGTAATTCATTACAGTATAAAAAAACCTCTTTTAAGAGAGATTAACCCCTTTCTTGCCGTAGATCACTGCCTAATCAGCGATCTGACGCAAATGCAGCAATCTTGCTGCAGAAGCATTTTTAATTTTTTAAAAACTTTTTTATTACACCCGTCACGTTTTAATTATACCCGCTAGGGGACTACGTTTAAGGTAAAAAATTTTTTTTAGCTGTCTGAGCGCATGTATAGCGATCAGTAACAGCTGATAAGTGACAATGGCGGGTTGGCGTTTGCTCAGATGAGCGTCACCATTCGTCTGGTTAGATCAATATGTGTAAATATTTGATCTGACCCGTGTAGATCTGCCTCCCTCTTACTTGAGTTTTAGTGAGGGAGGGAGACAGAGCTGTATAATGTAAGTTTTTAATTATAATATATTTAATAGAATTGAGACCCAAAGGCTTTTATAAAAGCCGTTTCCAGTATTTAACCCCTTCCCTGCAATTGATCGCTGTGTACGCAGTGATCTTACACAGCAGCACATTTTTTGCTGTCTGTGCATTTTTTTAGGGGTTATTTTATTTTACTTTGATTTATTACAGTATATCAAAGGCTCTTTTAAGAGCTATTAACCCCTTCCTTGCCGTATATCACTTCCTAAGCAGCACATATGGTCACTGCCTAAGCAGTGCATATGGTCACTGCCTAAGCAGCGCATATGGAGCAATCTAGTCGCCGAAGGATTTTTTTTTGCTATCAGCATTTTTTTTGTCAGACTCACTAGGGGTTAATTATACCCACTAGGGGATTACGTGTATTCCTTTTGAAGCTGTCTGAACGCGTGTATAGCGATCAGTAACAGCCGATCAGTGGCAAAGGTGGTTTGGTGATTTCTCAGATGAGCATCACCATTCGTCTGGTCCGTAAATATTGTTCTGACCCATATGGATCTGCCTCCCTCTCCTCACTTGAGTTTTAGTGAGGGAAAGAGACAGATCTGTATAACATAATTTTTAAATTGTAATAAATTAAATAAAATGTTAATAAATTGTGAGTCCCAAGGGCTTTTATAAAAGCCATACCTTTTGTATAGTGTAGTGTATTAACCCCTTCCCTGCCACTGATCACTGCACAGCAGAACATTTTTTCTTGTCTGTGCATTTTTAGGGGTTAATTTTTTTGTACAGTACTACAAAGGCTCTTATAAGAGCTATTAACCCCTTCCTTGCTCTACATGTTCAAATTCCAAGTTTGAAAATCAAAAAGCGCACCTCTCAAATGTAGCCTTTCAACCCCTAACAAAGCTGACAAAGCTATGCATGGGTGGTATCCCTGTGCTCGGGAGATGTTGCTGAACATATATTGTTGTATTGTTTGTCAGTGACACATACCGAAATATGTGAATTTGTGTCTAAAGTGCAGTGTATGTGGGAAAAAATACACAATAAAATGACTACCACAAACTTTGACAAAGGCTGGTGGTAGAATTGGTGCATGGAAAGTGTTAAAATAACACCATTTAAAATAGCCCAGGGTGTCTACTTTTACAAAATATATACTTTTTGGGGTAAAATACACTGTCCTACTTAAAAAAAAGTCCCAAATGAAAGATGGGCTCAGGCTGACTACACGTCAATATTCCTAGTTGAAAATGCGCACCTTCACAATGTGGCCCTTTAGCCCCCAAACAACCCAACAAACCTATGCATGGGTGGTATCCCTGTACTCAGGATATGTTGTTGAACACATGTTGGGTTATTGTTTGGCAGTGACACATACCAAAATCTGTGAATTTATGTCTAAAATACAATATTTGTGAAAAAAAACCACACAAAAATTACTACCACAAACTTTGACAAAGGCTGGTGGTAGAATTAGTGCATGGAAAGTGTTAAAATACCACCATTTGAAATAGCGTAGGGTGTCTACTTTTAAAAAATATATGGGTTGATGGGGTAAAATACACTGGCTGGTTTCAAATATGTCCCAAATGGGACATGGGTGCAGGCTGTCTGCATGTCAAAATTTTAATTTGGAAAACCAAAAACTGCACCTACCAAATTTGGCCTTTTACTCCCCAAACAACCCAACAAACCTATGCATGGGTGGTATCCCTGTACTCAAGAGATGTTGCTGAACACTTATTGGGGTGTTATTTGGCAGTGACACATACCAAAATCTGTGAATTCATGTCTGAAGTACAAGGTTTGTGAAAAAAAACCACAAAAAAAATTACTACCACAAAGTTTGACAAAGGCTGGTGGTAGAATTAGTGCATGGAAAGTGTAAAAATACCACCATTTGAGATAGCCTAAGGTGTCTTCTTTTAAAAAATATATGGGTTGATGGGGTAAAATACACTGGCTGGTTTCAAATATGTCCCAAATGGGACATGGGTGCAGGCGGTCTGCATGTCAAAATTTTAATTTGGAAAACAAAAAACTGCACCTACCAAATTTGGCCTTTTACCCCCCAAACAACCCAACAAACCTATGCATGGGTGGTATCCCTGTACTCAAGAGATGTTGCTGAACACTTATTAGGGTGTTATTTGGCAGTGACACATACCATAATCTGTGAATTCATGTCTGAAGTACAAGGTTTGTGAAAAAAAAACACAAAAAAATTACTACCACAAAGTTTGACAAAGGCTGGTGGTAGAATTAGTGCATGGAAAGTGTAAAAATACCACCATTTGAGATAGCCTAAGGTGTCTTCTTTTAAAAAATATATGGGTTGATGGGGTAAAATACACTAGCTGGCTTCAAATATGTCCCAAATGGGACATGGGTGCAGGCTGTCTGCATGTAAAAATTTCAAGTTGGAAAACAAAAAACTGCACCTCAAAAATTTGGCATTTTAGCCCCCAAACAACCCAACAAACCTATGCATGGGTGGTATCCCTGTACTCAGGAGAAATAGTAGAATCTATTTAGCATGTTTTCGCTATTGTCGATGAGGAGAAGTTGTTTCAAATAAAAACAAAGAAATTTGTGTATTTTTTTTTTTTTACCATATTTTTTTTTTTTTTTTAATAATATGATAAGATATGATCAAAAAGATGGCATCCATAGAAAGCCCTTCTTGTCCCGATAAAAACAATATATAATATGTGTGGGTACAGCAAATGACAAAGAAGAAAATTACTGCTAAACACAAACAGCACAGAAATGTTAAAATAGGCATTGTCCAGAAAGGACAAAAATGTTTCAAAGGCTCTGTCCTTAAGGGGTTAAATATACTCTCCTCCTTTACTGTGTTGATTCCCTTGTATGTATTTAAATGTTTCTATCATATCCCCCCTGTTACGTCTTTCCTCCAAGCTATACATGTTAAGATGCTTTAACCTTTCCTGGTAAGTTTTATCCTTCAACCCATGAACCAGTTTAGTAGCCCTTCTCTGAACTCTCTCCAAAATATCAGTATCCTTCTGGAGATACGGTCTCCAGTACTGCGTACAATACTCCAAGTGAGGTCTCACCAATGTTCTGTACAATGGCATGAGCACTTCCCTCTTTCTACTGCTAATACCTCTCCCTATGCAACCAAGCATTCTGCTAGCATTTCCTGCTGCTCTATTGCATTGCCTACCTACATTTAAGTCCTCTGAAATTATTACTCCTAAATCCCTTTCCTCAGATGTCGAGGTTGGGACTGTATAAAATATTCTATATTCTGTTTTTACGCCCAAGGTGCATAATCTTGCACTTGTCCACATTAAATGTCAGTTACCATAGCTCTAACTATTTTTCTAGTTTAGCTAAATCATTTGCCATTTGGCTTATCTCTCCATGAGCATCAACCCTGCTGCAAATCTTTGTATCCTCAGCAAAAAGACATACTTTGCCAACAAGAAGATCTAAAAGGATAAAAGAGCTGGCACTCCGGTTCAGTTGGTGAAAAAGTGAAAATTTATTGTAGGATCATATGAACAAAAAAGGACAGGGTGACACACTTGATGCATTTTAAGTCAACCGGACTTGTAATTATTATCATTACTATACACCGTTGGTAGGTGGAGCTGTTCAGCACCGAGAGGTTCAGAAGACAGGTGAAGCTCTCCAGGTACAGCCCTATATGAACGAGTCCAGGTTATTTTTTCCCCCTAGGGGATTATCTTCGTGCTGAATTGCAATCTGTAAATGAAAATTAAAGTGCTTTTAATTTGTTGTCTTCTGTTTGACACCACCTTGTGGCACCATATGCAAATTAATAATTCTGTATTTACTAATTCGGTGGAAGATGGCATAGATAAATGTGAATTTTTTTTTCTCTTAACCCATGCAGTTGTACAATCTTCAACCTACATTGATTCACACTTAAATAATTTAAACATGGTCTTCAGTTATATAATGCAGATTTAGTCTTATATTTCCAAATGTTAACAATAAAAGTAATACTGCCCCAAAGAATTCATAATCCACTTAAACAACAGTTACCTCTCTATGTTAATATGAAACAGCTCTGTACCGTGTACTTTTTCCCTGTGTTTAACTGTTGTTTTTTTAATAAATCGGTAGTTTTCAGGATTGGAATTTATATTGGTCAGGAATATAATCAAGTTAATATAATATTTATCAAAGTAAATATTGGATAAAATGTTATTATCACTTTAACTCTAACCTATTCTGCTGTAGATACATGTGTCATTTATGTAATCTGTTTAAAGTAGTCCCGTTAGGTAATTGGATTCCATAATAAATCTCATTACTTTTGTTGAAAATGCAATGACTTTCACTATGTTTGGGATTTAAATTGAATACATCCATTGCATTGTTTAAAATATGTAAATCATTGTAAGCAGTGCATTAAAGAGCTTCAATGGGGATTTGACTGTTACGGTCAATGCCATGGACCTTCTTCATGAAGGTTGGTAGGGCAAGATGTGCTGATTTGAATATGGACCTTTTGAATATTGCCTTAGTAAAAATACGCAGCTGATGATAATTATTAGGATTGAATATAGCAGAAATTAATTTGCTATCATTTCACATGAAAGAACTACAAATTCAAAGTAGTGGTAGTTACGCTTAAGATAAATTTATTCTTTGGATAACATTTTTAGGAAAATATTCTTTTACAAGAGACATACTGTATTTATTGACTGAGGAATTCTGGTAAAATTTTGAGTAAATACCCTATAATGGATTACAATTAGGTACACTACCAACCAGTAGTATCATGTGTAATTAAGCTCACCAGAAGCATTTGCATGTACAACCATTTCAAGTAGTATTTCGAATGAGAGAAAAAAAATGTGCAAGATTCCTTACAAAAAAGTAGAAAACTAATATAATTTTTTTAAAATATATTAGTTTACACTACATTTTTGTTTCCCTGTTTAAAAAAAAAACCCTTGTAAAATATAACTTTTGGCATTTCATACGTCATTAGATATATTTTCCTTTTTTCCCTCTTTCATCCATTTCATGCTTTAATTTGTTTGATTCTTTTAGTCTGGCTGATTTCAGGTAAAAATAAATGTAAACATTATTATTGGGAGAGTTACTTTTAGGTGATTTCAGTGTTGAAAAGGGGTAATTTGAAATTAAAAGAATGAACTCCAAACTTCATACACACATTTGGCCCAAACGTATTCTCTCCATGGTGAATAACAAATGTTTTGTGATAGGAAACTTAATGTTTATGGAATACTGAACATGTTCAAGTCTCTTTATAATAATCGTTCATTAAAAAAGTATAGAAATCCACCCAGCTGTCCTTTCATGCATACAGGCATCATGATATTCATATGGTGATCCTGGATGAAGACCAACAAAACCTCCTCTTGATAACTTGTTGTCCAATACTCCATCTATAATGCATAAACATTTATAGCCTGCTGCATATGAAGGACCTATGTATAACTAAGTCTTGTTGAGTGCATGGAGAGTGATATCTCAGAGTCTGTGTAAAGTCCAGGCTTCATTATTTCTGGTGACATGTCCTGCAACGGCCACATCTCCACCCAGAAAAAGGAGGTTGAATAGGGCTTCTGGCTGTTTTTATTCCCACTAGATCTTCTTTGTTTATAGTTGTTCCAGATTTGGCTCATCATCTCTTTAAATGGCCGTGTTGTTATAGTATACAGAATTGGATTTAAAGCGCTGTTGATTGGCAGGATGAAGATCACTACCCAGGAACTAATGGACCCTGGAAAAAGTTTACATAGTTTAAGAAAATGCAGAGTATACTTACAGTGTATTGCATTGAATTATGTGTAAAATAAACTTGCACATCAATCGATTAACAATGTAATAACACTGGCGGTGGCATGTTAATGAGCAAATTATCAGTGGATATTAATGAGCAAATTATAAGTGACAAATTAATGGACAAATTATCAGTGGCATATTAATGAGCAAATTATCATTGGCTATTAATGGACAAATTATCAGTGGCATATTAATTGACAAATTATCAGTGGCATATTTATGAGCAAATTAACAGTGGAATATTAATGGTAAAATTATCAGTGGCATATTAATTGACAAATTATCAGTGGCATATTTATAAGCAAATTAACAGTGGCTATTAATGGACAAATTATCAGTGGCATATTAATGGACAAATTATCAGTGGCATATTTATGAGCAAATTATCAGTGGCATATTAATGAGCAAAGTATCAGTGTCTAGTAATGGTCAAATTATCAGTGACTATTAATGGACAAATTATGGGGGGGGGGGGGCGCCCGAAATTTCGTATGGCGGCCCTGTACAGCAGTATTTCCCCGTGCACCACTTTTCTATAGCCAACATTGTTTTCATAATTGTGTTAGTGATGGGGAATGAGTAGGGTTACAGACATATCTATTGCTTTAATTTACCCACCAACTTTGCACCTATAGTATATAGGTTCTGCTTATACATTCAGCATATGAAACCACTTTAATAGAAGAAAATGAACAGGTTAACAGTAATTTTCCATTGCTCACTATTTTACTGGGATCTCAAAAGATTAAAAGTATATTTACAAATACGAACAATATTCCAGGAAACAACGTGGTATTCTACACAATTATTAAGGGGCAGAATACCATGTACATGATAAAGATAGAAAATAAAACACTCCGTTAACTAAATTTCAAATTGATATAAAAAACAGAGTGACATAGATCAAAAATAAAATAATAATTAAGTACTACTAAGTTATTTATTTTAGATTTTACCAGATTTTATTAGGGGAAGATATGCAAATTATTATATTTATTTTACCTAAAATTTAATATAGATATATTTGAAGTTTGAAAATGAAAAAAAAAAAAAATAAAAGTATATTTACATACCAGGGATTTCAACTTGAAGCAAAGACAGAAGTTTTAATATAAAAATAGGAATCCAGCACAGTGCGTCTGTGAATACAATGAAGAAGAACCTTTTCGCCAGTGTCATTTCTTTCTTGATATGGTTGTGTATTTCAGTCGCCATTATGGCGGTTTGGTGAATACTATAGAACATGCTGCTGTAGGAAAACACGATGATAATAAATGCTGCCAAGTTTACGCCTGTTGGAATAATAACAATGGGGAAAATAGCTGCGATTAAATTACTTTAATTAATTTATTTCAACGTTTTCGACAGCACGCAATTTCTAACACACTGATGACTGAATAATGAAGAGATCATGACAAGGAAGTGGAAGCCATAAATCTACCACTTGAACAGGGGTGTTGTCATCATATGGCAGTCTTTTGTACAAAAGGTTTTACCTGTATGCTAAATACCAATTTTTATTCAAACCAGCACAAATCAATAGGTAGGGTACTGGTTGCTAGGGTTTGAAAACTGTTTCTGCTTACGTTAAAATGTCACATCCACTCAATGTTATAAATATTACAATTCTCAAGCAATACTTATTTTAGGCCCTACTACTAGTATGTGTTAGGCCAACCCTATAGACCAGAGACATGCAACATGTGGTCCAGCTGGCATACCAACTAACTTACCTATATTCCCTATAAATGTGTAGTTTTGTTTAAATAAAGTTGATTTAAACAGTTTCTGGACTGCTCTTGTATTACAGGTTGAGTATCCCTCCAATCCAAAGATCTTGGGACCAGAAGAATTTTGGATAACAGATCGTATTCACCAATAACATATATTAACGCCTCTCAGCAAATAAATCACTTTTACTGATGTGTGGGAACATTGGGAACCTACCGTTGGCGAGTCAGGCCTGCACACATGCCAGTGTATACCATTTATGGGTGTGGGGGAATCTGAGCATGCATGGAAAGGCTATATTGCAGCTTAAGGGGACTAGACACCAAATAAACTGTTGTGTACTTGCATTCTCACCGCTGTGTGTAGAATTTGCAACTTGTGGAAAAATCTTAAAAAATATTTGGATTTACCCTTCTCTCACTATATGACGCAGCTCCCTACAAGTTACCTTTCCTGTTTCACAGTTTTATCTTCTGTTTCTGTCTGGTTTGTATCTTCATGTTATGAGTTATTTATATATTTATATCCTATTTCTATATGTTTATTATATCTTAATACTATAAGAGTATGAATGTAATGTCTTATTTATACATATGTAATTATAATGTGAACTCAATAACATATCTTCAAGTTATATGTTATTTATATATGTATATGTATATCTTATTTATATGTGTCTATTTATATCTTCTTATTATATGAGTATTCATGTAATGTCTTATTTATGTATATATATATAGTAACTATACTGTGACGTCAATAATAAAAAATAAAAAAAAATATTTGGATAACAGATCATTTTGGATAACATATTTCAGGATAAGGGATACTCAACCTGTAATGTTAAATAACCAAATGTTTTCCCCATGACTAACCATAGCTGTAAATAAAAAATAATGAATAAGGCTCAATTCATATATGCATTCATGATCATGCCCCCCCCCCTTCAGGAAAAAACTTGGATGTCATGATATATGCTAGTACATTTTTTTAGGATAATTTTTATGCTGGATTGTGAACACAAAATGTTTTAAAATCTTAGAGCAGGGGAAGGAAACCTCTGGCACTCCAGATATTGTGGATTACATCTCCCATAATGCCCTTACATGCTGGCAGAGCATCAAGTTAAATGTAGTCCACAACATCTGGAGTGTCGGAGGTTGCCTATTCCTGATCTAGAGCATAAATGTAACACGTAAAATAGTATTCAGCTGTAATTACTTGTATCTTTTCAGTAAAGTGAACATTCATGTTGCTATTGAGTGCAGATGGCTACTTTGTGAACTTACCTAGAAATATAATAACAGAGTATATTTGTGCTGCAGTGCTTTCTGGTTGCTCTGAATGAAGTGGGAAGCAGACACCATTAGTGCCATAGTAATTGTGAAAAAAAGATTGGTTGCTTAAGGGTATGAAAGCAATAACAAATCCCATTATCCAAATAAGCACCAACATTGTGACTGTCCTACATTTCCCAGGCTTCAGACATCGGAATGGGTACACTATGCAGATATATTTTTCCAAAGTCAAATATGTCAGAAGCAAAACTGACACTTCAGTAGACAGAATAGCTAAGGATCCAACCATCCGGCATTGTATACTGTCCATCCAGGCCTGGGCATTTTCATTGTATTCACCTCGGTATTTAAGATCATAATAGCCAATGACAAATAAGTAGACTCCCATTAAGCAGTCAGCACCTGGAACAGTAAGCAGATAAGTCAGCTTTCATTAATACGTTTTTGGAGATTCCAAAAAATGTCCCTTCTGCTATGAATTTCCAATCACATTTTGCTATATAGTCATAAACACATCAATAGCATTCATGGCATGCTGCTATATTTTAAATCAATTCTAGATGTGGCATTCCCAATACATTTATGAAATGCTTAATACATACACTCCAGACCCTAAATTTACCCACACATTTAATGACTTCAATCTAGTGGTTGAGCTCTATTTCCCTGTGTATTGTAGGTTGTACAAGCTCTAGACATTGGCTTGTAGTACAGAGCAGTAACTAAACAGCCTCCCACTTACTTCATTGGAAATACTTACATAGGTGCTCAACTTTGGGGCTAAGTTGGTTAAGATGTGTTTGTGTGTGTTCCTCAAGTATTGGCACTGTTACATTACATAAATATTTTATACACTATAGGTGTCAATGTTATATGGTGCAGTATGCTATTTTGACAATGTCAGGTATTTGAGATAATAAGATGAAGACTTCCTATTTTACACTAGACATCTGCATAAAAGCCAAAGAGTGGGAGGTTTTAGTGTTGTCCAAGTTTTTAATGTGAGTGCTGCATATCAAGCAGAAACTTAGGTTGGAGTGACGAAAATAATTTGTTTTATGAGGTAACACCATAAAAACTATAGGCTTGTCGGTTAGGATAGTCACAGAAAAACTCTCCGGAAGCCACATCTGTTCCATAGGTCACCAGATGGACAAAGGTGTAAGAGAACAAGAGATACATATTATTTATAAACACAGCTACACATAGACAGATTAACAGCCGTTTAAGTATATAATATTCTGAGGTTTATGTGTAATATGTTCACATGAGGGTAAACAAGAAATGTGAATTAGGGACAGTACCTCATAAATTGGGACATATACTACGACAGTTTGTGAGTTATCTTTAAAATAGATATATAGAAATACCATTTTATCCTAAAATACCATTTTATCAATAATTATAGCAACACACATAGCCCTTAAATTGTACATGGTAGAAATTTATATTAGGATAAAAGATAATTTGTTAGTTTACCTCAGCAATGCCATGGCATCCTATTGTTTGACATCACTTAATGAAAATATATTAATGAAAATGTGTTAATCTATATCTGGTGCAACATTTTAATATTGAACCCCAAGGATTGCAATAATGCAGCCCAGGTATTTTATTTCCTTATATTTTAAAGTTTAAAGCAATTTGTTTTTTTCCAGTGTTATATATTTAAAAGATGTAGCCACTCAGGAGTTCTGCATTTCCCTTTTTATTCCACTAGCTACACAGACCTGTTTATCAGCATGATTTGCAGAATTGCACACCAAAGTCAAATTGGGATCAAGCTCTTTCTAAGTAAACTCATTATCATTACTTACAACATAGTGAGATGATAGACATGGCATGGAGTTTGTTCTCAGATCTGATGTAAGGTCGTGTGCAGATGACAAAGATGTTTCCGAAGCAGGTTATCACAGAAACAACCCACACAAACACTCGCTGAACAATACTTGCTAGAAGGTTTTCCAGGGATGATATGCCATCAGTGTTTGGCTTACAGTTCCTTACATGGGGTGCAAATCCACAGTACTGGAATTTCTTAAAATATCTAAAATAAAAATAAATGTTGTAATGCAATTTGTTTTTCAGCAGAATAAATAAGCCTTTGCATATAACATTATACTTTCCGAAATGCAGGCCAGTCAGGTTATCTCAGGAATAGCACATTTTTAGGAAGAGAGAAAGCCCTGATTATTACTTAAGATTAATTAGTAATACAAACATTTTTTTTTCATTTGTTCTCTGGTCCCTTGTAGTACTGGATGTTGTAGCTGAACCATAAGCAAGTGCATAAGGCAAATTATACCCATATTGTTCTTTGGGAGCAAGTTTCTAAGAGGACATTCAGAAAGAAAGTAGGAAAATAAATTACTTTAGAGACCACTACAGAGGCCATGTACTGTATTTTTCTGTGTATAAGACACCCCCATGTATAAGACGAGCCCTAATTGTTCAAACCCAATAAATCCATATATATATATATTTTTTCCCAATACCTTCCTTATCCCAAAGCAGCCCGAAATGCCATCTCACCTGGTCCAAAGAACTTGCTCTCCTGTTCTGTACTCTGTCTATTTCAGCTGTACATAGACTACATTTCCTGTGATCTTTTGCAAGTGGCACTAGCAGGCAGTACGATCACGGGATTTGCACTTCAGACTTGGGGGGATACTGGTTGAATCCACCTGAGTGAGTCTACCTCGTAAGGCAAAGTTTCTCCTCCAGCCTCTGAAAGGCTACTTGCAGCCCACGAGTCAGCAGCACCCCTCCCATGTCAAACAGCACCAAGTGCTGCCTGGCTGTCATGTTTGCACTCTGGTCACTTCAGCCTCGCAGAGTAACTGAGTCTGACAGCGCAAGCCACCCATCGCCAAACAGCAGCCCGCAATATGTATCATGGTTTATTTGTTAGTCCTGAACCGGCTGCTTGTGCCCAGGGCTGGAGCCAGGGATCAGGGCTCTGTGCCCACTGCTTCAAAAAACCCTGCAAGGGTTGAAACGTTGCCTGCGTCTGAATAAACTCCCACTTTGTATCAAGTGCTGGGTGCCATATTTTCTTTACTGTGCCCACTGCTGACACGATCTGCCAGCTTGTCAGGGGAGGGATGGTGAGGCACTATGTGTGGAAGAAAGTCAACCAGTTACCCCATGTATAAGACAACCCCCTAGTTTTGGGCAATTTTTTTTTAGAAAAAGGTAGTGTCTTATACACGAAAGCTTTGCTTTGCTTTCTCCAGATAACAAGTTGTTTTCTCAAGATAACAAGTTGTAAAATGTTAAAAATACATGGCCTCTCTGGGCTGCAGTAGACACACAATCAAATCAAGCATTAAGTAGTAAAAAATGTAGCTTACATGTGAGTGAGATTTTGTAGTGGCATAAACATTCTTCTTTGGATATTTGGAATTTCAATTCCCTCCAGGCTTCTGTAGAAATGTATAAGGATGTAAATATAAGTATTAAAATATTTAAATGTATGGGTCAATGTTCGATGTGCAGTAACAATGGGCTTTACTCTTGATTTCAGATGATTTATAGGTGTGGAAGTTTGTAGCATTATTTTATACTAGTTAATTTAAGAGGCAGCATCAGCAGAAAGAGAGAAGTACTGTTACAGAACATTGATTATTAAATTATGTATTATCCTGTGTCACCAGTTGCTCCTCCCAATAAAGCACATCATTCTCCCTTCCACTTATCTTCAGTATTACAATATTTGTCCAACATGTTGTGGAAGAAAGTATTAAAACTTCTGGACACCCTCTTTACATGGAAGCACATCTAATACTGTTGTACTATTCATCATTTTATATCACATATTTCACCACTAGCTGTTCCTTCTCCCGTAGAAACATAACGTGTGAGCAATTAAGAACCATTCATCCCATATATATGCATTTACTGTAAAATTCCAATACTATATCTAGCTCTTGGCTTTATCTTATGTTGAAGATAGCCTTAAACAACACTATATGACTAACATTTTTTAGTGTTTACAACAAGGAAGAAAAAAATATCACTCGTTTTCCCATTCCGCATACTACATGGTGAAACAAATAAGTGCTGTCATTTTTAATGCCTAAATCCTAGCTAACAGTGTTAGTCTGTGACAGCTTGAAACAATGGATCACTCATTTATAGTGTTGAGTGAACCCGAACCGCACTGTTCGGGTTCGTACCGAACATTACGGTTTTTGAACCCTGGACCCGAACACGGACATTCCACTGTATGTTCGTGTTGGAGTTCGGGGTTCGGCGATTACATTGTATGTAATGCTATTGGCTTTCTATAAACCGAAATAGAGTCCCCATTCATAAGAAATTCTTATGAATGGGGACTCTATTTCGGTTTATAGAAAGCCAATAGCATTACATGTATTCCATAAACCGAAAGTCTATAAACTGAAAGACATTCGGTTTATAGACTTTCAGTTTATGAAATACGTGTAATGTGATTGCTATTCTATAAACCGAAAGTCTATAAACCGAATGTCTTTCGGTTTATAGACTTTCGGTTTATGGAATACATGTAATGCTATTGGCTTTCTATAAACCGAAATAGAGTCCCCATTCATACGAATAGGTCAATTGACCTATTCGTATGAATGGGGACTCTATTTCGGTTTATAGAATAGCAATAGCATTACATGTATTACATCTGAGAGTCAAATAGAACCGTCAAATACTGTGCTTACAGCGCACTTTGAAAAATTCTAATACTTTTGGGTGGTAAATAGAACATTTGCGTCTTGCGGTGCACTTCATTTCTGAGAGTCAAATAGAACAGTCCAATACTGTGCTTACAGCTCACTTTGAAAAATTCTGGCTACCTCCTCCTCCTCCTCCAGAGCCGCTTCCACCTACACCGCCACGGTCACCGCCTCCTCAATCTATGGGTCACTTAGTATAAACTGAAAGAGAATACCCTGAACTCAAACTCTCTCTCAAATGGATAATTCTGTTGATCCTCCTGGCAGCCATTCTTTAGATTTAGATTTATGTTCTTCCAAAGCTAACATCAAAGATTCCATCTAGTGCTATTTTATGGCTCAGCTGTATTTTTAATTTGTATGTATTTTATGTTATTTGAAGTTATTTCCCTATCCATATTTGTTTGCAGGCCAAAAGTTCGGGTCCCCATTGATTTCAATGGGATCGGGGTCAAGTTCGGGGTTAAGTTCTAGCATCCAGGTGTCCGCTCAACTCTACTCATTTATACAGAATAAACAATGCTAGTGAAAAACGTTTTTTTAATACTTACAGTGATTTTAGTTTAAGTACAAAATCAAACTGGTCTGATTGTATCTTCTGAATGGGGTTAAATGATATGTTTCTGTGGATATGTAAAAAGTAACAAAATCATTAAAGTTCATTAACCTTAAATGTGGCAAAGATTTTATTACAAAAAATGTTTACTAGGCAAGAAAATCATATGCATAGAAAATGTAATATATATGAGTATCTGGTCATTTGTAATATGTGAGAATACCTCTCCCATTATTTCTGTTGAGTTATCAAGGTTGTAGCTTTACATGTGTATGCACCATTCATATTATTTAAGTTTTCTGTACAATAACCAAAATAAACATTTTTAGTAACAGAAGAACAAACATATATCTAGTTAAATGTAAAATTTGTAGATTTATTTTTATTTTGTATTGTTGATTTCAGATATCTCTTTTGTTTTTGTTATTTGACTGTATTTAATAAAATATTTAACTAAACAAGTGTGACTGGGCTCCGCCGTTTTGTGAAATATAGTGTTTTTGGGTGCCACCCCCTAGTGACTTCACAGCATAAATGTATCACTTTGGGGCGGGGACAAAGAATGCAGTCTATAAGTCAGAATTCTGATCACAGACTTACATTGAATGGGAGGGTAATGTAACTGTTACATCACAAGGGGCGGAGTTATGATGTTTGATCAGGTTAATCTTCTCTCTTTGTGTTGGAAGGCAGGTAAAAAAATATAACTGCCCATTATGGTACACAGGAGCCAGTAATAGAGCAGGGGAGTATCTTATGACAGCATCATGCGGGCTTTGGCCACAGTTATAAAGTGAGACTCGCTGTAAGATTTTGGACAATGTTTATCATGGGAAATATAAAAAAATGGAGCCAGGAGACAACACCTAATTTTATTTTTCCTTTTATATGCAATTAATTCAATTATATATATAAAAAACAGCGGCATATGATTTATATATGTGTTTGTTTTAAATGACCAGGTTATCTAGTTACATCGTATGTAATTGGTAGTGTCCCTTTAAGTGTTTTCTTTGCTGCTATGGGAATAGTACTAAGATGGAAAGAATAACATAAGCCTCCAGTCTTGTGGTAAAATTACAATTACAATTCTCTACCAATATTGCAGTTGTGATGACTGGTTTTATCATCTCTGTTTTTTTGTCTTGTGGGTCTACAAAAGAAGGCACATGGGCTTGGACTTCCTGTCATATTGTAGCTGAGGTACCAGCGGGAGGCATGGTGGCTGGAGAGCAGCCTGTGGTGTTTGTATATACATGAGAAATGCCTATATTATAACACTATTCCAACTATTATGTTTCCATTTTGTTTTTGTGCCTGCTGCAGGGTTTGGCTGTTATAAAAACCTCCTATGTGTTTTAGATGCAGAATAGTTATTGACGTAGCAAATATTATAAGGGGGGTAATATTTCTATGTATCTGTAAATATAGCTGTAATACCATCAAACATTTTTACTATTAATTGTCTGCTTTGTTTTTTCTGACAACAAACATGTGCCATGATCTTTACAAACAATATCAGTTGGTTGCACTACTTATGAGTCTAAAATATATACCGTATTTGCTCGATTATAAGACGACCCTGATTATAAGACGACCCCCCAAACTTTGGATATTCCTTTAGGAAAAAAGCTAAAAGCCTGAATATAAGACTACCCTATAGGAAAAAAGTTCAACTTGTATATATTAACATGTAAATTGCTTTTTTAATAAAAAAAATTATATAAAAAAATGCATTTATTGTTTTTATTTCCTTTTATGTGCCAATGCTGCCTCTCTCTTTTCCTTGCCCCAACTTTGTCTCTCTCCCCCCCTTAGTGTTGTCTCTCTCTCTCTCCCCCTCCCTTTGACTCCCCCCTCGCTCCCCTTGTCTCTCTCCCCCGTGCCCCCCCTCCCTCCTCTTGTCTCTCTCTTCCCCCCTCCCCTTGTCTCTCTCTCGCCCCCTTCCCTCCCCTTGTCTCTGTGTCTTCCCCCCTTCCCTCCCCTTGTCTCTGTGTCTTCCCCCCTTCCCTCCCCTTGTCTCTGTCTCTGCCCCCCCTCCCTGCCCTTGTTGCTCTGGTCCCCCCTCCCTCTTCTTGTTGCTCTGATCCCCCCTCCCTCCCTCCACCCCCTCAACTTGTTCTCTTTCCCTGGTGGCTAGTGGGGGCAGCCGGGGGATGTCTAAACGATACATGCAGACATCCTCCATGCTGCCCGACACCTCCGTCTATTATGACGGACAGCTGGTCCGTCATAATAGACGGAAGTGTCGGGCAGCATGGAGGATGTCTGCACGTATCGTGCAGACATCCCCCGGCTGCCCGATTCTCCCTGGTGGCTAGCGGGGCAGCAGAGGATGTCTGCGAGATGAGCGCAGACCTCCCCTGCTGCCGCCTGGCACGACCGCTGGGACTTCTATGAAGAAGCCGGGTACTTCCTCATAGAAGTCCCAGCGGTCGTGCCGGGTGGCAGCAGGGGGAGTCTACATGGTGAAACAAATAAGTGCTGTCATTTCTCATCGCGCAGACATCCCCTGCTGTTAGAGAGGGGGATCCAGGTCCCCTGCAGCTCTGCTGGGGACCTGGATCCCAGTCTTATAGTCTGACCTCAATTTGATGTCAGATTATAAAACGACCTCGATTATAAGACGAGGGGTAGTTTTCAGAATTTTTTTTCTGAAAAAAACCTCGTCTTATAATCGAGCAAATACGGTACTTTGTCACATTTTCCAACTTCTTGTCCCAGAGCCCAGAGTCTAAAATATAATGAAATAATAAAAGTCTTACAGTTGTGATAATTCTTTTACTTCTTTCAGTAGCAAAGGAGAAAAGGTTTCAATTCTGTTGTTAGCCAAATCTCTGTCAAAACAAAAACTGTGGTTAGCACACAAAGTCCTGAAAATGCCACCTCATAATTTATTAAATGTTCTACGTAGTAGCGGCATTGTGTTAGTTTTAACATATACACAATAGGTAAAATAGAATGTAATGTTGTACTTTGCAAAATGCTTTCACTGTATTATGCTTCGTCTTCTTTCTACTATTTTTAGAAAATTGTTGTTTCCCAAATAAGATTTGTTTTCAGTCAGCAGATTAAGGTTCAGTGTGAATGTTCCCTTCTTTGTAATGACACCAAGACAATATTAACTCTGTGGCATTTAAATGATAATAATTATATTGCATTGTACTTGACTATCAGAAAAGCTACTTCTAGTGAGACTTACAGTTCATCCAGCCTAGGGAGTGATGAAAATGTGTTCTCACTGATTGTGCTTATTCTGTTTTTTCTCAGCACTCTGTAAAAAACAAAATGGATTATACATAAACAAACAGATGTTTTACAATAGACTCTAACAAAAAATAGTCGTAAAAACTGTGATTACACTTTCCTTTACTGAAATATTACCATAGTCATATTTAGCTGGAATATAAAAGGGATTATGCTTAAAGATACCAGCACACAAAGGCACAATTTCCTTTTTTCACATCCCATGAGTGAGAATGGAGCATGCTTGATGGGGGTTCTCCAACACTTTTCAGGCCTGAAACTCTCTACATGGGTTGTGCTAGCGCTCAGCATGCTTGGATTACCCAGAAATGTGTGACTGACATGCATAGCATAAACTCATAACATTTGTGCATTGGTGCACATTGTAACAGAGCCATTATATGGCTCTAGGTTCTAGGACACTTCTTCGCCGCATCTTCATCGCTGACAGTTCAGCGCGGCAGTTAGAACGCTGAACTGTCAGCAATGAAGAATAACGTGGCCGTTTCATCGCGACCGCGGCTATGTAAGAGCTGACAGTTCAGCGCTGAACTGTCAGCTCTTACAAATGTAAAAGTAAAACGAAAATAACCCCCCCAATAAATGATTCCCAAACCCCAATACTAAAAATAACCCCAATACTAAAATTAACCCCCGAACCCTAATACTAACCCCCAACCCCTAATACTAACCCTCTAAACCCTAATACTAACCCCGACCCCTAATACTAACCCCCTAAACCCTAATACTAACTCCCGACCCCTAATACTAACCCCCTAAACCCTAATACTAACCCCGACCCCTAATTATAACCCCCTAAACCCTAATACTAAAATTAACCCCTTAAACCCTAATACTAAAATTAACCCCGAACCCTAATACTAAAATTAACCCCCTAAACCCTAATTCTAAACCCCTAAACCCTAATTCTAAGCACCCTTAAACTAAAATAGGTAAAATACTTACCTTTAGCGAAGAAATGTCCCGCGATGAAATCTCCAGCGACGATCTGTGTTGTGCTGCAGAGTCGGCGGTGAAGAAGCTGCGCGGAAGCAGCCGCGATGAAGAGTCCCATCCCCATGGCTCTCTCCCTGTGTGCACCTCTTTTACACGTAGCCCCAAATGTAGGCTGTTAAGATCCAGTAATAATATATTATTAATCTTCAAATTATTTTACTTTATACACCGATCAGCCATAACATTATAACCACTCATAGGTGGCAAGCCGATGGAGGCAGTGTGAAGCTTTGGCCAATGTTCTGCTGGGAAACCTTCAGTCCTGCCATTCATGTGGGTGTTACTTTGATATGTACTACCTACCTAAGCATTGTTGCAGACATGTATACCCTTTCACAGAAACTGTATTCCTTGATGACATTGGCCTCTTTAAGCAGGATAATGTGCCCTGCCAAAAAGCAAAAATGGTTCAGGAATGGTTTGAGGGTGTTGACTTGGCCTCCAAATCGAGCATCTGTGGGATGTGCTGGACGTGGAAGCCTCAATTACAGGACTTAAAGGATCTGCTGTTAATGTCTTAGTGCCCTATACCACAGCACACCTTCAGAGGACTAGTGAAGACCATGCCTCGACGGGTCAAAAGGGGACATAATGTTAGGACTGATTGGTGTATATTTGAAGTTTTCACCAGGTATCAGGATGTCTCTGGTAACAATAATTCAAAATAATGTTGTGGAGCTGCACTCAACAAGCAGGCTGTCATTTCAGGGACTTCATCCTATCGCCCGAACACAAGATAGATCCAGCACTCCAAAGTTGTGAAACAAAGGCCACATGTGGTGCAATCAACACATTTATTTCACAACTTTGTGAAAAATGCTGAGCATTTTTGGATCTATATTGGTACCAGTAATTGACCTGTGAAATCTGCCTGTACAACATTGTCAAAAGCTTAGTGAATTCTGTTCTAATCCTTTTCATGTTCTATAGAATTGGAAAATGACAAATTGTGCTGACAAAGCAAGAGTTTAAATAAAGGATAGGAAACATGCTTTGGTCTGATCTGTTGAGTATTATAATACACTGTAACCTCTATGTACAACATTTGCATGTTCATTATATTTGCTAATATATGTAAATCCCTTACATTGTACAGGAGCGCACTTCATCTGTTCATGATAATATGCAAAGTAACTGTAAATGCTCTGCTTAATATATATTCAGTATTTCTATGGACAGACAGGAAGATATATTTAGCTTCAGTAGAATGAATATATCTCTGGGCAACTGTCTCACCAGATATGGAAATGGTGCAACTTTACATTTAATATTACTGAGCAATACATAAAACACAAACTACAAAGTGAATTAAACAAAGTGAATATTGTAAAGTTTACAATGCCAGTATTTAGTTCTGTTTGCATGACTCTTCAAACAGTGAATAATATTTTACAAAATGTAATAAATTGACATTGTTTTGCTGACTTAATCACTTTTTAAATTAGCTTCCTATCCCGTTTCATTTAAACCTGGACCTTCACAGGCTTTGCCATGGACACTAATATGTATCCCAGCTGGTTATATAGGGGAGAAATCAAACAGTAGTAGTGCACAACAGTTTATTCAGTGTGCAGCCCCCTTAAGCTGTTATATAGCCTTTCCATACATGTTCAGATAACCCCACACCCAAAAGGGTAATACAATGGCATGTGTGCAGGCCTGACACGCTGACAGCAGGTTCCAAATGATGTCATACATCACAGCTACAGCCCAGTAAATGTGATTTATTTTCTCTATACTGTATTTGCATTGATACTACTGTCTTTAATGAGTGCTGAAATCTTTAATATATCTTATTGGGGAAAATGATGTGTTATCCAAATTTATCCATGTCCAAAATGCTAATGAGATACTCAACCTTTATATTTAACCTGGCCAGTGGGTTGTGATCTGTCCATGACAGACATACTCTCTATCTTGGTCATATTATATGTCTAACTAACAATCCTTTGCTAATGCTCCGGTAAGTCCATTCCATTGTTAGCTTGACAGACAAGTAAAAGAGCAAATACATAAACCAAACCTACAAGCAAACACTGCTTGATTTGTCCCTTATCTTCTAAATAAAACATGAAGGAAAGAGTACATTGGCAAAACAAGGCCAATTCATTGTTAGTTATGCAATGTTGGCATTCATATTGGAGAAATTATCTATTGTACATAATTATAATTACAAATCTTAACATGTATAAAATGAATACTTACAAAACAGTTAAGGTTGTACAAGAACTGAAAGTCATATTTCTTAAACTGTGGATATTATTGCCTTCAAAATCTCTAAAAATAAAGCACAAATTAGGACATTGAAGAATCCTATAAAATATACAAGGCACAGAAACAAAAACTCGTTCATAGTTCTACAAATAATTTGTTCATAACATCATAATTAGCTCATTTGAGCTGGCTCAATAAAAGTTTAGTCAACAGTGATGTAATCACAAAATATTTGGCTGCACCACATATTATAAAGTGAGCAATAGGGGCTATCAATCTAAGGTATTGCATTATATTGCCTTGAACAACACTATAGCACCCTTAGGGCTGTTCCTGGCTGTCTTATATTAGTGTCAACCAGTGGCGTAGCGTGGGGGGTGCAGGGGGGGCCGGCCGCACCGGGCGCAATATCTGGGGGGGCGCACTAGCCCTATGCGGCCGCGTGGCCGCCAGGGCCGTCTTTAACGCGGGGCAAACGGGGCAGCTGCCCTGGGCCCATTTACTCCTGGGGGGCCCCAAGGCAGCTGTCCCGTGGGCCCCCAGCCCCTGCTGCCGCGTTCACAGCGCATTGCGCTTGTGAACGCTTTTTTCCGGCAAGCCGCATCCGATGGATGCGACGGCCGGGAAAAAAAAAAAAAAACTGACGCCGGATGTGACGTCGCGTCACATCCGGTGTCAGTTTCCCTCCTCCGTGCAAGAGGGAAGACTGCACGGAGGAGACATCCGGCGGGGGACACGGAGCCGCTTCATGTAAGTACGGGGGGGGGGGGGGCTGGCTGGCACAATATTCCTGGTATCTGACTGGCACTATATTACTGGGTATCTGATTGGCACTATATTACTGGGTATCTGATTGGCACAATATTACTGGGTATCTGATTGGCACTATATTACTGGGTATCTGAATGGCACTATATTACTGGGCATCTGATTGGCACTATATTACTTGGCATCTGATTGGCAATATATTACTGGGTATCTGATTGGCACTATATTACTGGGCATCTGATTGGCACTATATTACTGGGTATCTGATTGGCACAATATTACTGGGCATCTGATTGGCACTATATTACTTGGCATCTGATTGGCACTATATTACTGGGCATCTGATTGGCACTATATTACTTGGCATCTGATTGGCACTATATTACTGGGCATCTGATTGGCACTATATTACTGGGTATCTGATTGGCACTATATTACTTGGCATCTGATTGGCACTATATTACTGGGTATCTGATTGGCACTATATTACTGGGCATCTGACTGGCACTATATTACTGGGCATCTGGCTGGCACTATATTACTGGGCATCTGATTGGCACTATATTACTGGGCATCTGATTGGCACTATATTACTGGGTATCTGATTGGCACTATATTACTTGGCATCTGATTGGCACTATATTACTGGGCATCTGATTGGCACTATATTACTGGGTATCTGATTGGCACTATATTACTTGGCATCTGATTGGCACTATATTACTGGGCATCTGATTGGCACTATATTACTGGGTATCTGATTGGCACTATATTACTTGGCATCTGATTGGCACTATATTACTGGGAATCTGACTGGCACTATATTACTGGGCATCTGGCTGGCACAATAATACTGGGCATCTGACTGGCACAATAATACTGGGCATCTGGCTGGCACAATAATACTGGGCATCTGACTGGCACAATAATACTGGGCATCTGACTGGCACTATATTACTGGGCATCTGGCTGGCACAATAATACTGGGCATCTGGCTGGCATAATATTACAGGCATCTGGCTGGCACTATATTACTGGGCTCTGACTGGCACAATATTACAGGCATCTGACTGGCATAATATTACAGGCATCTGACTGGCACAATATTACAGGCCTCTGACTGGCACAATATTCCTGGCCTCTGACTGGCACACTATTACAAGCATCTGACTGGCATAATATTACAGGCATCTGACTGGCATAATATTACAGGCATCTGACTGGCACAATATTACAGGCATCTGACTGGCACAATATTCCTGGCCTCTGACTGCACACTATTACAGGCATCTGACTGGCATAATATTACAGGCATCTGACAGGCACCATATTCCTGGGCTCTGACAGGCACAATATTCCTGGGCTCTGACAGGCACAATATTCCTGGTATCTGACTGGCACAATATTATTGGTATCTGACTGGCACAATATTACTGGTATCTGACTGGCACATTATTACTGGGCTCTGACTGGCACAATATTGCAGGCATCTGACTGGCACAATATTGCAGGCATCTGACTGGCACAATATTACTAGGCTCTGACTGGCACAATATTACTGGGCTCTGACTGGCACAATATTACTGGCATCCGAAAGTTACAATATTACTGGCATCTGAATGGCACAACAATTATGGCATATGTGTGTGTGTGTGTGTGGGGGGGGGTAACATTAGAGGTACAGGATTGAGGAAGTTGGCTCCATCTAGCCCAGTCTTGGATCATCTCCAGGGTATGGTTCCATTTTGATGTTTAGTTTTTGTTCTTGATATTGTTTGTCGTTTACAATGGTTGTGAGACGACATATAATAGCATGGCCCATGCTAGGTTACTACATGTGTATATTTGTATTCATAGACCTGCTGAAAATGTGGAGAATGTGTGTAATGCATGTTCGCACTCAATAAAGTGTTGGAAAATAAACTTGTATTTAGATGCATTTTACTTTAATTACATAAGTATTTTCATAACAAACAATACATGTGCTTGGGGGGTAAGGGTTTCTTTAACTAATCTAGTAGAAGAGACTCGAGTGCTAAAATCCACGGGTTAGGGGGCGCAAATTACTTGCCTTGCCCCGGGTGCTGACAACCCACGCTACGCCACTGGTGTCAACCTTTACATTTTGCACTACACAAATGTTCTTAAAAATGTATACTCCAGAAATTAAGGCACCAGCATGGACACTTATTTCATTTCTATCACTATGACCTGAAAGGTTTAAATGGATTTATCACACTCCACTATTACCTATAATAATGGATTATTACATTGTTAAGTGGATTTGTAAATGTAGTGGGATGGAAGATTCTGTATACTATTACAAATATTTGTTAATGTTTTTGACACATGAATCCTTTCCATTACTTCCCTTTCTCCACAAGTAAAACTATTGTCTGATGCAAACATTTCACTATACTGCCTTGTCTTCCAATGAGATATTTAAGACCATACTGCCCATTGTTGAGAAAGTGGCTTGATCTGAATCCCCAAAGAAGCTTCATGGTGACTCAAAAGGATATCCAATTTCAGGGAGAAAATCAGTTTGGTATTTATCATGATCATAAATGGATAAGTGACTGCTTTCTGACTACATTTGAATTGTCTGGGTTATTTCATATTGTATTGTATTGGAAATATTTGGAAATGGTTGGAAATAATTAATGTAAAGTTATATGTTTGTATATACATTAAGTGGTGTCCAGACCTATAAATTGCAGGAGTGTCTCTGTATTATACAATAGGAAGGCCTTTTGGTCCCTGGTAAGTAATACATATAAAGAGATTAAGCCCCATAAACAACAGTACTTAGTGTTAGGACCCACCAATATTGGAGTACTTTGACGTAGTGGTGGGCTTAGCATAATATGGCCATATATGTGACTAAATCTCCAATTTTGTTATCTTAGTAAGACAGGTGTTTTTAAGTAGATTTAATGAAATCTATAGCTTTAAGAGTTGTTCTCCTACCTGCTTTCAGGTGAGAGCGCTGATCTTTGGATTTTGTATAAATATTTGGCCTCAGTAGCACCCCTTTTAATATATGCTAGTTTAGGTGAGTGCATTCCCTTTTGGATTTGTGTGTGTGTGTGTGTATATATATATATATATATATATATATATATATATATGAAATGATGGTTTGTACCATGTCCATACACTTAATACCAAATAGTTTTTCTATATCTCCTGTACTTGTACCCACTGCCTAAGTCAACCCATGTCCACGATGGCTGTTGTACCCAAAGAGTTACTCTCCCCCACCATGTCATCCTGTTAGAATTCTAATAAAAAATGATAATTACAGAATGGCACATTTATTCTACGTTTACAATTAGATTTTTTTCTCTACCCCCAACTATTTACAGATTATAAAAATATTATAAATGTATTCACAATTATTAATAGAGAAAACAGTACATTATAATAACTTTAAAAAAATTTGCTTTCCAGATTTGTCTTCACAAAGCTTAACGTGCTGTTCTTTAATTAAAACCGACATTGGTGTGTTGTTTTTCTATTATGCATGAGCGATATATCGGGCATACTTACAGCCAGTTTAATTTAGGCATGTGTTGACACAAAGGTTTGTCAGGCAGACGACCAAGAAAATTATTCAGCATTACTCTATAAGGCAAAAGAAAAAAAAATCAAATGTATTTTAACAATATACTCAGCAATGGGAAACTAAGGTGTTAACAGATAATTATGTTAACAACATAACCAAACAACTTGTGTTGCTATACAGATTTATAATACAGTTACAATGATTCTAGTCTGTTGTGATTACTTTATGGCACTTTGCTCTCTACACATTTAACAGATAACATAAAATACTTTGTGTATTTCATCATTATCTTGTGCTTAAGTTTGTACTAATAAACGAATGAACAACAATTGAAAAGAGCAGTTAGCTGCAGGTAACAGCATGGTTAGAAGTAAGTGAAAGTTCTGTTTTTAAATGATACAAATAAGAGCACAATTAATACTAGACATCTTAATTGTCCAAAAGTGTTGTTTCACATGGTGATCAACATCATTAATAAAATACCATAAGATCATTTCCCTTCAATTTACCCCTGACTATAGGTTGTTTTTGAGCTTGTTCATTCTGCCAAAAATCCTCCAAGAAGCCTTTGGATCGAGAAAATAACAATATATCTTTAAACACTGAGGAGAGTAGGGAGATTTTTTTTCATTATCTCAAGTAAATGGCAGTTTGGTATAATTTATTCACAATAAGCCTTCCCTGTGCTTGACAGACAAAAATGAATGAAAACACATTCAAAGATTGCCCAGAAAGCCCAGAGTCCATACATTTTAAGGAGCTATAGCTCAAGAGATTAAAGTAGGCATTTTCTATAATGTCCTTAATATTTCCTTTTTGTGCTTTAAAGTTAAATGAAAGTTTTAACACCAGATGGAAAAAAGGAATACACCATGAAGAGCGTCTGCTTGACGTTGAATAATTGCCATTATTACATATTTGGACTTTGCTTTTATTCTTCACATCCATGTAGAGCAGTAATGGCTAACCTTTACCACCAACGCAGAACAGAACAGCTGGAATGCCAAAGGTTAGCCATTACTAGTCAAGAATTAACAAATTGTAATAGTAAAAATTCCCAGTTTTACTAAAAATAGTATGTAACGGATCACCTGGCACCCCGACTGGGTACCTCCGTTAAAGGATGCTCCTAGCGCTTCCTGAGGACTCCAAGCACTGCAGCAGACACCACAACCACCAAACCCGGAGAAACAAATAAATTCTCCCAAGCATATGAATGCTGTAGACAGTTGAATAGGAACCATACGAATAGGTTTACTCTCCTAGCAGTCAAACTGGAACAGCATACAATAAATCCTTCCCCCAATAATGAGACGACACTTCACTTTGAGGGTTAAAACAGGAACTCTTACAGCAAGATTGAACTCCTTTATTTGACAAACAACACAGACTTATATACACCAAACTGCAATCAGATAACACTTGATTAAACAATAGAAAACTTAAACACATCACCAGTAAAGCAGTATCTAGCCACTTTAATCTGGAGCCAGAAGCAAGGTAGTCAGACTGGGTGGCTGACATAACTAAACAATGGAAGGCTTAAACACATTACAGACAGGGTCCATAATCTATAGGGAGGTGTTTGGCCCTCAGGCCCCTCCAAGAACCCCAGTCAGTCAGACTGTCAGAATTCACTTCGTGACAGCGGCCACCCCCGAGAACAAAGGACGGCTACTTACTGTTCAATTACCCGTTCGCAACAATGTTGCAACGGGTAATTGAGGACACACTTTAAAATACATAAAGTCACATTTTACACATAACACACAGACATTTCACATATCCCCAGATAGCTCAGGTCTGAGCGCACATTATTAAGTGAATGGCGCTCGGACCACACAAATACAGTTTAATCGCCATGGAGCCAAAGTCTTTACAGTCAGTTTCATACGAATGGGCTCCATGGGATTCCTATCTGGGGTATAACACATTCACATAAAGTCTGGTCCATAGTCCAAAGGCAAGAGGCGGGCAAGCAGCCCCCTCCAAGGACACGTGGCGAGGCCGGTTTCGCCACATTTCTCCCCTTTACCATCCAAACTAACAGGGTATCTGACCTCCTGCCGGTCAGTGCCCTGGTTAGTCCAGCAACCCACCCACGAAGCACAAACAGCAATACAACCCACCCACAATAACTGGTTACTACACCTGGATGAAATAGCAACTTGTCCATGTCCAGGTGCCTCACCACAGCTGTGCGGGGGGCTGGTAGACTGCCTTGGTGGGTTGCTGAGTGGGCAGAGACCAGCGGTACTCTGCCCGGGTGCCAGCGCTACCACTGAAGTAGCCTGGTTGAAGCCTGGTTGGGGGAGGGGGAGACCGACTGTCTCCCCTCTGGATACACTGCTCTGTGGCTGGGGGACAGGACCGACCGTCCCTGCCCCTGGGGCTGCAAGTGCAGAGACTACGGTCCCATCTGCATAGTTGTGGGGCTTAACATCTCCCCTTGGTGGGTTAGGCTGCCGCTGGAGAGAGGGTGTAACAAGCTCCTCTCTCTGAACTGTAGACTGCCGCTGGGGAGAGGGGGTAACCTGCTCCTCTCCCTGACACTCTCTTTGCTGGTGGAGAGGGGGACCAACTGTCTCCCCTTTCAATATTTTGTCCTGCGGCTGGGGTGCGAGACAGATGGTCTCTGCTTCCTGGGGTACACACTGCCGCTGGGGAGGAAGGACGGCCCCTTCATCTCCCTGGGGTACACACTGCCGCTGGGGATCTGGGCCGACCGCCCAGCATCCCTGTAGGGCCGGTAGAGAGACCGCCATCCCATCTCCACCTGCCATCTGTGGGTCTTCCCAGGACCAGTCTATGAGGTCCCCTACTTCTGCCGCTGGTAGTGAAGCAGGGGGTACCTCGGCTGCGTTTTCCCAGCTGTAGGTTGGCAGGTCTGGGTCTCCCAGCCAGTTTTCCTGTTCTGTGTCTATGCCCTGTGGCTGACATGAGTTTAGTAGTTCCACATAGTCCATCTCTAGCTGTCGTTCCATGGCAGCCAAACGGTGGAGGTCTTGTCCCAGTCCCATAGATCTCGGGCCCTGTACCATCTCACCCCGGTAATAAAAAATAGCCCAGTACCGTGACTCTGCTGGACTGCCAAAGTCGACGTCTTCTGCTAAGGCCTTCCACAACAGGCCAGGGCTAGTGTAGTTCTCCCCCTCCGGCTGGATGCCCTCTGCCCTCCATGTCTCTGGCTGGACAGTGCACCACCACAGTGCCCGGTATGAGGCGTCAAGGCTCAGTTCCCTTTCCACGAGGTACTCAAGTTGTCTGACCTGCTGCCCTCCGGGTTGGTCTCCCAGAAGCGGCATCCGCCAGGCCATTTGTTCCTCCAACCGGTATGCGACACCAGGAAGGCGCTGCTGCCGTCGATACTGGACTTCCTCCAGGGCATTGTACCATAGTTCTTGCCGGGCAATATCTCTCCAGTCCAATTCACCCTCTTCCTCAGGTGTGCGAGGTGCCCAAGGATCCACGAACCCCATTTTCCCAAATCTTTATGTAGACAGGGACGCTGTATAAACACTAGCGTCGCCTTCAATTTGTAAATCCAAACGACTGTGTCTCTGAGCTGCTTTACCTCGCACTAGGACGCCATCCCACCGCTGCCACCAATGTAACGGATCACCTGGCACCCCGACTGGGTACCTCCGTTAAAGGATGCTCCTAGCGCTTCCTGAGGACTCCAAGCACTGCAGCAGACACCACAACCACCAAACCCGGAGAAACAAATAAATTCTCCCAAGCATATGAATGCTGTAGACAGTTGAATAGGAACCATACGAATAGGTTTACTCTCCTAGCAGTCAAACTGGAACAGCATACAATAAATCCTTCCCCCAATAATGAGACGACACTTCACTTTGAGGGTTAAAACAGGAACTCTTACAGCAAGATTGAACTCCTTTATTTGACAAACAACACAGACTTATATACACCAAACTGCAATCAGATAACACTTGATTAAACAATAGAAAACTTAAACACATCACCAGTAAAGCAGTATCTAGCCACTTTAATCTGGAGCCAGAAGCAAGGTAGTCAGACTGGGTGGCTGACATAACTAAACAATGGAAGGCTTAAACACATTACAGACAGGGTCCATAATCTATAGGGAGGTGTTTGGCCCTCAGGCCCCTCCAAGAACCCCAGTCAGTCAGACTGTCAGAATTCACTTCGGGACAGCGGCCACCCCCGAGAACAAAGGACGGCTACTTACGAGAACAAAGGACGGCTACTTACTGTTCAATTACCCGTTCGCAACAATGTTGCAACGGGTAATTGAGGACACACTTTAAAATACATAAAGTCACATTTTACACATAACACACAGACATTTCACATATCCCCAGATAGCTCAGGTCTGAGCGCACATTATTAAGTGAATGGCGCTCGGACCACACAAATACAGTTTAATCGCCATGGAGCCAAAGTCTTTACAGTCAGTTTCATACGAATGGGCTCCATGGGATTCCTATCTGGGGTATAACACATTCACATAAAGTCTGGTCCATAGTCCAAAGGCAAGAGGCGGGCAAGCAGCCCCCTCCAAGGACACGTGGCGAGGCCGGTTTCGCCACATAGTAATTTAACCAACATTATATATTCTACATCCTCAGTGGTCAATATTGCAACAAGTATTACGATAAGAAGTGAATTTAGGCATGCCATGAAAAATGAATAAATTGGTTTGCTAGGCTAAGTGACAGTAAAGGCTGATAAGCACCACAAATTCAGTGAGTGCATTATGCTGTATGTGCCACCATATCCCGTGCACTGTGAGCACTAATTTACACACACACACCTGAACCATTAGGCAGAAATGGCAGCACTGCATTTAGCATTGTTTACCTTGTCTGCCTGGGGCACACAGACAACCTACATGTAATGGGTTTGTAATGTGGGTGATAGGGCATGTAATGGGTATGCAATGTAAGTGATGGGGAATGTAATGGGTATGCAATGTAGGTGATGGGGCATGTAATGGGTGTGCAATGTAGGAGATGGGGCAATGTTAATGTGGGACTGTGCTGCCAACCAGTGATCTATCTATAGGTTTGCTTTGTGACTAACCCACCACAGTGGAGATGTACAAGTGTTTAGATGGACAGAAAGAAACTCATATTATACATATGTCTATTATGTCTTAAATTCACAAGCAGGAACTCGTACATAAGTCATGACATATCTATCGTTGTATATAAAATATATGGTGATATGTCAAATCCAGAAGATGATATAAGGGGCGTGGAAAATGCTCAGTTGTTAAAGTGGTAAAGATTTGATCAAAACTCCAAAAATGTAATAAAATTAGAGGGAACAGGTAAGAATTAATTTACTGTGCTAAAGACAAATATTTTTTTGTAAGCCAGTGAAGTATATATATACATTTTTCAAATATTTACAAGAATCCTTCAAAGTAAAAGAAATATATTAATATAACAAATCTGTGCACTTACAGAAGAATAAGAGAATTCAGTCCTTGAAATGTTTGAGGAGAGATCCGAGTAATTTTGTTATTTTCTATTATCCTGTGGACAATGAAAAACAATACATAAAGTACTTGAAAAATGTGTTTTTCAAATATTTGTGTTCCCATGTCATTTCTTATGAAATTTTTTTAAATACAACTTTTAAACATACATTAAAATAAACAGAAATACATGCAGAAATATACATAAAAAAGGTATTTTCGTGTATTTCATTTTGACGGTACTAAGCATTTTTTCCTTTATGTAAAATATCATGTGGCCAAGTTTATTTTTTCAATTAAATCCATTACATAGCTATATTAACAAACCTGGCTGTGATTTGTTTCCACAGGTTACGAGTGTTGCATCTAGGATTCCCTGCTCAGCTTTTATTACCAACACCATATAAGATTAATGAAGTAGTAAAAAAACAACAAAAAACAACCCCATTTGAATCAACACTCAAAGTTCAATGATACACCCTGTATGACGGATTACAAAAACCTTTAATAACTATCAACATTAACATTTGGCACACAGTACATAACATTACATAATATCAAATATATCAACAATATAAGCTTTACATGCTGCCTTGCAGTGTGTAGATATCACATGTGCCCAGAAGGAAATCAATTCAATAATCAAGGATCGGATCCCACAGAACCACGTTAATTAGTGAAGTAATTTCCACCTGGCTGCACGGCAGCATGTACAGCTTATATGTGGCCGAGTTTACAATCCTACTAACACCTGTCATTTTTATCTTTTTTGGTTTCCTTGTTTTTCATTCTATAAGGACACCTTTGTTGTTGTCCTTAAATCCCTCGTTGTACTCATTATTCCTCTTAGGGACATTGCTACACTTCTAGTATATGCTTATTCACAGAACTTATTTAGCTCCTTATATATTATGAAGGAAGAAACATGCAGGTGGGTCCCTGTTTAGTATATGGCTCTTACAATTGTATCAGTGAATCAAGAACATTACAAGTGCCACCAAGATACCTGGCTAATTTTCAGATGTAAAGACTACAACATCAGTGAATAACCCACCAGCGGTCATTCGGTTTGAACATCATTGTTACTTATGTGACTGAAAATTAGAATAAAAATATATTAAAAAAATGAAAAACTTTTATTGGATATCTTTTATGGTATATATGCATTTCGGCATATTCCTTATTTTCTCTTATGATTTAGATCAAATAGAATTCCATGGCTTACAAACTGTACCATCTTTTTCATTTACTAATACACCTTTCCCAAAAGCAGTAGAACCACGGCTGCACCCCTTGTGTCTTCCATAGTTGTGTGACTAAAACATAACCTAATTAAATTATTGTGTCATCAGCACAAGCACTGACATTTGAAGTCAACCCTCAGGTCAGCCATCAGAGGCAGCACTCTGGCAAGAGGCTCGACCAACAAAGGTTAAGTGATAGGGAGGCAACAAAAAATGGTTTAGTAGAAGGCTAGGAAACTGTGTGGTTGCTCATTTCTGCTCTTTGGCATGATATATAAAGTTGTGTACTGCTCATTGGCGTGATATAAAAAGGTTTTTGTATTTATTGCTCATTCTTATGATATATAAAGTTTAATCAATTACTTCTCATGATATGGCATGATATACAATGTTTATGTATATACTGCTTATTGCCATGATATAGGTAGCTATTTTTAGCTCTTTATTCCTGAAAGAGAGAATTGCAGAGACTTTCAGACAGTTTTTTTAAGGAACTTTGCAGGTAGGTTGTTCCAAACATCTTGGCAAACTAACCACAGATATTCTGTGGATTTAGGTCTTCCCATGTATGTCTCTCCTTTCCCCACCCCCAATGTCTGTTTCACTCCTCTCCCCCATGTCTGTATCGTTCCTCCCCCTTCTCTCTCCACCCATGTCTGCCTCTCTCCCTACTCTCCCATGTCTGTTGTCTTTCCTCCCCCCATGTCCGTTGTCTCTCTCCCCTCTTTTCTATCCTATAATACAGTTTACATTATTCCACCTATTTGTAATTTAAAAAAAAAACATATATTTTGATGTTACTTTTGCATAAACTTTGAAATGTCTGTCTCATTTTTCTGCAGTTCTCTCTCTGTAGACCTTTGTATTTTGTGAGAATTTTCATTCCTGTTTTAGTGGAAAATATTTCCCCTATTGTTTAGTAAATACTCATCCTGCCCTTCTATGCTATAATACTGTTTACATTGTTCCACCTATTTATAATGTAAAAAACACATATTTGTTAAGGACTGTTTAATATTATTTATGTAATAAATTGAATAATTTATTTTTTACGAAAGGGGTATTTGCAATTGACTTTTAGGGCTTTATTAAAGGGACAGTACCACTTACATAAAATTTAACTAGATAACCTGGTCATTTAAAACAAACACAAATATAAATCATATGCCACTGTTTTTTTTTTTATATGGTTGAATTCATTGCATATAAAAGAAAATTAGGTGTTTATCTCCTGGCTCCATTTTGTGAATATTTCCCATAATGCAACAGCCTCCAAAATCTCCCAGCCAGTCTCACTTTACAATTGTGGCCAAAGCCTGCATGATGATGTACCCTAAGATATACCCCTGTTCTCTTACTGGCTCCTGTGTATCATAGTGGGCAGGACTAGGTGGATGTGTACAACTTTTTTTGATTTGTCTTTTCCGATTTTTCTGTTGTGAGGATTTATACCACTTATTCATCTATGGATTAAACTATCACCTTTTTGCATTTTATTCCATGAGTGCCGTGTTATTTCTGCATTTTTTTTCTTTAGCTGTTACCTGGGACAGGTGTGAGCCACACACCAGCAGAGGCACCAGCAGATTTAACAGGAGGAGCATTTATTATAGGAGCAGAGTTGGCCAAGAGCCTGCATACCACGTGTGTGATCTGTATACAACTTTTTTTTTTACCTGCCTTCCAACACAAAAAGAGGAGATTGACCTGATCAAACAGGATTATAACTCTGCCCCTTGTGATGTAATAGTTACATTACCCTCCCATTCAATGCAAGTCTGTGATCAGAATTCAGACTTATAGACTGCATTATGTGTCCCTAGCCCCAAAGTGAGATACTAGTGCTGTAAAGTCACTGGGGGTGGCACCCAAAAACACTATATATCACAATAAACTTGTTTAGTTACATATTTTATTAAAACAGTCACATAACTAAAACAAAAGACATATCTGAAAAAAAATAAAAAAAATAAAACCTTTTAATTTTTTGGTGGGAGTGTCCCTTTAATGAAAGTGAAAATTAAAAGGTATTCGGAAGGGAATTTTAAACTTAAGTCCAAAGTAGCAAAGTGGAAAAAATTCTCCTAATAAGCTGATTGGTAGAATTTTTCCAACTCGGCTACTTTGTCCTCTTTCATGAGTATAGAACCCACTGTGTTACATTCCATAAAAATAAGTTATTGGTACCTGTTAAGATTATCTTAATCTTTCTATTACTAGTTTTTTAATTATACTATTGATATGCATTTTGTTCGATAAAGCCACCAAAATTATGCCAAACAAAATTCAAAAAATGCCCCCAAAATATTCTTAGTATAGTATTGGCAAACTATTTAAAATTAAAAAAACAAATTCAAGCAGCATGGATAACCCTTTCAGCTTTCTATATGTCTTTTTTTTTGGGGGGGGGAAGGGGGGGGGGGGGGGGCTTTTAAATAAAGACAGGTTTTTTAGAAATGCATTCTGTAATCCTTTAACGTTTGAGAAAATCACCTGAAATGGATCGTGCAGCATTTCGAAGATTATAGGTATTAAATATCTCAAGAGTGGATATCATTCAGAAGACTTTGTGGAAGGGATAAAAAAAACCCATTATAACATACACAGAAAGGAAGCCTCTCAGTCTTGGAATTTTCTATGACATATAATATACTTAGACTTTTTTTTTCTATCACAGAAAATATAATTCTATGGTCAATGCAATTATATCTTCAAATTACTTGTGTTAGTAACATGAAAATGGCATGTATCTGAGATGATACAATGCATATTGTGTATTTGGGAAAGTATTGTAGTTCTCTGTCTTTTACAAAACATCTTTTAAAGTATAATTAAAGGAGGAAAAAAAAAGAAATCTTACTTTCTATTTATAAAAATGGCACTAAACTGCATTAAGTTTGGATAGTGTTTCAAAGAGAAAAACTTCATCAACAGCAGAGGCGTCGCTAGGGGGGGGCTACTGGGGCTATAGCCCCGAATCTCCAGTGCATAGCCCCGAATGGAGACTCTGCGGCTAAAGTATACTTTAGCCCCGAGACTCCAGGGCTATCAGTGTTTAAAAAAAAAAAAAAAAATCTCCCCCGCTGAGCTTTCCCCCGTCTGGGACATAGTCCCAGAATCAGAGGTTTATGCTCGTGCGGGGGGTGAGGAGGAGAGGCGCTGCTGCTGGCCCCTCCTCCTGGAGGTGCGGCCAACAAGCAAGTGCCTGCGGTGACCGCACCTCCTGGCCATACTGACAGCGCGACGGGTGCAAGCTCCGCCCCGTCGCACTGTGAGTCTGGCTGCGCGCCGGATGTGACGTCCGGCAGAAGAAAGTGAGTGCCTCATCGGAAACGTCCTCCTCCCTGCAAACAGAGGTATTTAGCAGGGAGGGGGAACATCGCTTTAAGGTTTTTTTTTTTTTGTTTTTTTTAAAAATATTTAAAAATGTGTGTTAGTGTCTGCGTGTAAGTGTGACTGTGTGGGTGAAGCAATGTGTATAAGTGTGTGTGTCAGGATGTTTGCATAAGTGTATGAGGGTGTGTGTGTGTCAGGATGTTTGCATAAGTGTATGAGGGTGTGTGTATGTCAGGATGTTTGCATAAGTGTATGAGGGTGTGTGTGTCAGGGTGTTTGCATAAGTGTATGAGGGTGTGTGTGTCAGGGTGTTTGCATAAGGTGTTTGCATAAGTGTATGAGGGTGTGTGTGTCAGGGTGTTTGCATAAGTGTATGAGGGTGTGTGTGTCAGGTTGTTTGCATAAGTGTATGAGGGTGTGTGTGTCAGGGTGTTTGCATAAGTGTATGAGGGTGTGTGTGTCAGGGTGTTTGCATAAGGTGTTTGCATAAGTGTATGAGGGTGTGTGTGTGTCAGGGTGTTTGCATAAGTGTATGAGGGTGTGTGTGTCAGGTTGTGTAAGTGTGTGTGGTGAGAAAGATATAGACGCTGTGGGAGATATAGACGCTGTGGGAGAGAGAGACGGAGAGCGGGAGAGAGAGACGGAGAGTGGGAGAGAGACGGAGAGTGTGAGAGAGAGAGGGAGACGGAGAGTGTGAGAGAGAGATAGACGGAGAGTGTGAGAGAGAGAGAGACGGAGAGTGTGAGAGAGAGAGAGACGGAGAGTGTGAGAGAGAGAGAGACGGAGAGTGTGAGAGAGAGAAAGAGACGGAGAGTGTGTGAGAGAGAAAGAGACGGAGAGTGTGTGAGAGACGGAGAGTGTGAGAGAGAGAGACGGAGAGTGTGTGAGAGAGACGGAGAGTGTGTGAGAGAGAGAGAGACAGAGAGAGTGTGAGAGAGAGACGGAGAGTGTGAGAGAGAGAGAGAGGTGGTGTGTGTTAGAAAGAGAGGGAGAGAGAGAGACGGGGTGAGATTGTGTGCGACTGTGCTCATCTGGGCTCAAGCCCCTGATCATTTGTTGACCTAGCAACGCCCCTGATCAACAGGCTTGCACTTGCCATTCTTGGTTTTTTTTTTGCACACAAGCCTGACTTCTTAGGTGAAGAAGATGGGTTACTTCAAGGGTTCCATACAAATTAACTATACAATCCTAATTGTTAGGCAACTGCAAAGATGGGTTGCCACAAGGGTTCCATACAGAATGACACACTTCACTGATGTCCAACTGGTGGCCTTCAGGCCAGTTGTAGCCCTCAAGGTTTTTTTAATGCATCTCCTACACTGCCTGGAAAACCAGGTTATATGGTTTACTGCAGTCTTCTGCACAAAATGCATAGAGGATTTGTTGCTTATGTTTTAATCTGTATTACTGTAGCTCTTAACAGATATCTAAATTGGAGGATGATATTCAGAATGTTTTCTATGTCTTGTGCTGCCTTTGCAACTATATATTTTTGGAACCATTAGCCTCAAGATATATGAACACATCACATGGGCATCTTACTCTGCTTCATGTAGAGGTCATCGGCCTCATTTCCATTTGCCGACAGCACTGATCACACATCTGGAACTTTATTGCTGATAGCTGAGGTAGCAGTGATGTTAATATATTAGCAGTTGGATGTTACATCATGCAATTTAGTGTGATCTGAAGTGAGGATAATTTTTCACTGGCAGGTCGCCCCTGGCTTGGGCTGCCCATAAGACTGCACCATAAATGTTACATATGCGATTTATAGAGGTTGACAGAAAGGAAAATATTTGTTAAAAGTGTTAAAACAAATATTTTATAAACAACTGCCAGATTGCTATCACATGTTACACTCTATATGTTATGAATTGTAGTGTTAGGCAAACATTTGAGTACATCATTATATGAGGTTATAACTTCTGAATTTGTTGCACACAGAAAATTGGGTGATAATTAGAGTTGAGCGGACACCTGGATGTTCGGGTCCGAACTTGACCCCGAACCCGAAGCCCATTGAAGTCAATGGGGACCCGAACTTTTGGCCACTAAAATGCCTCTAAAAAAGTCCTGGAAAGGGCTAGAGGGCTGCAAAATGAAGTAAAATGTGGGTGAGTGTCCCCATTCATACGAATAGGTCAATTGACCTATTCGTATGAATGGGGACTCTATTTCGGTTTATAGAAAGCCAATAGCCATGTAATGCAATTGGCTTTCTATAAAAAACGAAATAGAGTCCCCATTCGTAAGAATAGGTCAATTGACCTATTCTTATGAATGGGGACTCTATTTCAGTTTATAGAATAGCAATAGCATCACATGTATTCCATAAACCGAAAGTCTATAAACCGAAAGACATTCGGTTTATAGACTTTCGTTTTATATAATACATGTAATGCTATTGCTATTCTATAAAAAGAAAGTCTATAAACAGAATGTTTATTCTTATGGAATACATGTAATACTATTGTATTTCTATAAACCGAACTAGAGTCCCCATTCATAAGAAATTCTGTGGCCTCTTGCAGGGCCGCTGCCTGGGTATTTTTTTTCTTCTGGTGTGACCTGGGCCCGCTAGTATCGTCCGTCACCCCCCTGAGTGGGATAGGGATAGAGACACACCACTCCTGCACATCTGTAGTGTGAGCAAGGGGCACAGAGAAGCTGTTTGCAAGCTAAGATGCCACAGGCTGCACTGGGCTAAGATGCACCAGAGAAGCTTTTAGGGACACAGAGAAGTGGTCTGGAGGTATATATAAGCAGTTTGGGGGCACATATGGCACATATCAGCTGTTTGGGGGCACATATGACACAGAGAAGTTTGGGGACATGGATGGCAGAGAAAGGCTGTTTGAGGTTACATATGGCATTAACAAGCTTTTTATAGGCACACATGGAAGAAACAGGCTGGGGGAATAAGTGTCAGAGACAGACTGGTGGCACACATGGCAGAGTCACACTGCTTGGGGGCACAAATGGAACTATGGGACATGTTACTTGGTGAAATCAGGGGGAAATGTTCGCATAGAGGTCTGAGGTTTCTAGTTATGCCCCTGCTCTGATGGTACCCCTGGAGCCATCAGTGCATTTGATCTTGCTTTAACTTCTCACATCACAATGCCGCAATATTGCAATGTGTGTCCATGGATCACAACCCCTGTGTTATAGTGGGGCTCACCTATATCAAAAGACAACAGTGTTTAGGCGCTACTATAAATATAATTATAGTTCAATAAATGCAGCTCAACTACTCGGTAGAAAATTGCCTCTTATTTCTACAAATAATATAGAGCACAAAAAGAAGAATGAGAGGAGCGCAAGACAACAAATAAGTGAATTTAGTGAGTAATATATAGGTGAGAAGTATTTAAAAAACAAAATTATATATAAGTGATTTTAAAATGTATATTTTTATTCCAATAGTGAAAAGTAATAAAAATAAAAATACTTATATCTTAAAATAAGGTCTGAACTGTTGATTGTAGGATTCTCACAATGGAAGATATTCAATGCATATAAAAAAAAGAGATAGAAAAATAGTGCTCTCTGTATGTGAACAATAATAGAACTGGTGAGGATAGTGGGTGTTGTACTCACACTTTAAAGAGCAGAAATTACTGCTCTATATTTAAGCCTTAGAGTGGATTTATCTCCAAGAATCGTAAGGGGCTTCAGCTGTTCGCAATATATGCGTGGAACCAGAGTCTTTACTTAAGTTGTTGCTCGTTGTATCAATTGATATATGGGAAAGAAAAAGATGATCTCGTAGTGAAGCACAGTATTAAAATCAAATTTTAATCAAAATGAGGCAACAAAGAGGCTTACATTAAAATTTTCTGCTCTTTAAAGTGTGAGTACAATAACCACTATCCTCACCAGTTCTATTATTGTTCACATACAGAGAGCACTATTTTTCTATCTCTTTTTTTTTTTATATGCATTGAATATCTTCCATTGTGAGAATCCTACAATCAACAGTTCAGACCTTATTTCAAGATATAAGTATTTTTATTTTTATTACTTTTCACTATTGGAATAAAAATATACATTTTAAAATCACTTATATATAATTTTGTTTTTTAAATACTTCTCACCTATATATTACTCACTAAATTCACTTATTTGTTGTCCGGCGCTCCTCTCATTCTTCTTTTAGTGGGGCTCATCTGTAATTATTAAAATGTACCTACATGCATTCTAATTATGTATAATTTATTCACAAATACCAGTCTTGTAGCTTCTACTCCCAACTGTACTTGCAACTAACAGCAGTCTATATAGAGCATGTACCTGCAGGTTTGACCAACAAGTGTACAACTATATGAGTGAAATCAGATATGGACAGTAGGTTTAGTTCAGTTAAATTCTTTGTTAGTAGCAAGGAAACAAAAGTGGTTTACAGGGGTGGGCTGGCAACATTTGACCCTGGGGGCAAAGACAATATAGTGGTCAATGGTGCAACTTCATCAGCCCACCTGTTATCATCAGAGATAGACACATGTAAGCAGGAAGGCCTATTATATTTACAGATAAGGCACAGGGATTTATAGACAGACAAGATAGTGGACAGAAAGATATGAAGTGCTATACACACTGGGGCATATAGACAGGGCCGGTGCAAGGATTTTCGTCTACACAGGCGAAGGTGCATTTTGGTGCCCCCCTGCTCTGATCCGCCACGCCTACCACACCATTAAGCCTCCTTACATTATATATATATATATATATATGAATAATGTATAGTGTAGAAAATAAATACATCTAAATATTCAACTCGCATGCTCTAAATGTGTCACACATTGAAACCCTTAAACACAGACACCCTTGCAGTCACACACACAGACACCCTTACCACTTACACACACACAGTTACACCAATTCACACATAACCTGAGACACACTATTTTGCCACTCAATATGCCAGTATTTAGCCCAGGGGTCCTCAAACTTTTTAAACAGGGGGCCAGTTCACTGTCCCTCAGACCGTTGGAGGGCCGGACTATAGTAAAAACAAAAACTATGAACAAATTCCTATGCACACTGCATATATCTTATTTTCAAGTGAAGAAACAAAATGGGAACAAATACAATATTTAAAATTAAGTAAAGTTAAATCAACAAACTTACCAGTATTTCAATGGGAATATTATGCCAGTCAGAGCCCAGTAATATTGTGCCAGTCAGATGCCCAGGAACATTATGCCTGTCAGAGCCCAGTAATATTATGCCAGTCAGAGCCCAGGAATATTATGCCATTCAGATGCCCAGGAATATTATGCCATTCAGAGCCCAGTAATATTATGCCAGTCAGAGCCCAGCAATAGTGTGCCAGTCAGATTCCCAGGAATATTATGCCATTCAGATGCCCAGGAATATTATGCCAGTCAGATGCCCAGGAATATTATGCCAGTCAGAGCCCAGGAATAGTGTGCCAGTCAAATGTCCAGGAACATTATGCCAGTCAGAGCCCAGTAATATTATGCCAGTCAGAGCCCAGGAATATTATGCCATTCAGATGCCCAGGAATATTATGCCATTCAGATGCCCAGGAATATTATGCCATTCAGATGCCCAGGAACATTATGCCAGTCAGAGCCCAGTAATATTATGCCAATCAGAGCCGAGGAATAGTGTGCCAGTCAGATGCCCAGGAATATTATGCCAGTCAGATGCCCAGGAATATTAAGCCAGTCAGAGCCCAAGAATATTATGCCAGTCAGAGCCCAAGAACATTATGCCAGTCAGATTCCCAGCAATATTATGCCATCCAGATGCCCAGGAATAATGTGCCAGTCAGATGCCCAGGAATATTATGCCATTCAGATGCCCAGGAATATTATGCCAGTCAGATGCCCAGGAATATTATGCCAGTCAGATGCCCAGGAATATTGTGCCAGTCAGAGCCAGGTAATATTATGCCAGTCAGATGCCCAGGAATATTATGCCAGTCAGATGCCCAGTAATATTATGCCAGTCAGAGCCCAGGAATATTATGCCAGGCAGATGCCCAGGAATATTATGCCAGGCAGATGCCCAGGAATATTGTGCCAGTCAGAGCCCAGTAATATTATGCCAGTCAGATGCCCAGTAATATTATGCCAGTCAGAGCCCAGTAATATTACGCCAGTCAGATGCCCAGTAATATTATGCCAGTCAGAGCCCAGGAATATTATGCCAGGCAGATGCCCAGGAATATTATGCCAGTCAGAGCCCAGGAATATTATGCCAGGCAGATGCCCAGGAATATTGTGCCAGTCAGATGCCCAGGAATATTGTGCCATTCCAGTGTGCTCATTATACCTCCCTCCTCCCCCTTACCCAGACCCCAGTACTTACCTCCATACCGCTGTTCAGGTCCGTGGCTGAGAGGGAAGCGCTGTGCGCTCCCCTCAGGCCGTGCGCATTCAATAAAGTGTGTTGAAAAAAAAAGTTTCAACACACTTTATTGAATGCGCACGGCCTGAGGGGAGCGCACAGCGCTTCCCTCTTAGCCACGGACATGAACAGCGGCATGGAGGTAAGTAAACGGGCCTGGGGGAGCGGGCGATTTTCCCGCCCTCCCATTGGTGCGCCCTTAGGCAGCCGCCTGTGCTGCCTTACGGTAGCGCCGGCCCTGCATATAGAAGAGAAAATTGATGACACCCCAGACCATTGAGTCAGGTTGGAGAGCAATCTAGGGGTCAGTTGTAAGATTTATTTATAAACTTATATACTAGAAGGATACTTGAATTTCGCCAGGTAAGAAAAGTTTAAATAATTAAAATTGATTCTGATTATTTGGATAAGCAGCAGAATTATTTTACTCTGGACTTGTCCCATTAGCATGTTGGGACTTTTTTGTCTACCTGCTTTAAACCAGGACATTGTTAGGTATGCTAGTGTGCAGGTGTCTAGACAGACTAGCCTTTATGATTATTCTGATCATTTTGAATAAACCAATAAAATACCAATAGAACATAAGAAGTATCAGTATTTACATGTAACTTTCATAATTTAAGATTGATAATTTAAGCAATTGCTTGAAAAGCTGGTTTAAACACAAATGTAAATTAACAGCACATAAGCTAATAGAATGCAAATGATGATTTAGGAAACCATATGCATAACTATTGTTAGACTTCTCAATTGAGAATAATTGATGAACAAGCCAATAAAAACAATGATACACACATATTCTACAGCAGAGAATCTGGATTTATGGCTTATTAAATATGGGCCATGTTGGCATCTGTCTTATAGCTTGTGAACTCTGCGTACTCTGCAGCTAAGCTCCTCATTCCCAGCTTAAATATCCCATCTAATGAAAAACAAACCCTGTTATGAAAGGATTGGCACTAAAATCAATATGACTGACATGCTTGTTAAGTAAAACTGATGATAAAAAACACAATACTAATAAATAAATGCCAATTGGTATTTACATTTTTAACAGATATAAAATCTAGACCTACAGCCACTCTAGCCGATGAAGGTCTTCAAATACGCCAGGCTTAAGTGTGGTGATCATGTTGTGGCTCAGATACCTGCAAATTAATTGAAAAAACATGAACATATTAAGAACATTACTAGTAGATGTTGATTGGTCATTGATACGTTTTAAAAGCAGGGTATACAATTGTTACATTATACTCACCAGTTCTTCGGTAGTAGTATTTTTTTAGGATACAAATGTTGTAAAATGCATTATATTTGGCTATTAGTGTTGGAATTAAGCAATGTTATAATTTGATGGGTCTGAGCACTGTACTCCGCTGTCATCATACTACCATGTTTCATAAAGAGAGCAACAACATAGATCATAAAAAACCCAAATGTAAACTATAGGTTCCAAGCTACATTACATTACAAAAGAAAACATACAGCTCTTAAAGCTCCATTATAACTCTTCATAATATAATATTGAGGTTTATACATCATAGAGTAGGCATTCAGTCTTCCCTTGAAGGCTAAGACTAAGTGAATGCTTTAAAAAAAAAAATCTACAACGGTAGCTTTGAATTTAATCCAGCAATGTAATACACATTATTTTTTATTTATACCCCTTTTAAATATCACATTAAAGGACCACTGTAGTGAAAAAAAAAATATAACCTTTAATTTTATCTTTTACTCTAAAGATTGTATCAACTGTAGAGATTTTATATAGAAATGATTTAAAGACCCACTAAACTGTTCAACTAAAGAAGCACAAATGAAATATTCAATAGCCCTAGTGTAAGGATAAACTGGCATGTACTTTACAGAGTGCTGCTTTCCTGCCTGAAGCTGTTGCCAACATTTTCTAACAGCAAGGTTTTCTTAGCGCCGGTAGCAAAAGGCTTTTCACTTTTGCTTCTATTGGTGAAGCAAAAGTTAAAAGACTACTTTGGTGGCACTGGAATGAAATAATACAAATGCATTTCCTTACTGATCCTTGCTATATATACCTCTGACCCTAGATGATTCTGCCTCCTGATAGTAATATGGAGCAATGATGGCTTAGTAAGATTTTATTTGTATCCTCATTAAAACATTTCTATTTAAAATGTATACACGGGATGCAATTCTCAATTAAGCACAAGTTAATTTTTGACCACAGTTGTTCTTTAAACAGCTTAAACATCATAGAGTAGGCAGCCAAGCATCCCCTTTGAAGCCCAAGTAAATAAAAAACATAAACATTATTATCTGTAGCTGGCCAACATTTTATGCAATGTTGCGGTTTTATGAAATTTTGTATTGCTCTGTAACTGAAATATAATAAATATTAGAGTTATGCCTGATGTTTGTTAAGATATTGTATTGTCCCGACTATAGGTGGCTCCTTGGCAAGTACTGTGAGTGCATTATGACATTGTGGCAAGTGGTGTGGGTACATTATCACAATGAGTCAATTGCTGTGTTACAATGTGATACTGTTTTCACTTTAAAATGTTTAAAATTGTATCAAACTTTATAGGGATGCAGCCTATAATCCAAGCAGTGACACATTATCCAGTTGACAAAATGACACTTACCCAGGGCCCTCTGGCAAAAGTAGGCCTAACTGCCCGTTTGGATGCAGAGCAAGGAAACACAGAATGGGAGAGTACAGATTGAGGGGTGAAGTGTGTGCTGGCTGAATGCTGGCACAGGCTGCATGCTCCAGACCCTCAAATCAGCTCTTTAATGATGACACTGCCAAGATGTTTGGGGACCAAGATGACACTGTAAAGCTTTTGGGGTACTGAGATCACACTGACAGGCTGTTTGGAGGCAAACATGGCACAGCAAGCTGTGAACAGAGATGACACTGAAAGCTGTTTGGGGACAGAGATGACACTGGCAATCTGTTTGGGAAATAGAGATGGATCTCTAAAGCTGTTTGGAGACAAATATGGCACTGACTAGCTGTTTGGGGGCAGATATATCACTGACAAGCTATTTGGTGGCAAATATAGCACCACTATTAGGACCCAATAGGTACTTAAAATGGCCCTGGCAGAAGGGCTGGGCAAGCCTGTGAGGATACAGGGAAATTTCTATACTGTGACTTACTGATTCCTGTTGTTTGCTCCACTTTTATCACTTTGCAATATAATTTGCTCTTTACACATTACCCTTTAAGTCCTTGCATGTGTCTCTTACCTATAAACAGTGTATTTTTCAGATATGCTTAAAAAATTAGGATTTTCTCTATTCTAAACAATAAAGAAATAGTGTAATGCTATGGGGCATAAAAATGTATATTCAGTGTATCGAATGGCAAATTTAACCAATGCAAATACAGTATACTCAGTCTATATGCATGTTTGTTTCCAAGCGTATTAGATATGTGTTTAGATGAATAATACTCACAGTTTGGTCAGGTTGTGCAGTCCCCTGAATGCATACACTGACACAGTCTTTATTTTGTTATGCTGCAGATACCTAGCAAGTATGATAGCAGAACTTGTGTTAGTGGAAGCAATACTAGCATGAAGCTGTAAAAATACTATAGAACACAAGGTGGAGCTGCAGAATATAGGAAGCAACACAATGCAATAGTTATTTTAAAAATGTTATCTCCCACTACATCTGCACCACATTTCTTATTTTTCACCATTGTGTTTACCATCATTCAGGAGGGGTCCAAGTTGTTTCTGAAGTGGGCCACATAATCAGAAATGCGTGCGTGGTAGGTTGCATTTTGTTTTTTATTTACAGTAATGGTGAAGAATAGCTTGTTATCAATAGAACAGTGTATGTGTCAGGCCCCTGGCCTACCTTTGGGGCCAGGGATCCTCATCCTGCCACAGCCACATCCCGACAGCCGACGCTTCATCCTGGGGCCACGCGGTTGCCATGTAGGCCACATCCCCGGGATCTAGTAAGGTGCGTCTCGCGGAATGTGAGCACGAATGCTGCTGGAAGGGGGCATTTCCTGCGGCCCGACGGTGCTACCCCTTTGGAGGAGGTCAGACAGAGGGATGTAGGGGGTGAAATTATGCTAAACTCCACTGCTACTGGCTGGGTAGAGTAGGGGGGGGGGGGGGGGGTAGGAGCCAGGACCTGGCAGCCTATTTAAACTTTCATTCAGTGCTTGCTTGTACAAACTAGTACTTTGTGCTCTGCCTCATTGTACCATGCTCTCCAGTATACCCCTTTGCTTTGCTCCCTTCCATAACTACTTGTGGTTCTCCTGGCTCTCGACCTTTGGCTTTACTTACTCCTACCGCGACCTTGGCTTGTCTCTCTGTTTACCCTCTACTGCTGCCTACCTCAACCCCCTGGACTGTCCCCTACTCTGCACCTGTCTCACCCCTGGCATCTAATTACGGGGCCAACTGCACCTACGACTAGGTTAGTCTCTGAACTGTGCTCCCCCAACCATATCCCAACAGTATTATTTAGTAGTAATACAAAAGCAACTCAGAACAAGTTTAAATTAACTGTATTCAAACACAACTGAACAGTTCTAGGAATAATGAAAATATGGGCAGTTAAGTCAGACAGGCCTCATCTTGCTGTCAAATTGGCCACATTTGGACCACTGGTCATATGTGGGATGTCCTTGCCATAGTCTGCATGGATAGGTTGTAAGGTCATAACCTTGCTTACTATCATTTTGTGAGGACACAAATACTGTATTTGTACAACAATCCTATCCTTGACTCTGTGTTATATCCAACATATCTGACTAATTCACTTCTTTTTTAAATCTCTTGCTCATATTTTTAGCAACAAAAGTGATAGATAAAGGGAGTTTAGAGCAATTTGTAGATCTGTGAATGAAGATTTAATTTTAATTATATGAAATCTGACAACTAGATTGCGGAAATTGTTTTTCAGTCTGTGCAGGTATAAGCAGGGAGATTGACTGGCCTGTAAACAATAGTCTCATTTGAAAAATGTCTTTGATGACACATTGCAGTCTATTCAGAAAGCAGTGAACTGTGGTGAAATTACAAAAATCAGGCATAGGTCGAATTCTGGGATTTTTTCCCACTTCAGCCTGATTTTCCAATTCCATTGTTATGTCAGCTCCATACACTGTTTATTGAATAGACCTCAATGTATGATGGAATAAATCTAGCTAAAGCTATTGTTGACTATATGTAATCATTGTAATCAATTTTGCTGATGTGACAGAACTGGTCTAAACAAAAGAACTTCTTGAATGCTGTTCTGTTTTAATGTATGACTGCAGAAAAAGGTAGCCTCCTAGTTCCTCTTAGTGATGTCACTGAATTTAGAGGCCGCCTGTTAAATCATTTTCAATATAAAACTACAGAAGAACTGTTTTAAAGTAAAATTGAGGGCATTTCACATATATTAAAAACATACAACATACAGAAAATTAGCCAGATAGAACTGGCCCATTAACTGTTGCATTAACTAGGCAATGCAGTCAGGGAGAGATACAGGGGCAGTATAAGGACAATGTGAAAAAAAGTGTTTTCTACTTTGTATAACACATTATCTAATTTCATATCACTTTATGTAATCACTTGAAACACTATTATATCAGAGATTGGCTATCATAAGTGTGGCCATGTCATTTACTGCTTAAAGGACAACTGAAGGCAAAAAATAACTCACATTTAATTAGAAACATTGAAACATAGACTGTGCCGGCAGATAAGAACCATTCGGTCCATCTAGTCTGCCCAATTTTTTAGAATACTTTTATTAGTCCCCCATTCCCAGTATTATAGCTAGGATAGCCTTGTGTCTATCCCACACATGCTTAAAATCCTTCACTGTGTTTACCTCTACCACTTCTGCTGGGAGGCTATTCCATACATCCACTACCCTCTCAGTAAAGTAATACTTCCTAATATTACTTTTAAATCGTTGCCCCTCTATTGAAAGATTACATCAAGTGTAGATGGTGTGTAAGGAGATGCTTTAATGAAAGAAAACAAATAAAGCACCTTACTGCTTCAAATAGCTCTAACAGGGGGCAGACATGTTGTATACAATATTGGGTCAGATCTGCATTAACCTTCATGCAGGCGAAGGAAGATCTGCCCCCAAATTCTAAACAATATGTCTGCCCCCTGATGTATATAAAGCACAGAGGGCTCAATAAAGTACATTATTTGTATCCTTTCATTAAAACATTTCTATGTAAAATGCCTATACTTGATGCGATCTTTCAACTAAACACAAGTTCATTTGTTGGTACAGTTGTCCTTTAACAATTCCTCACTCAACATAACAAGTGAAATGTTTAATAAATCATAAACACAGAATCTGTGTCTGCATGGAACACTTTTATAACATAGACAATCACTCTAGCTATTATATTGTAAAATAATGGGAGAGGGGGACTGGGGGAATCCAACATCAGTACCACTCCTTCAAATCAGTATGACATCATGAAGATGGTATTGTCACAACCTGGGATAGCATACCAGGGAGGAGCCTTGTTGCAGGGAACAATATGGGGTCTGTCTGCACACCACAATGCATACTATGGACAGGATGTAACCGCAGACAGGACAGGCACCTGAGACAGGACTGAAAGAGAAACTGGCAGCTGAGACAGGACTGGAAGCTGAGGAAGGGTTGATAACTTCTGCCACAGGATAGGAAACATTACAGTGCTTTTCACCTGAATGGAATTACACCCTATGGTTGAGCCTCAGGCAGTGTTCCCACACAAACTATATATTGTTTTTATCGGCATAAGTAAGAAGGGCTTTATTTTGATACCATTATTTTGCTAATAGCATATCATTTTATATAGAAAAAAATAAAATATGGCAAAAAATCTTTTAATTCAAAAAGCGTATAGTCATCTACAAAAGACAACAAAAAACACTGCTACATAGTTTCTAATATTTGTCCTGAGTCCTGAAATTTACCAACAACCAAAAAAAAAAAAAAAAATGGTGATTTTTCACACAGATTGCATTTCATAAAACAGAATTTTTATGAAATGCAATCTGTGTTTCATAAAACCTGACAAATTTATAAAATTGTTTTTTAACACTACTACTGATCTGTCTCTTTCACTCACAAAAATGTAAGTGAGGAGAGGGAGGCAGTATCAAAAATAAACACCTAAAAATGCACAAACAGCAAAAAAATGCGCTGATCTGAGCATCCCCAATGCTCATCTGCACATCCCCACTGCCTTGCAGTCACAGATTGTCTCTGTGATGAGGCAATCATTTTTTTTTAGTATTGCAGGGATGCGTAGCACTACCGTTAGAGCACTGAAAGCGAAAAAAAAAAATCGCTTTCAGTACTAACGCTTTGCCACACAGGACGGACCTAGTCCCTCCTGTGTCGGCAAGGGGTTAAATAGGGCTGGCTCACATTAAAGAGGCAGCTGACACCACAGGAGGAGAATGAAAACACTACAGGGAGTGCAGCATTATTAGGCAAATGAGTATTTTGACCACATCATCCTCTTTATGCATGTTGTCTTACTCCAAGCTGTATAGGCTCGAAAGCCTACTACCAATTAAGCATATTAGGTGATGTGCATCTCTGTAATGAGAAGGGGTGTGGTCTAATGACATCAACACCCTATATCAGGTGTGCATAATAATTAGGCAACTTCCTTTCCTTTGGCAAAATGGGTCAAAAGAAGGACTTGACAGGCTCAGAAAAGTCAAAAATAGTGAGATATCTTGCAGAGGGATGCAGCACTCTTAAAATTGCAAAGCTTCTGAAGCGTGATCATCGAACAATCAAGCGTTTCATTCAAAATAGTCAACAGGGTCGCAAGAAGCGTGTGGAAAAACCAAGGCGCAAAATAACTGCCCCTGAACTGAGAAAAGTCAAGCGTGCAGCTGCCACGATGCCACTTGCCACCAGTTTGGCCATATTTCAGAGCTGCAACATCACTGGAGTGCCCAAAAGCACAAGGTGTGCAATACTCAGAGACATGGCCAAGGTAAGAAAGGCTGAAAGACGACCACCACTGAACAAGACACACAAGCTGAAACGTCAAGACTGGGCCAAGAAATATCTCAAGACTGATTTTTCTAAGGTTTTATGGACTGATGAAATGAGAGTGAGTCTTGATGGGCCAGATGGATGGGCCCGTGGCTGGATTGGTAAAGGGCAGAGAGCTCCAGTCCGACTCAGACGCCAGCAAGGTGGAGGTGGAGTACTGGTTTGGGCTGGTATCATCAAAGATGAGCTTGTGGGGCCTTTTCGGGTTGAGGATGGAGTCTAGCTCAACTCCCAGTCCTACTGCCAGTTCCTGGAAGACACCTTCTTCAAGCAGTGGTACAGGAAGAAGTCTGCATCCTTCAAGAAAAACATGATTTTCATGCAGGACAATGCTCCATCACACGCGTCCAAGTACTCCACAGCGTGGCTGGCAAGAAAGGGTATAAAAGAAGAAAATCTAATGACATGGCCTCCTTGTTCACCTGATCTGAACCCCATTGAGAACCTGTGGTCCATCATCAAATGTGAGATTTACAAGGAGGGAAAACAGTACACCTCTCTGAACAGTGTCTGGGAGGCTGTGGTTGCTGCTGCACGCAATGTTGATGGTGAACAGATCAAAACACTGACAGAATCCATGGATGGCAGGCTTTTGAGTGTCCTTGCAAAGAAAGGTGGCTATATTGGTCACTGATTTGTTTTTGTTTTGTTTTTGAATGTCAGAAATGTATATTTGTGAATGTTGAGATGTTATATTGGTTTCACTGGTAAAAATAAATAATTGAAATGGGTATATATTTGTTTTTTGTTAAGTTGCCTAATAATTATGCACAGTAATAGTCACCTGCACACACAGATATCCCCCTAAAATAGCTAAAACTAAAAACAAACTAAAAACTACTTCCAAAAATATTCAGCTTTGATATTAATGAGTTTTTTGGGTTCATTGAGAACATGGTTGTTGTTCAATAATAAAATTAATCCTCAAAAATATAACTTGCCTAATAATTCTGCACTCCCTGTAGAATAGCATCCACTAGAGGCTGAAGAGGAAACATGCCAACTCAAAGTAGATTTTTTGTGCCTTTTCAAATTGCTCTTTCATCATATAAAGCTACATTTTTCATCTTTGTTTACTGCTCATGCCCTGGTTCGAAATGTGTTGGTTTCCTGACAGTGATCAGGCAAATTGATATACTAAAGGAAACAACTTCAAGTGACACAGGATTTCTGAAAACCATGAAAATACATTCACAAGGTGCAGGTCAGAGCTACTGCCACACTGCCCAGCCAACAGGCTTAAAGAACCACTAAACTTCTAAATAAGTGTTAGCATCATGAGAAAACAGACTTGTTTTATTCTTGATCTTAAAAATTCTAATCTGTCAGTGTTGAATATTTTGACAAAATGTTTTCAATTATGAAATCGGCTGGGCAATAGTATAATAGTAAGATCCTCTTATTATGGGTCACTGGAGTTCATAAAGCTAGATCTCTTCATTTATTTAACAAGCAATTATTTGTTGACATGAACTTTCTGGGTCTGCATGAATAATCTTCTCAATTTTAATTCTGAAATCCATTTCCAACATGTATTCATAATGTACTGAGCTGAATGTATGAATTATCTGAATTGTAGCTCAGACGTGGCTCTCTAATTAGGCAAGTTAGACGGACACCTAACGGGGCTGCCTTACTTGCTTAATTGCCTTTGATCTGACAGGAAGCTTAACTCATCCATTAAGCTCCCTGTCATACTAATGTCCACATTTTAAGGAGCGGCATGATGCCTTCACTATGATTCTTTTTTTTTCATGCCCTTTGTGCTCTATCGCGAGGCTCCGCCCCAACTGTCAGTGCATCCATCGCACTTCGGAAGAGCCACCGGGCAGCACAGACGTGCCATCACAACATAGTTTGTAACTTTGAGACCTTCTCCTTCTGGGTGAGCGAGTGTGTTCTTAATGAGTGTGTCTGTGAGTGAGTGTGTGCTGGTTGAGTGTGTCTGTGAGTCTGTTCTGGCTGAGTGTCTGTGAGTGTGCTGGCAGTTTGTGTCTAAGACTGTGCTGGCTGAGTGTTGGTGTGCGCTGGCTGAAAGTGTGTGCTGGATGAGTGTATCTGTGAGTGAGTGTGTGCTGGATGAGTGTGATTGTGTGCTGGCTATTGTGTCTGTGAGTCTGTTCTGGCTGAGTGTGACTGAGTGAGTGTGTGCTGGCTGAGTGGGTCTGTGAGTCAGTGTGTGCTGACTGAGTGGGTCTGTGAGCGAGTATGTGCTGACTGATTGGGTCTGTGAGTGCATGTGTGCTGGCTGAGTGGGTCTGTGAGTGAGTGTGTGCTGACTGAGTGGGTTTGTGAGTGAGTGCATTCAGACTGAGTGTGTCTGTGATTGAGTGTATCTGTGGGTGAGTGTGTGCTGGCTTAGTGTGATTGTGAGTGTGTGCTGGCTGACTGTGTGGGATTTAAGGCTGGTCTTCAAATATGAAATGTATATAGTTAATTTAAATTTTCTATTGCATATATTTTATTTAATTATGAGTGTCCGTGAAGGCCCCATGTTCAAGTTTCGCCTAAGGCCTCACAAAGTCTAAAGCCCCCTCTGTTGCAGCTGATGCATTTGCAATATTTTGAATTTTTGTAATTTTTTTCTCCTTTTCATATGTTGATAGCTATGATCTGAAACAATCAGATTGAAACTAAAGTAATATTATACTTTATGTTACTGACGTACTGTACGGCATTTAAAAGTGAAAAGTATTGCAGCCCCAGCCCATTAAGAGAGATTAGACAGCAGCCTGGGTGTCAATTGCTGTCCTGCCCCCTTTGCCAGCCATCCCATGCTCTTTACATTTTAAGTATGTAGAGTTAGTTAGGTGATATCTCTACTCCCCACCAGGAAAAAGCCCCAAAAGCATAAATACAAATTTCCATGGGCTTTCTATTGCCTCAGAGCCCCATGGCCATCTTTAAGGCAGAGGCAGTTCCTGAAGTCCCAGACATATTACAGGGGTCCACAACAACAACTGCCCTCTGTTTTTCAGTGAGGAAACTATCATGGTCTGGCTTCTCTGCAATACCGAATCAATGGGGAGAGCAGAACCTTTCCGGTGGTTCGATTCAGTCAGCAAAAGAAAATCCACTTCTGTGTCAAAACCCTCTGCACAGTATGTGTGTGCAACTGCAAATAAATGTGTGTTTATAAATAGTGTGTCTGTAAATATATGTGGGTGCGGTCTGCCTGGAATTTTACACTTTATCATGCGGTCTACCCGAGCTTTTATAGATTAGTGTCTGGTTTGCCTGAAGACAGACGGCACAGAGGATATGGAGGAGACAAGGTTTCCTCTTGCACTGCCCTATCCATAAATGTGTGTAGTTTTAGTTTTGCTTCACCTTACCAAAATGTGCATATATACACACTTATGTGTGTAGCTGACCTTTTGCTCTCCAGCTGCTTTGGACTATATTTCCCATCATGCGGAACCAAAAAGAACAGAAAATAATAGCGATTGCTGCTTTATATACTGTTTGTATACATCTTTGTGTGTTTCTATGTATACAGCTACTCATGAATCTGGTGACATCTTTTTATGACTCTGACATTTTACATATGTTTATTACATATAATAAAGATTAAAAAGCTGCCCCATTGAATTCATGCACACTCACTGAAACATTCTTATACATTTATACAATCACTAGAAAGGCAACAGAAGACAACAAATGCCTATTATTAGAAATAATCCCATCATCAATGTCTTTTACTATAAAACACAGGGTTGATAAAAATGCATTTTGAACAGTCCAGATTGTGTTAACGTAAAGTAATAGAATGGAAGATACAAACAATATAAACTACAAACTATAGCAAATGTAACAGTTTTATCAACAGCAAAAAGACAAAAATGACTTACAGGTTGCGTAAATCTGGAAATAAGTGAAATCCATCGCTGTCAAGTTTTCTCAGCATGTTATTCTGCAGGGACCTATAATATGTGATAGATACAGACACATTAGAAGAAGAATTTTCAGAGTCATGGATGGTTTTACATTTATCTCTCTACTGAGCTCAAGAAAAGACAGATGTGCAGCTTTTCCCCATGAGGTTAATTGACAATTATATTAAAAGATTACAGAGTGACTCATACATATTTATTATAAATTTGTTGGGACTTATTTTATGACCCATTGTGGCTTCTTCCACCGCAGAATCATTGGAAATATAATTCTGCTTTATTCTAAAAAGCTGCAACTGTGCATGCCCGTGCACAGTTCACTGTCAGGTATCTTATAGAATTGCCTTCCCGACACAAAATGCATATATCAGTGACACAACCTAGCCAAGGGGTCAAGAAGAATTAGGAATGACTGGGGACTATATGAATCAAATAAAGTAGAAACTTAGTCTCCCCTCCAAAAAATAAACAAGTTCAATTAAGTTAATTATTGACAAAAAAAAGAAGTTGTCCTTTAATAATACTTTACTCATATATAAACTATATAGATATTTACATTGAAGTAACAAATCTTATATAATATTGTAACTTTATTTTATATTATATATGATTTGCTACTTCAATGTAAATTTCTATATATTTTACGTATGCGTAAAGTATTATTAAACAACATCATTTTTATACAATTTATCCGTGTGGAGTTCTAATTTATTTTCAAATTTTCTTCACTGTCTATATAGCGTTGTTTAATCAGTTTTAAAAATAAAACAATATTGTGAATTGACGTGCATAGAAAGTGTTATTTATTGAGCAATAAAATCATGTATTGAAATGCGTCCATAACTGGTAAGACCAGGGGGGGCCATTAACACTAAGAATACTAAATAGCAGAGACTCCACTGAGCATTTAGATACCAGACGTTTAGACTTCCCTAATTAACACATAATAAATCATTTAACAATGAGCAATATGTAGTGCGTGTCTTTCTGATGACTTTTATGTTTTTGGACCTTGAGAATCCGAGGATAACATCACCGGGTGTTCCATTTTTGGATAAAAGATGAGGCAAGTTCCATGGAAACATCTACACCAAGCTGATATAGTACTTTCAACTCAAGTGGATTTATGCTCTTTCAATCGAGTAACAAATGGGTATGCTGAACTGAAACAAATAGACAAGGCAAAGGCACCAAGAGTTTTCAGTGATAAACCCATCATCACTGACCTTATTCTCAGAGTGCTCTATCTTCCCTTGAATGTCCTTCTTGAAAGTAATTTTCCTGCCACTAACATATTACTATAGCATCATATTATCATAGTCATTAAGCTGAAGAAGACACACATTCATCATGTTAACCTCTTCTTGCTGTGATCTTGAACTAGTTTATAATGTATCTTCAATAAGAATAAAAAATGTTCCTCACTCCTAAATTGCAAAATTATTCCCTGTACCCCAAACACAGTTGGAGCTGTACACTAAACTGTTTCCAAGCATATTTGTAGCTAACATTTGGTGTTCCAGGGTTTTGTGGACTATGTTTACCATGATGTTCTACAACAGTTGTGGTGATAGAGCACTAAAGTTCTTTTGGAATACAATACACACGATTCTTACCCAACCATATTTGTATCCCCCAATAGCTGTAATACCACAAGTCAGACAGAGAAAATTTGCATGTGGCATTCCATATAATGTGGAATACAGTTTCTATCATACTACTCTAAACATTTGACTGGCTGAGCACAATGGGAATATATATTCAGGATAACCTTCAATTAGGGTTGCCACCTTGCCAGTATTTTACCGGTAGGCCGGTAAAAAATTGCCATCAGGCCAATGTTAAGTCTATGGAGACAGTACCAAGGCCGGTATTTTTTTGAAGAAAAGGTGGCAACCCTACCTTCAATAGATCCACAGTTTTTTTTTTACGTGTATCTGTACCAGTACAATCTAAAGTTTGGATGTATCTGTGCTGTTCTTCACCGTGAAGATTAAATATACTTTTGATGAGCCTGATTTGAGTTTGCAAATTTGTCAGTGCAATAGTACACATGTGCTTGTGGCTCTCATTGGAGTTGCTATTCCATATTTGTAGGAAGATACTGGTCATGTATAGACCTGTGTGTCATAATGGTGAATGTCTCTAGAAAGAGGCAGACCCACAATGCTGAGGCAGGAAGAATTAGCACCTGACCGCAACAAAGGAGCCGGGATCTTAATAGAAATACATAATTGAAGAAATTCTGGGCATACGCTTGAATAAAAATATAATACTGTCAGAAATTGTTGCAGGACAAAAATTAAATGTAATGTTATAATACAAGCAGGAGTTGAGGGTAGACAGAGATCACAGCAGTTGTAGAAGCAGTGCAGTCAAATTCTCAATCAATGGACAGAATCAAACTAATAGGCAGAATAGACACAACCAGTAGCTTGCACACTTTGAGCCGCAGAGGTAAACCTTTTATATTTCGGCGTTTGGTAAAATGAGTCTAATTTCAGTTGGGTTATTGTCAGATCCCTGGCAGGGGTCCCCGACCTTGTTTGGTCGATAGGGTGCACATCATGAGTACCAGGCTTCAGATGGGGGTTTGTGTCCTGCGGCCCTGATTTCATGATCCCTTTGGAGGGCGCAGGAGGGAAGGAGAGAGGATGCAGGTCTTTCCATAAACTCTCCAGCCAGGCTAACCAGGAAAGGAGACAGAGATCTGGCAGGCTATAAAATAGCTAGGCACTGTTCTTGCTCATTTTCAAGCAGGGACTTAATTTTCACTGAATTTCATTCAGAGAGACCCCAACCCCTCCTACCCCCCCTTCAATAGGGGCTGAATGTGGCATCTGAATTGCATTGCTGACATATATCTTTAAATCATTAATAGGGTTGCTCCTCTTGCAGGAGAATAATAAATAACAAATTTAAAGATGAATATATATGTTCAGTGGGCTTACTTAATTGATTGTATTATTTTATAGGCAATATATTGGTTTTGTATACACTTTTTATGTGCGTGTATAAGTTTTCAAGTTTTCTCCTCCAATGTCAAGAGTGGTTTTTCAGGAGTTAAATCATTGAACTGTTAAATTAGAGTGCAAGTAAACTCATAAATCAGCAGAAACAAGGATAGGTAGTAAACCTAGAAAAGCACTGGACGGTCTAATAGTCTTCGTTTTCTGTAAAATGCACCTTGTGTGAGATTTCCAGAGCAAGCTGTACAGTACGTTAGGTACAAATAGTGATTTATGATTGTGGTCATTGTAGGCAAATGAGAATCATTTTCCTGTTATTTAGCTTTCTATTTCACATTCCACCATTTATGTACCTTAATCATTTAATCTCCTAACTATTTTCTGTCTCCGTTTGTTTTCCAACTTCTGCTTACACCTTTGTACAAGAAATATCCATCTCTGGCATGCTAGCTGCTCTGAAATTGCTTCCAGGATTTGGGCCAGCTGAGTAGCAACATTTTTGCTATACACTTTAAAGCACTGGGCATAGGCTGAAGTCATGCCAAGATGACACCACTTTTGTTGGGACAGGACCCCAACAGTGGGACTGCTGGCATCTAGGTATTGCTCCACAAATGGGTAACCTGAGTTAATCAAAGGCTACAAGTCGGATTTTGCTTCTTTTTGTCCAACATTTGGATACACTGGCTCCATGCCTTACCAATCAGGTTCCTCAAACTGTCACCAGGTTAGGAGGTGTCAGTGAAGCTAAAAGTGGGGCACAAGGAAGTGAAATCCTGTTCCTGTCCTTCTACATGTTTCTTCCTCCTGAGCAAAATTAATTAAATGAACTATAAACTTTGATGCTACTGTCATTTATTATTTTGGATCAACATGTGTACATTTATTTCTTCTTTTTCTGATACAATGTTGATAAAAACCTGTTGGGAAGCTGCTTGAATACAGACCTCCCAGACTTTGTCTCTAACATGGGTAAGCTCAGCCAACTGTATTACATTTATAATCAGAAACTGTGCAGCATTTATTCTTCACTACCATTTCTATGTTATCTTTGTCCCACGGTACAGTGCACAGCAATATGATGTGTTATCTAGATAATGATAACAATGTATTATTTGTTTTTTATGTACTTGCATACTTTTATAATGCTGAAAAATGTAACCTTTTAAACAGCATTGCAATCAGTCATACTGTTTAGGATGCATTGTTAACAAGCAGCTTGTTAACAATGCATCTATAAAATAGTCCAAAAGAACAGAGGCAGTCATGGGACTTTTAAGTGGATGAATGTTGTAAACTTCAGATCCGATGCATCTTGAATAAAATTGACAGCATTTATCCACTTAAAAGTCCTGTGACTGCTTCTGTTCTTTTGGACTATTACATGGTTGGCTGGAGCAGCCCCTGGTCAATTTACTAACATTATTGAACAAGGCTGAGTATTTTGGACATATATAAATACACAGATAATTATGATTACCTTCCTAATATTATGTAGGTCCCCTTTTGATGCCCAAACAGTCCTGACCCATAGAGACCTGGACTCCACTAGACATCTGTAGGTGTGCTATGGTATCCGGCATCAAAATATTACCAGCTGGTCCTTTAAGTCCTGGAAGTTGCTAGGTCATACCTCCATGGATCGGACTTGTTTGTCCAGCACTTCCCACAAATGCTCGATTGAATTGAGATCTGAATAATTTGGAAGCCAGCCAACACCTTGAACTTGTTATTGAGTTTCTGAAAACAATACTGAACCATTTTTGCTTTGTGGCAGGGCACATTATCCTGCTTAAAGAGGCCAATGCAATCAGAGTATACTGTTTCAATGAAAGGGTATCCATGGTCTGCGACAATGCTTAGGTAGGTGGTACGTGTCAAAGTAACATCCACATAAGTGGCAGTACCCAAGGTTTCCCAGCAGAACATATTATGTTACATACACTTGTGTATGTAATCTCATACGAGACATACTGTATTCCTGAATGGCAGAAATAAAATGTGGTCACCCCATCTGAGATGAAATAGCACAGGTACTGAATAGAGAGCATTATCTCTATAATTGTCAAAGGGTTAGTGGCACATTGCGTATTTAGTAAGTGATTTTGAAAATGTTATTTTAGGGAACCTTATTTTTGTCCCAGTGAATATACTTCATGAGATCACAATACAACAAATGTTCACCTCACCATGTTCCCAGATTTTATGATGCTCACAGGGTTAAAAGACTTGAACACATGAAGAATGAGTTAGTCCTATTTTACTCACATCATGGTCACATTGGAAGACACAGAAGGGACAGCGCGTAATTTGGCTCCATCACAGTCAAGTTCTAAGCCTTGGCACAAGCACTGTGCAGGCACTGAGTCAAGAACTGCATGCAAAAAAGAAGATAGGAAGATTAGTACAGAGGGCAGTAACACCGGGGCACATAAAGCTTAGAGAAACAGCATTATCTACACATTGCTACACAACATTTTATATCAATATAATCATTCTTGTGAAATTAGTGAATTACCTGAATCTAATGATATACTCAGCGTTGCCTTCTACTTCATGCAATAGGAAAGGCAAAACCTGTGGACTACAACTTCCATCAGTCTCAGCCCATAATAAACCATGTTACCAATCATTTTTTTTTTAAATCAGCCATTTATTAGATGTGTGCAGTGCTTTGTAAAAAAAAAAAAAAAAAAGCACCTTGTCTGCTTCCACATACATAACAGGCTCCTCATATGGATTGGAACCCATCTGTCTGACTTGTTTTGTGTGCTTTAAATGTTTGTATGATGAGTGTGGCAGTGAGAGGAGGTATTTCACAAACAGAGGAAGATGTTAAAGGAAAGCAATCAGAAGAGAGTACCATTATTATTGCAGCATGCTTGTGAAAAATGATTGTTATAGGTAATTATATAAATCAGGGGCATCCATCGTGCAGCCCATGGGCCAAATATTTCCCATCCTATTGGATTCTCCATATTCTCATTAGCCCATATAAATAATCAGTTTGCTTTGAGTAAAGTTAATGTAACTTTAAACTAAAACTAAATAGTTTTAGACAATTTTTTGCTACTGCTAAATAATCTTTTTTTTTCCGATAGATTATTAACAATTATGGTATTTTTCATTCTTGTAAAGAAAAAAACTTTGATGCGGCGCAATGCACATATGCAATGCTTGGAAGCCCCTGATATAGCCATATATCTGAGAAAAGTTGAAAAATAATATAATTCAGAGATTTTGTTGTGCCAATTAGTAAACCACTGCTTCTGGGTGACAAATATTAAATAAATCACCATCTATTGACAGATCAAAGAAATTAATAAGAACACATCAATAAACATCCACCTGTCGAAGGATGACAATCGTTGCACCAGATCATTTTTTACACGGTCAATACATGCTCAGCCAATCAGAGTGAGCGAATAATCAAGGTCTATAGGGTCCTGTAGTCTCTGCTAGTGCAGAGAGATCCCTGTTTTTATATGCAATTAACAAACGGAACCTAGTTAAGATTTTGTTAAATTCCTACTTAAGATCCTTCTATGGATGGCATGTAAAAATGAAGGACTCTCTGCCATAGGAATGAGTGGCGGTTGGTGACTGGATTAGCTTCTTGGGAAAACAGCTGCTGGTTAGAGGACAAACTAGCATGCACACTAACATGTATATGCCATGTTATCCTCATACGCGGGCCACTAAACATTTCACTAATGCTTTTGTATTAAAAACAAAAAAAAATCGGTGCCACCATCAAAAGCCCAAAATGTGCTATTTTAGTATCCTGTTAGTAAATACCTTGTACAACCACAACAAGAGCCAGTTAGTTAGTATGTATATCAAGAGATAAAATAACAATAACTTCTCAGCACACTAGTGACATATATCAGCCAAATTTGAAGAACACTATACATTAAATATTTTTGTTCAGTATCCTAAACCAGTGAGCTTCAAGCTGAAGCAACTTTCATGCTCGATCAACCCCTGGCTCCAAAGTAGAACCTGATCAAAATTTATTGCAAATTACAATTGCTGTCAGAGGTTTATAATGGAGGACTTTCTAACTTGGGCAGGAGCCTATGCAAAGTGAGACATTACAAAAAACAGAAAGCCAGCAGAGGCCTACACAGTGTTATGGCCGAATATAAGCCAAGACTTACCTTGCACCAACACATTGAAAGATTCATGCCCACCAATGGATGTAACAACCTAGAATATTACAAAAAGTTGACTGTGGCCCTCAACAGGTGTTCTTCGGACTAAATGATACTAGTTGTCAAGGAGGTGGAAAAGCATCTCACACCTGTTAAAAGTAACATCACTGAGTTTGAATTATAACACACTTCGACCTCTCTAACAGCATCTGAAACTATGTGAAAACGTCAAGAAGAATTGTCAAAATATAATACTGAGCTAATAGGTTTTTTAATGACAAACACTGGAGAAGGTTAATGCAGATTACTCAGAGCATCGTATGTATAGAAGAATAAGTAGGGAAAATATTGTCCCAAAGTGCTCAACCTTTCCAAAGACAACCTCTCATGTACGTAAACCAAACTGTCCACCATACACATCAGCTAGGAGAATCTGTCATAGACAGTGAGATTAACACACAGACTAACTTGCCAGGGAGATGTATTATCTCCATATGGGAGAGTCTCCTGGAGCCCATAGCCAAGTGGTTAGAGCCTCAGTTTAAAGATACAGTGTTTTCATTGCCGACTTGTCTGACACCCCTGACTTTCTGTCTAGTACATGTGGTGCCATGGACAATCAAAGCTATGAGATCGGTGTTGACATCATCAGAGGTCTATAAATGGCCACCCATCAATTTCTTGCTAGATCTATTGGAGATTACATTAACCTGCAACTTTTTTAGATTTGAGAAAGATTTCTACACATGAACTGGAACGTCTGTGAGTTTGGCTATGGCACCCACTTATGCCAACATGTATTTATATGAACAGACACAAATTCTTTAACAATTCTGTGCATATAATACAACTTGCTGGTTTGTGGACAATATCTTTTTCATCTGGCAAGATGATGCTACCAGTCTCACTGAAATGGAAGCCAAACTGAATAACTTGGACTAACCTGTCCAATTTACAGCACATTGGGAAACACAAAGAATCCAGTATTTGGATTTAGAAGTAATGAGATCTGAGCCAAAGTTTTAAAACTCACTTTATCACAAAACTGATCAGAATACAGTTCTACATGTGAAACAATTTCATACAGATAATTTTGAAAGCTTTTTAACATACACCCAATTTCTGATTATTAATAAAGTGCGGGATTTATACAATTAGGATACAAATGCAATGAAGTACAAGGGTCTTTGATAAGGGCTGATAGGGCTAAGAACAATGTAACATTTGAACAACAGAAGAAGAAAACCAAATAGATTGCTTTTCAGACAACATATCATATAGTTTCAGGTACGCTGAAACAAATCATACATAAAAATTCGATCATTCTATCAAATTATATTGGATTACCAGAATGCTTTTGTTCTCCACAGGTAATGGGAAATAAATGTGGTTCTAGCCTGCAAGACGGCTTGTATCATTCTAAACCAACAGCCACATATATCAAATTAGGCTGCACAAAATTTCTGAGCTGTGTGACTTTCTCACATATGTTACTGTTTACACACATGCAGCCGTTTTAAGATACAACATAATATAACATGTCAAACCGAACATGTCTTATACATGATTACGTGCCCCTGATGTTTATTGTCTATCAGCAAAAATGAGTCGACACTATGGGACCAGATATAGGGTCATTGATCAGCCATATGAATGGCTTACATAGATCCCAAGATGGATAAACCAGTGGCAAAATATTTTCTTGCTTTGAAACATCGATTACTGTCACTCAAGTTTATTGCCATTGATCATGTTCATGTGATTGAGCAAGAAAGTTGCTTTAGTGTGAATCTTATTGGGTTAGGACATTGAACACAATACATCTGAGTGGATTGAACGAAAACATTCCATACACAGCTTTCTTCGAACTTTGTTGATATCTGTCAGTAGTCTGCTGAGAATTGATATTTTATCACTCGATATACATAATACCAAGTATGGGTCTTAGTGTATTTGCACAAGCTATTTAGTAACAATTATTAAAGTAGGTATTCTTGTGTTTCAAAATGGCACATTTCGAAGGTTTATCATGGTGATGATTTATTTGTTTTTTAATCAAAGGTAGATATAGTACAATTCTCACTCATCTGAGAATAAGGTTTTAGTTCACTTTGAACATAATTAAGTTCTGTCTGGGAGTTTGGATCTTGTGTGCTGTTTCCTGGGCTACCTGATTACTCTTCAGAACGATTTTACTCTGTTGCTAATTCAACAAGCACGAAAAGTATACAAATTCTCATATACATTTCTTGCTTGTTGAATTGGCAAAAGAGTGAGTGACTCTGTTGCCGTATTCGTAGCTGGCATATTTCTGATGGAACTCGTGTATTTCCGGGGGCGGTTCTCAGCACACAAACCCCCAGAAATACACGAGAGACGTTGTGCAACGTTGCAATAATTATGTGGTATGTTCCAATATAAATTGTAAATTGAGCATTTATGTGGGAAAAAAAACAGGTCTGGTGTTTGCAAATGTGTACTTAATAATGCCTCTGTTATCCACTCAATATTAAGTGGAGAGCTTTCCCATAACCATAATTTATGTTATGGAAATTATTTTTCCGCTTCAAACTTGACTAGAATTACCATCAGGGAATGATAAGTGTCATTCAACACTGCCTCATAAGGTAAAAGTTGAACATTTATAACTAGGGTAAGGACTGACAGTGCTGACGAAAGGATTCCACCTGCTGCCCGAGGCAAGACATGGGGGAGGAGGGAGGGGAGAAAAAAAGAGTAACACCAGGCATTGAGAGGGATGGAAGGGAGGGAAACTGAAACCAGGAATTGGGAGGGAGGGGGGGGGGGACTGACACCAGGAATTGGGAGGGGGAAAACTGACACCAGGAATTTGGAGGGATGGAGGGGGGGGGGGGGACTGACACCAGCAATTGGGAGGGGGGAAAGGAGGGAAACTGACACCAGGAATTGGGAGGGTGAAGGCAAATGGACACCAGAAATTGGGAGGGGGGGGGGGACGACGACTGACAACAGGCATTGGGAGGGAGGGGAGGGGAACTGACAACAGGCATTGGGAGGGTGTATTGGAGGAAAAGTGACACCAGGCATTGGGAGGGGAAAAAAGTGACAGCAGGCATTGGGAAGGAGGGGGAAAGAAAGTGACAGCAGGCATTGGAAGGGAGGGAAAAATAGACACCAGACATTGGGAGGGAAACAAAGATACACCAGGCATGGGGGAGGGAAAAAATGAGGCACTAGGCATTGGGAGAGAAAAAGGTGACACCAAGCATGGGAGGGGAGAAGACACCAGACATGGGATTGGGAGACAGAGAGACAGAGAGAGGAGTGGAAAAGACAAACATACGGGAGAGGTAGAAAAGAGGAGAAGATAATGGAGGAGAAAGACAAAAAGTGGAAACAGAGAGATGAATGGCATGGGGGAGAGCGAGAGAGACACTGATGGCATGGGAAGAGCGCGACAGACAATGTTGGAGTAGAGGGAGAGTGAGACAGACAGGGTTGGTGTAGAGGCAGAGCGAGACAGACAGGGTTGGCGTAGAGGGAGAGTGAGATAGACAGGGTTGGCAAAGAGGGAGAGTGAGACAGACAGTATTGGCATAGAGGGAGAGTGAGACAGACAGGATTGGCATAGAGGGAGAGTGAGACAAACATGGTTGGCGTAGAGCAGGGGTCCTCAAACTACGGCCCGCGGGCCACATGCGGCCCGCCGAGCACATTTATCGGGCCTGCGGGGGGTGCTGCCGGCACCCCCCGCTCCCCGCTGTTTACCTTTTTTTTTTGCAGCGGATGCGGCTGCAGAAAAACGAAAAAAAAATAAATCACCGCGACCGGATGTGACGTTTCGTGCAGGAGGGGAACCGTGCAGGAGGGGAACACTGCGCAAGACGTCCAGCCGGGGACACAGCAGCTCAAGGTAAGTGATGGGGAAGCGGGTGACGAGGGAGGAATAACGAGCACTGCAATGGGCAGTTTCTGGGCATCTGACTGGCAAAATATTCCTGGGCATCTGACTGGTACAATATTACAGGCATCTGACTGGCAAAATATTCCTGGGCATCTGACTGGTACAATATTACAGGCATCTGACTGGAAAAATATTCCTGGGCATCTGACTGGTACAATATTACAGGCATCTGACTGGCAAAATATTCCTGGGCATCTGACTGGTACAATATTACTGGGCTCTGACTGGCACACTATTCCTGGGCATATGACTGGCATAATATAACTGGCCTCTGACTGGCATAATATTCCTGGGCATCTGACTGGCACAATATTACTGGGATCTGACTGGCACACTATTCCTGGGCATCTGACTGGCATAATATAACTGGGCTCTGACTGGCATAATATTCCTGGGCATCTGACTGGCATAATATTCCTGGGCATCTGACTGGCACACTATTCCTGGGCATCTGAATGGAGCACTATTCCTGGGCATCTGAATGGCATAATATTCCTGGGCATCTGACAGGCACACTATTCCTGGGCATCTGACTGGCATAATATTCCTGGGCATCTGACAGGCACACTATTCCTGGGCATCTGACTGGCATAATATTCCTGGGCATCTGACTGGCATAATGTTCTTGGGCTCTGGCTGGCATAATATTCCTGGGCATCTGAATGGCACACTATTCCTGGGCTCTGACTGGCACAATATTCCTGGGCATCTGACTGGCATAATATTCCTGGGCATCTGACTGGCATAATATTCCTGGGCTCTGACTGGCACAATATTCCTGGGCATCTGACTGGCATAATATTCCTGGGCATCTGACTGGCACAATATTCCTGGGCTCTGACTGGCACAATATTCCTGGGCATCTGACTGGCATAATATTCCTGGGCTCTGACTGGCACAATATTCCTGGGCAACTGACTGCCATAATATTCCTGGCCATCTGACTGGCATAATATTCCTGGGCATCTGACTGGCATAATATTCCTGGGCATCTGAATGGCATAATATTCCTGGGCTCTGACCGTCATAATATTCCTGGGCATCTAAATGGCATAATATTCCTGGGCATCTGAATGGCATAATATTCCTTGGCTCTGAATGGATTATTTATCACTGGGCTCTGACTGGCATAATATTCCTGGGCATCTGAATGGCATAATATTCCTGGGCATCTGACTGGCATAATATTTCTGGGCATCTGAATGGCATAATATTCCTGGGCTCTGACTGGCATAATATTCCTGGGCATCTGACTGGCATAATATTCCTGGGCATCTGAATGGCATAATATTTCTGGGCATCTGAATGGCATAATATTCCTGGGCTCTGACTGGCATAATATTCCTGGGCATCTGACTGGCATAATATTCCTGGGCATCTGAATGGCATAATATTCCTGGGCTCTGACTGGCATAATATTCCTGGGCATCTGAATGGCAAAATATTCCTGGGCATCTGAATGGCATAATATTCCTGGGCTCTGACTGGCATAATATTCCTGGGCATCTGACTGGCATAATATTCTTGGGCTCTGACTGGCATAATATTCTTGGGCTCTGACTGGCATAATATTCCTGAGCATCTGACTGGCATAATATCCCTGGGCTCTGACTGGCATAACATTCCTGGGCATCTGACCGGCATAAAATCCCTCGGCATCTGACTGGCATAATATTATTGGGCTCTGACTGGCATAATATTCCTGGGCTCTGACTGGCATAATATTCCTGGGCATCTGACTGGCATAATATTCCTGGGCATCCGACTGGCATAATATTACTGGGCTCTGACTGGCATAATATTCCTGGGCATCTGACTGGCACAATATTACTGGGCTCTGACTGGCATAATATTACTTGTTCCCGTTTTGTTTCTTCACTTCAAAATAAGATATATGCAGTGTGCATAGGAATTTGTTCATAGTTTGTTTTTTTACTATAGTCCGGCCCTCCAACGGTCTGAGGGACAGTGAACTGGCCCCCTGTTTAAAAAGTTTGAGGACCCCTGGCGTAGAGGGTGAGCGAGACAGACAGGGATGGCATAGAGGGAGAGCGAGACAGACAGGGATGGCATGGAGCAGGCGGTGCCAAAGATAAGTTCAAATTCTATGTGTGACTTTTTGTGAATGTGTGGCTGCATGTGCCATTGCATGTGTTACTTTGTGTAGGGGTGGCTGCATCTGATATTGCATGTGTGTGCCCATGTGCCTGCATATGTATATGTTACTGTGTGTGTAAATGCCTGAGGGTAGGATCAGCAAGGGGCACCAAGATATTTGTTCGCCTAGGACGGCAAAAAGTCTTGCACCAGCCCTGTGCATGACTGCGATAAACACAGACAAATTAACTTTTGAAAAAGTTTTATTAAATTAATAGTTTAAAATCACATGCACTGGGAAGTTGCTTAATAATATTAAAAGCTATGCGATGGTAATGTGAAGTAAAAAAGTCTGAAAGCATTTGAAGTGGTGCCTGTCTGAAACTTAATTAGTAAATAGTTCAAATCTATCACAAACTGATCCTGTGGAGCCTTACTCTCAGTTTTTTTTTCTGTGAATTGCTTGCTTTATCCTTTATGTACCACATTTAACAAGATTTCTGACATTATTAATGGTAAGTTCTAGAACATTTTGTGTAAAACACTTTGCAATAGCATCTGACTTTGGAGTTTCTACCTCAACGTATAATCAGTACAAAAAAAACAAAATTCTTCTGTTTTCAGCCATATATATTGAATGTTTATATCATTTTTGGTTTAACCAATATATTAAATGTAAACTAGTATTAGGTTTAATGTGCATTTTTGTTACATGTTTTGTTCCCTTTAAATCTAAAACCTCTGGGTGACCTGAAGAGTCTCATGCCATGGTAGTGTGGTTAATTCAAATAACTGGTTAATGCTTGTATGGCACTAGAGCATTTTAATATTCATTTTTATTGCTTACTTTAAATTTTGAACTCTCTTTAGAAATCAGTTAATTGTAGCAGTATGCAACATTGCTAGAACACAGTGCTACCTATTAGGAAATCTCTGTGACACTAGTAAAAAGCCAATTACCAGCAACACTTTTGTACTCACAACAGTGTCTCTGCAGATACGCGGTATAGGAGTGATACTGTCAGTAATTTTCAACTTTCCTAGCAGACAAAACCAGCATTAAAAATATATTGCACAGTAGTGCTGACTTGCAGGGAAGAAGGAATTTTCAGTTTCATCTTTTCTTTTCTCAACTTCAATTATCTTCTTAATCATCAGAGTTTCTTGTATCATTTTAATGATAAAGAACTTTTTTCCCTTGCTAAAAGCCAACATCTAAGTTCCTCTTATTGTGAACAGTACCTTGCGTCAGTCTCAAATTAGCTCAGGCGGTTTATTTGAGTGGTACTAATATTGGTGTAGAACCCTAGGGTCAATGTACTCCTATTTCCAAGATGACTACTTGGTCTGTTCCACAGAATGGTTTTTGCGGTGTCCTAGGCTACTCTAGTGCAGTCCTAGCTAGTTCGATTCAGTTTAGGAATCCTGTATCTATTGTTAGTGTGTGTCAGTGAGACAATTCAAGCTCAAGTTTGAGTCAGTGTTCAAAGTACCAAGATATAGGCTATCTACCGTCTCTTCAAGAACAAGATTATCTGACCATCCTTAAGATCTGCATACCAGGACTCTTCAATAATGGTAGATCCTGAAGTCTGTTGGGGAGATGTATAAATGTGGTGGGTGTGTGTCTGTGGGATGTTTTACCCTTTTTGACACTTTTACTGAGCTGAGTTTTATACATTCCCTATTTCATCTATCACCTATAATAGCTGTAGAAGAAGGCTTCATAGAATTGCACACTTAAAGAAAACAAAGTCCATGTATTACTAAGAACCACCCAAGCAAGACAGGTCACCTATAAACCTATGTTAGTAGTAACTTAAGACGTGTGAGTGACTGGGTGATACCAAAACCCTGCCATAGTGGGACTCCTCTGGATAAATCCTGTTTCATTAATAACATGATAGTACAAGATCTGTGTGTGTACTGTGCCTTTAATACAGATATCAATACATTCCGTCTGGTGTCTCAATCAGTACATATAGCAAAATACAAAAGATAAAGTGGGTTATAATATAATAATAAAACAAATGGCACCTTACATTTTCAGATCATGTTCCAGATATAAGCATGAATCAACAAAAGAAAAAAAAATATATAGTTCATTATGTATTAACAATATATGAAGTGCAAGGTGTTTCAGGGTAATGGCCCCTCACTCATTTCTGAGCAGTATAGTGTTCATGGAAATCGCTAAGAAACAAGACCGCTGGGGTTGCTGTGTTTTTCCTCCAAATATCAGGAAGCCAGGTAGTCACTCAAAAGAGGTAAGGAAGCGAGGGCATATGTAAAATGAATATTTCCATTGAAAGGTAGTTCATTTGCATACCAAGCCACAAGTGATGTCATAAACAGGAGATACCTCAGACACATTAAAATACGTCTCTCTTAATTTATGCACGTGCATGTCATTGTCAATGGGAAATGTGTAATTTGCAATATGCAAGTCACAAGCTGATTACACAGGCGGTAGCACAGACACATTTTCCTCTTAATTTATGCTTTTTTCATGCAATGCATTTTTTATATATTTTTTAATCTCTACATTAGTATAAACAATTGTTAGGTGAGTCCCCTTAAACGGTTCTTTTGTATGTTGAAAGATCCAAAAATATTGTAGAAGGATTGTATTTTTAGGATGCATCTTTCTCCAGCCAGTACATTTAATTTCCTATCTTACCTTAGTAAGTATATAAATAACAGTGTTCGGTTTTTAATACATTTTTTTTGTGTGTGAAAACTGGGCCTATATTGCTTGCAATAAATCAGCTCACTGCTATAATTGCAGCTACCAGCAGCTGCTGCATGACTACAAGTTCACACATCCAATTATGTTTTAAAGCTCAACCAACAATCTAATAAATCAGAGGTGAAAGCACCTTCCACTCAGCACTGCTGAGAGCTACATGAGCCTAGCTTGTGAATGGAACAGATACTCTAATGCTATACTAAATGCTTAATAAATTTTATTTAACAGACCCGAACATTTATGTCTTGTATTAAAGTGAAATTCATTTGAAAAAATAATTACATTTTAGGTATTCCATTTTTATGTATGGGTTTAGGCCTATTTCATGTGTAAATATCGTTACCTTTCACTAGACACATGCTTTATACACTGCTACTTTTATGATAACATTGTTATATAAGTGATATATATAATCTGGGAGATCATTATTGTTACTTATAGACTTGGCTGATTCAATTAGTAAATATTAAAAATAATAAGCAGGATCCCCTTTGTCAGATGAGGACACTTTGTTTTGCGTAAGTGTAACTGACGCTCAAAGTGATTACCAGTTCCATTTACCAGAATCTCACCGTGCCAGAACTTCTGGGTTTGATCACAACGCCACAATGACATCTCAAGGTTTTGCAATGTTTGGCAGGGGTCCACAGGGACTATAAAGACTCTGCCTCTGTCTCCCTGGCCAGACACACAAAATTGCCAATGCGGCACCAAGGGGTCACAAGAAAAATCGTAGTTCATTTACATATCAAGTCACAAGTGATGTCATAAACAGGAAATACCTCAAACTCATTAAAACACATTTTCTCTAAATGTATGCATTGGCATGCAATTTTGCTAGCACAATGTATAGATCCTTTTTTATCTTTTCTATATTCACAATATGATCAAAGTTTATGGCATGTGTCCTTTTAAGTGGTAATTTTTTATACTCACATATTACTTTAACATAACAAGATTACAAACAAAATGACACACTGGAACACTTAAACAAACCCCCCCAAAAAACCCTACAGTGGCCAGATGTCTTAAAGAGAGCACAGGTAATACATAATAATCATGGTGATGGTGTAGTATGTAAAGTGAAACCTACTAGGTGGAATATTGAAATATAACAAGACATGCACAAATACATATGGAAGTGAATAGGTTCCTGGTTCATAACTTGAAATGTTTGGCAGTGCTTGCTTTCAGAATTCCCCACAATGCAATATGACAAAGCATACTTTTTTAAACATTGGTTCTTTTTAAACATGTGAGTTTTGTTATTAATAGTTAAGAAAAAACAAAAACAATAACTGGCCTGATGTGTTGTGAGCTGACTGATCAGAATTAGAAGCTAATAATAATAAATAAATAATATATAATGTAATATAATTTAATATAATATGTCATGTAGCTAATAATAAAACTAATTTAATATATAATGTAATATAATTTAACAAATATATAATGTAATATAATGTACCTAGCAATAATAATAATAATAATAATAAATTTAATTTTGACAAAGATTTGTGGATTAAAGCTGATATAACAGTTGACTGGATTTAGCCTGAGAACTGAGCAACATTGCAGCCTGGCAATACTTGACCTTCTTATTTCTTAACAAAAACAAAATGTATGTCCAATCTGTCAAGTAGAAATTGGCACACATTCTTGTTTTTTGTGTACAGCACAATTGTAAAAATCTGTTCCTATTTCTCTCTTTTACCATGATAATTGGTACATAAAAATATCAAGAAAATGCTTTTTCAATGTCTTAATACATCAATTCTCACACAGGAAACCCATTGTCGCATCTCTGCTTGTACATGAGCTCTATTCAAATAACAATGAAGGGTCTACTCAATAAAGAGAGCATTGCAGGGAACTGAGATGGGAAAAACCTCCCATTCAGCTGCATTAAATAATGTTTCTAAACATGGGCTAAAGTTTGAAATCCCCATCTCAATTCCCTGCAATTCTCTCTTTATTGAGTAGGCCCTCGATTATAGGGGTTAATGTAATTTGTAATTCATAATATAGCAGAAAAATGTTAAAATGACAAATTGAGTCAAACGTAGTTGAATAATTAAAATTTGGCTGGTTAAGTGTTATTTCAACTGTAATACACACACAATGTACATTATTCCCAGAAACAGTGGCTATTCACTGCAGAAGGGTTATATGAAGAAGATTGTTGAGCCTGCTCAATTTTTATGTAATTTATTTTTTAATAATTACACTTACATTGTTCAGATTGGCTCGCGCTGAGTGTTCATGTACAGATACTGATATCATTTATTTTACATAGGGATTGTGTCTGTAAACTGCAGCATTGGAACAACAGATGCTTTGATTGTTTTCATTATTTACTTGTTTTAATTCTTATGTCTACTCATAATACTAGTGAATGTACTGAATTGCAGGGTGAATATCCTATTTATTTTTCTGACTGAACAAACTTAAGAATTCTGTGATAACCCATGGAAGTATAGCAAGTTCCCAGCCAAGAACCTTGTCATTCACTTTTATTCTGCAAAACAAGATACTATATATAATATATATATATATATATATATATATATATATATATATATATATATATATATATTATATATATATATATAATATATAAATATTTCTAATTGTGGTGTACCTTTGCTATGACTATCTCTGTGATCCTCCAGATCTTGTCAGTTTATTTTATGGATGACTCAGCCTCATTCTACATATGTTTTTGGTTCACATTACAATGTTGCCGTGCATTACAGTGCACAATATAGGTCCATATGTCTCCTGTTTTTCTCTCCATTTCCAGTTAATTTTGTTTTCATCTTAGTATAACAAGCAGGCTAAACAGATAATATGGATCAATGGGAGATGTTTTTCATGTAAAATTATAACTTATTTATTAACTGCTCACATGCTGAAACATTTGCTTAAAACAAACAACTACCAGGGAGTGATGACGTGAGACGCAGGACGTGCGTCTGTCGTAGGAGTGGTCTCCAGGAATGCTGAATGCTGAAACGCTGACTACCGACTGCTGAACCCCGCCGGAATACTTAACTTGTTGTACCCTACACCGACCGACCGACAACGCTCCCGCTAATTCCCTTGAAGGGAGTTCTGAAGCCTGATGCCTGAAGTCTGAAGAGTCTAGAATCTTCCTTCCTCCCTACGAGTTCTGCAGCTACAATATTGGTCTGACCTGGTCACTATAGACTGGCTTGCACAATCAAACCAAACTAGACTCAGAGGCTAAAAAACCTGGAAAACAAAATAACCGCCGAGTCTTGCAGTCTTCCATCGGTGGGTGGAGACTTGCAGCCTATGCGGCAATAATATCAACGGAGCCTCTGAGCGAAGTTTGGAGTACAGCTGGAGAAAGTGCCTGTTTCTGGAGACCAAGACCAAAACCATCTGTATCGGGAAACGGAATGCAGATCGTAGACCGGAGAGCCCTCCTTGACCTGATATCAGCTGTTGTCAGTAGTTGAGACGCAGGGCCAAACCTTCCTTGTTTTCATATTTCCTACTGAGAGACAGAGCCTGCAGTATCCGCGGATTGGAGAAGCCTCCCTGCACCCTTACTATCCGCAGTTGGCAACGCGCGGCGATCTGTATCTGCAGAGAGAAAAAATCCGACTATCTGCCCATATCTACCTTACAAATATATTGTTGCATGAGCAGAACATCCTGGAGAAGCCTATATTCAATAAAAGGTTACTCTCGCTTCTATTCGGAATTCGTAGAGAACGGGGTAAGATCGCTCCAACTTCCTTTTTTCCCCCACTGGTAATAGCTGCTCATATCTTTCCTATACTAAACAACCTTGAGTATATATGACATTGTACCACAGTGCCAGAAAACCAGTGAACTTTCGAAAATTTGTGATATTGTACTACTGTTAACACCTTGAACGATCAAGCTCCTGCAGTTTTATTTGAACTTTGCATTAGGGACTTGTCTACGGAAACTGGTCAAATAATACCATTTACTGTCGGAAATATCCCTAGGGTTTAAATTGGAAACAAGTGTTCGGGTTCAAAAGTAATGTATAGCCAAATAGCAACACCTCAGAATTGTGATTAGACCAGTGTGGACTGTTGAGTAATATTTTCAACCAAATCTTTCTATTGCCTTTCTATCTAAAATGTTATATTCCGTTGGTTTATCAAACTGCTAGCTTCCATGGGGTTAAATACTTACCGAACATTAAGACTAGCTAGTGATTCTTTCATTCTGTGTGTTTTACTGATCGGATCAGTTACTATTTTGATAGTTTATACAAAAGCAGTATTTATATCCTGTTCTCCCAAATACAAGAACTCAATCTGCTATTTGGAATCCTAGGGAGATAAAGGGGCATAAATAAACTGACCAGTGAGGATAAAGAAATAGGAAAGGAAAAGGAAGGGAGAAATTAGGGGTTGGAGAGAGGGAGAGGAAAGGAAAAGGGAAGGGGGAAGGAAGAGAGAAGAGGAAAGAGAAAGAAAAGGGAAAAGAAGAGAAAATACATATAAAATAAATAAATAAATAGATAAGAAGGGGGGAGGAAGGAAAGAAGAGGAGAAAAGGGATAGAAAGGGAAAAGGAAACAAAAAACTAGAACGATGGCCCCAAAAAAAATACCGCCCACAGAAAAAAACAAAGCAATCTTTTTCTCCCCAAAAGCTGATACTAACAAATCAGGTACTCATAGAAGATCCCTGTCACCAACAGCCCTAGGTACAGCCACTTCTATAGATAAAGATATAACTTTGGTACTAGCTGAAACAGTAACGAACCTAAGTTTAACATCAGCAATGAACGATCTTTATGAAAAACTGAAAAATGACTTCAAACAAAATATCTATCCAAGGAGATTACAATATTGTCATCTAAACTATCTAATCAAGATGAAACAATAAAAAAAATATTAGTGGAGATGGCTAACTTACAAGCTCAAAATGCTATCCTGAAGGATCAAGTTAAACACTGTAATAATAAGATAACAGAATTCGAGGATAGATCAAGAAGGAACAATTTGAGAATTAAAGGTATACCTGAAGAAGTTAAGAATCTTAACCTTAATGAATTTTTGTATGAATTTGTCTCAATATATGTCGATCCAGTGACTCTTGGTAAATCACCCTTTGAACGAACTCATAGAATATCTCGATCAGGCAATTTAGCAGGCTCTCCTCCACGTGAAGTAATCGTGAGATTTTTAAATTGTTCCTTGAAGGACGAGCTTCTTCGACAGATGCGCACGAACCCACACAAAAACAAGGGGAAATTTGAGTCATTACTGGTATTCCCTGATTTGTCTTATGCAACCAGGATGAAGCGCAATTCCTTCAAGGAGATAACGCTACAACTAAGATCAAAAGAAATACTATATAGGTGGGGATTCCCAACTAAACTGCTGATTCCCTTTAAGGGCGAGACAATAGTAATTAACAATATTGAGGAGGCCCAACTCAAACTCAGACCACTGGGCCTACTGGATTAATATCTATACCCTATATCCTTTAAAAAAGGGCGGATTCATCTAATATATAAACTGCTTGTCTATAACCTTGAGTTATTTAGATGTGTTAATGTTATTTTTTTTTTTTTTTTTTTTCTCTCTTTTTACTATTTCTTAGGAATAGCTGAAAGAATGCACGGTAGAAATCAACACAGGAGAAATTTTCTTAATACTCCCTAATGTTATTAAGGGGTGTAGGGTTGTTTAGATTTAATTATAGCACCTGCCTAACAAAATTTAGCCGATTCGTTTTTAAGGATATCGACTTTCACTATATTAAGATCTGTACACTCAAACTTTGCACTTAAACCTTGCACTTTATATTCATATAATATACATTTAACAATTAAAGGGACAAAGGATATAAATTCTTATGTAAAAATTAGATTAAAGCACCAAGATAATACACCCATTATATTTTTGAAATAATTATATATAATATAAAAACAAAATTGAATAAATTAACGGTATATTTGTAGACACTAAGAATCCCTATTTGTATGGTAATTTTTTTTTTTTTTTTTTAAGGAATTAGCATCATATGTAATCCACTTAAACCCACATAAAAGGAGAGATATTAAATAGACCTTTTCACAGATTAAACCTACAAACCTAAACCACTAAAGCACAGCACTGTTATGGAACTAGTTTATTAGGCCTAGGGTATCGACAGATAGGTCATTATTTTAATAGGTGATTACTGTTTACAACTATTAATTAAACTATCTATTTTATAGGGAAATTGTGAATTTTGAAACTACTTGCTGATTATAAACAATCTAGGTAGCTGAGAGACACCTAGAGATTTAGTATATAAATATTGTAATCAATGAGAGAAATAATATTGAAAGGTTGGTGGGGGTATGGGGAGAAAAAGGAGGAATGGAAAGGGAGGGTGGGGAGAAATAGAGGGGTAAAGCACTTGTCCAGGATAAATACAAGATTTTAGGTAGCATTCATGGTAAGACCACCAACGACTGTAGCCTGATAGTCAGGAATCACCTGGGTAGTTTCCCTACAGGTGAAGTATGTATTTGAGGAAGTCAATGTATTGTAATTTGATTTGTGTTGTATTGTTTGTAAGGGTGTGCAGGGCTGGGTGGGGCGACTCGGGGCTTTCGGGGGGAGGAGCGGGGAAGCACAGGGGTCTCCAGATTACCAAATGTCTTTAAAATTTATTTCAGTGAATGTCCGGGGGTTAAACTCCCCGATGAAACGGGGTCTCTTATACAAAATGTTACTGGGGGAAAAAATCGACATATGCTATGTCCAGGAAACACATTGGAAGGGCTCCACGGAAGGACTTTGGAGATTCTCTAAATTTCCGGTAGTGTTCTCCGCAAATCTACCTGAGAACAAAAAAAGAGGGGTCGCAATAGTAATCACTAGTCGGATTAAATTTGAATTAATACTAGAAGAAAGAGACAAAACGGGGAGATACATAATATTGATCTGCAAGCTAAATGACCATTTGTACACCTTGGTCAATATATATGCCCCCAATATATTTACACAATCATTTTACGAGAAACTCTTTAAAAGAGTCGACCAACTTAAAAAGGGCATATTAATCATAGGAGGGGACATGAATTCTATACTAGATGAAAAATTGGATAGAAACACTATAAAGGGAAAAAATAATTCATGTTATATTAAGACCAAAGCAAAAATCTTACAAGAAATTCTTTTTAAGTACGACCTATATGACATCTGGCGGGTCTATCATCCGAGAGATAGAGACTATTCCTTTTATTCCAACGTCCACCGAACATATTCTCGAATCGACTTTTTTCTGACTAATTCCTCTTCTCTAAAGAAGGTAATAAACACTGGGATAGGCCAAATTACCTGGTCTGATCACGCCCCGGTTAGCCTCACTATTAAAAACAACTCAGAATACAATTTAAATTATCAATGGAGGTGTCAGGTTTGGGGTTGAGAGCCTATGGCAGGAGGTTCGTGAGTGGCCACAGGGGAGCAGCAGAGAGCAGGATCTAGGTTGGGGTAACCAGAGAATGAACAGTACAAGCCAGGATCAAAGGGCAGGAGAAGTCAGAATGTCCAGGAGGAAAGCCAAGGTCAAAATCCGGGGAATCAATGAGAATAGGAGGTAAGACAAGGGAAAAGAACTCTGGGAAGGAACCAAGGGTATACACCTCTTAGCAGCTCACTACACAAGCACTGATTGAAGTCAGTGCTTGGTATTTATGGGCTGTCAAGTGCACCTCCCCGCCTCCTCCAATCAGGGAAGTCCACCCACTCACATAGGAAAGCCTGACACTCACTGAGGTGAGTGGCAGTCTCTGGCCACACCCCCGCTGTCTCCACCAATGGATCGGCACCATCGCGCAATAGGCCACGCCCCTCTGCCATCCGAAATAACAGTAGCACCAGCAACTCGCGGGACGCGAGTTACTGGAGTCCGGGGATGCGGCCTACCACGCGGCGGCCTTCCCCCTCGACGGGCAGCAACGGGAGTGGATGCAGGTAAGGGACCCCTAGCCTGTTGGAGACGGGGTCTGGAACCCCCACAGAGCCCCCCCCTGAGGCACGACCTCCGGTCGGGTGAAGGAGTAGGACGACTTGGGTGTAGTCTGTGGAAAGCTCTGATCTTAGCAGGAGCATGAATATGGGATACAGGTTCCCAGGAATTTTCTTCGGGACCATATCCTCTCCACTGTACCAAGTATTCGAATCTACCACGATGGATACGGGAATCCAGGATCTGGGCGACTTCATATTCCTCTGAGTCGTTTATAAGGATGGGAGGAGGTTGGGAATCTCTTGTTCGAGGATTAGGTACCCATCTCTTAAGCAAACATGTGTGGAAGGTGGAATGAATACGCCAAGTATCAGGAAGTTGAAGACGGACAGCTGATTTACCAATAAGGGCGGTGATTGGGAAGGGACCTACAAATTTGGGTTGAAGCTTTCTTGCGGGACCTGGAAGTTTCAGATTGATGGAGGATAGCCACACTTTATCTCCTACTTGGTAGGCAGGATAGTCTCTACGGTGTCGATCAGCTTGTTTTTTGTAGTTCTCCTGGGCTTGAGAAAGATGTCGCTTTAATTGGACTATCCCTTGTGTTATTAGTTGGAGACGATCCGTAACAGTGGGAATGGTTTGGACTTGGGAGTAATGAGGGATGAATGTGGGATGGAATCCATAATTGGCTTTGAAGGGAGACATTCCGATGGAACGTTGGAGATGGTTATTATAACAGAATTCTGCCAATGGTAACATACGATACCAGTTGTCCTGTGCGTGGGTGATGTAACATCGGAGGTATTGTTCAAGGATTTGGTTTATCCTTTCGGTTTGTCCATTAGATTGGGGATGGTAGGCTGAGGTCAATAAGCGTTCAATCTTTAGTCCTTGGCAGAATGCTTTCCAGAATCTTGAAGTAAATTGTACTCCTCTATCGGATAAAATAGAGCGAGGGATTCCATGCAGACGAAAAATGTTGCTAATAAATAATTCTGCTGTAACAGCGGCTGTGGGAAGTCGGGTTACCGGGATAAAATGTGCCATCTTGGTGAGTCGATCCACCACAACCATGATGGTATTGTGTTGGTTTGAAATAGGCAGGTCGACTATGAAGTCCACTGTGATGGCCTCCCAGGGTTGATCAGGGATAGGCAAGGGCTGTAGAAGTCCGGTAGGTAGTTGGTGACTTCCCTTGCTACGGGCACATACCGGACAGGCTCGAACATACCGTTGGACATCCTTTCTGATGGTAGGCCACCAAAAATGTCGTAGGGCTAGAGTGAGAGTTTTCTTCAATCCTCCATGGCCGGCCAAAGGGTGATCGTGGATGGCCTGAAGGACCTCTTCTCGGGAGCCTGGAGGAACGAATAGGAGGTCCTCCTTGTAGAGAAGGCCTTGTTCTGCTCTGAGAGGGGGTAAACGAGGTGATAGGGTGTGCTTCTTGCTTTGATCTTTAATTTTCTCAATTAGAGTAGTTTGTGCAGCCATGAAATGGTGAGATTGGAGGATGGTGTCATCCGAGGAAGTCTCGACTTGAACAGGTTCATGGATTCGCGACAGGGCGTCTGCTTTCCCGTTTCTGCTTCCGGGACGGTATGTGATGTGGAGTTTGAAGCGGGTAAAAAAGAGAGCCCATCTGGCTTGTCGGGGGCATAATCTCTTTGCTGTTCTTAAATATTCGAGATTCCGATGATCAGTGAAAACCGTGATCGGATGTATAGTTCCCTCCAATAAATGTCTCCATTCTTGAAGGGCTAACACAATGGCCAACAATTCCCGATCTCCCACACTGTAGTTGCTTTCTGGGGTTGTGAGTCTCCGGGAGAAATAGGACACTGGGTGGAGGATTCCACTCTCAGGGGATCGTTGGGACAGTATGGCTCCAACTGCATATTCAGAGGCATCTACTTCGAGTGAATATGCTTGTGTGGGTTCAGGGATGGCCAGCACAGGTGCTTGGGTGAAACTCTGCTTTAGGTTTTGGAACGCCTGTTGTGCTTGGGGAGTCCATTTGAAGGGAGTATGTTTCTTGGTTAGACTGGTAATGGGTTGGACAATTTGAGAGAAGTTTTTGATAAAGCGTCTATAAAAGTTGGAAAATCCCACGAATCTTTGAACGCCTTTTACTGTAGTGGGTACAGGCCATTCCAGGATAGCGGAGACTTTAGAGGGATCCATCTGAATATGACCAGGGGAGATGATATACCCCAAGAATGATACTGTGGTGACTTCAAAGATACACTTTTCAATTTTGGCGTATAAATGGTTCTCTTGAAGGCGAGTGAGGACGAGTTTCATATGTTCTCGATGTTCTTGTAATGAAGATGAGTAAACCAGAATATCATCCAGGTACACCACCACACACGAATCCAACAGGTCTCGAAAGACATCGTTGAGGAAATGTTGGAAAGTGGCTGGAGAGTTGCACAGACCGAAGGGCATGACATTGTACTCGAAATGTCCATAACGAGTTCGGAATGCTGTTTTCCACTCATCTCCCTTGCGGATTCGAACCAAGTTGTAAGCTCCTAGTAGGTCGAGTTTAGAAAAAACTTGGGCTTCTCGAAGTCGATCCATCAGTTCTGTAATGAGAGGGAGTGGATACTTGTTCTTTATGGTAATGTTATTCAACTCTCGATAATCGACACATGGTCGAAGTCCTCCGTCCTTCTTTCCCACAAAGAAAATACCGGCTCCTGCAGGGGAGGTTGATGGCTGAATGAACCCCTTCCGGAGGCTGTCTTCTAGATAGTCCTTGAGTACCGCCAATTCTGGTTCAGATAAGGGGAAAATACGCCCGAATGGAATGGCGGCGCCCGGTAGTAGGTCTATCGGGCAGTCATAGGAGCGGTGTGGAGGGAGGAGTTCAGCCTCTTTTTTGTCGAAGACTCTACTGAAGGGAAGATACTGTACCGGGAGTTGAAAACTGGTGTTGGGTGTTGTTACAGAATTTGACGTTGTAGCAAGGGTTGCAGAGGCGAGACACTGATTTTTGCAGAATAATGAGGAGAAGACCACCTTTCCAAGGGACCATTGGATGTTCGGGTCATGTTTGCGAAGCCAAGGGAGTCCCAGGATGACAGGGAATAGCGGAGATGTAATAATATTGAAGGTGAGGGTTTCTTTGTGCCGGTGACCAATGAAGAGAGTAAGAGGAAGTGTTTCGTGTGTCACCGGACCTGATTGGATGGCACTTCCATCTACGAGATGGACAGTAAGAGGTTGGTCTTTGACTCGAAGAGGGATCTTCAAGGAGTGAGCGAGCTGACTGTCTAGGAAGCAATCGCTGGCTCCGGAATCCAGAATGGCCATTTGTGAGGTGTTCATCTTATCCCACTGTAAAGAGATAGAAATGGATAGATGAGAGGCTGCACATCCCAATAGTACGGCAGTGTCCGATGTGTCGGGCTTACCTCTGGGGGGACGTTTAGGACATTGAGGAATCAGATGAGTAGCGCTTCCACAATACATGCAAAGGTTGCCCTTGATTCTTCTATTCCGTTCGGACTCCGAGAGGGGTCCGCGGGCCATTCCTATTTGCATGGGTTCCTCCGAAGGATCGGAGGTAGGAACCGAGGTGGTCTGTGGGGCACTAGAAACTCGAGGAAGTGAAGATTGATGAGTCATCCGTTCCATACGTCGTTCCCGCAGTCTCCGGTCGATTTGGGTGACCAACTGGATAACCTCTTCAAGCGTGCCGGGGAGGCCCACTCGGGCTATTTCGTCTTTCAATGACTCTGAGAGTCCCAGCCTAAACTGGTGGATAAGGGCTGGTTCGTTCCATGTGGTCTCTACGGCCAGACGGCGGAATTCGGAGGTGTAATCCTCGACCGGGTGGCGACCTTGTCTCAAAGATCGGATAGATGATTCGGCCACCGCAACTTGGTGTGGGTCTTCATATAAGGCATCTAAGGCTTGCCGGAAGGCCATCCAAGTAGCCAGAGAAGCATGGTTTGTTTGTAACAAATGTTGGGCCCAGGACATGGGACCCCCGGTGAGGAGTGAGATGGCCGTACGCACACGGACGAAATCTGTGGCATATGTTCTAGGCTTCAGAACGAATAGCAATTCGCATGAGGTGATGAAGGTTTTATAGGTAGATCGGTCTCCATTAAAGCGATCGGGTAGTTTGACTTGTGGTTCGGGAGCAGCTACCGCACCTTCCGCTGGAGCAACAGCGACTAACACCGGTTCAGGAGGTGGAAGGGGTGCTGCTTGCAAGGTTTGTACTTGATTTCGTAATTCCTGTTGATTGTTTCGTATGTCTTGTACTGCGTGAGCCAATGCTGCAATTTGCTGGGTGAGTGCTTGGATGGCTTCAGCCACACCTGCAGGCTCCATAATGGCTTGTGTATTCTGTCAGGTTTGGGGTTGAGAGCCTATGGCAGGAGGTTCGTGAGTGGCCACAGGGGAGCAGCAGAGAGCAGGATCTAGGTTGGGGTAACCAGAGAATGAACAGTACAAGCCAGGATCAAAGGGCAGGAGAAGTCAGAATGTCCAGGAGGAAAGCCAAGGTCAAAATCCGGGGAATCAATGAGAATAGGAGGTAAGACAAGGGAAAAGAACTCTGGGAAGGAACCAAGGGTATACACCTCTTAGCAGCTCACTACACAAGCACTGATTGAAGTCAGTGCTTGGTATTTATGGGCTGTCAAGTGCACCTCCCCGCCTCCTCCAATCAGGGAAGTCCACCCACTCACATAGGAAAGCCTGACACTCACTGAGGTGAGTGGCAGTCTCTGGCCACACCCCCGCTGTCTCCACCAATGGATCGGCACCATCGCGCAATAGGCCACGCCCCTCTGCCATCCGAAATAACAGTAGCACCAGCAACTCGCGGGACGCGAGTTACTGGAGTCCGGGGATGCGGCCTACCACGCGGCGGCCTTCCCCCTCGACGGGCAGCAACGGGAGTGGATGCAGGTAAGGGACCCCTAGCCTGTTGGAGACGGGGTCTGGAACCCCCACAGGAGGTTAGATGAAACACTCCTATTGAAGGAAGAGGATAAAAAGTATATCAGAGACCTGATCGTTGACTATACCACGCATAACAACAATGGCCAGGTCTCCGACCAGATGCTGTGGGCTTCGTTTAAATGTACTATACGGGGATACCTAATACAATTACATGCTAGGAAGAAAAGAGATAAGGGTGCCTCCCTATCAGATCTACATATTGAGTTAGCCCGATTGGAATGTTGTAACAAACTTTACCCCACGGAAGGAAACTGTATGAAAATAAGGAACATAAGAGAGAAGATTAAGAAAACCTTAGAAGAACAGGTTAATAGTATGTTATTGTCTTCAAAACAGAGATGGTACAATAGTAACGATAAAACCGGCAAAATGCTTACTAAAAAAATTAACCATAGTACCACAAACCAAAAGATAAAAAAGATTGTAGAAACAGATAAAATCCATCTATATCCACAAGAAATCGGCGAAACGTTCGCAAGATACTATGAGTCATTGTATAATCTCAAAGAAGAAAACTTTACATCCTTAGAGCTGAACGCTTTTTTGGAAAAAATTAATCTACCCCAAATATCCAAAGATAATCTGGCGAGTCTAAATAGAAAGATCAGTGATCTAAAGTAGAGTTGAATGGGGAGGAGCAATGACGTGACACGTCACGTGTCGTTGCGGTTGTGGAGCTGAGAGTGCCGAGGGAAACATCGTGGAGTCCACCGCCCGACAGGAGATCCTGAAGTAATGCTGAGCGGCCGACATTAAAGCGTGTATTGCGAGCACAGCGAAGAGAGACCAAGGGCCGTTCTGAAGGCTCCTTAGAGCCATAAATTGAACATCGGCAAACACCGCAGGAGCAACGGAAGATTAGGGAGTTCCAGCAAGCTAAGTATCAAATTTCTTCCTTTTAGTGACGTGGCAGAGGGCAATAACCTAAGCTGTTAACGCTGTATACCCCTGGTACCTTCCTAGCTGTACTGGATAGCCAGCAGGAAGTATATAAAGCTAACATGGCCACTAAAAGAGTGCAGGAATCTAGAGCCAACAGCAAGAGGGACAAAAAACAGGACAAAGCCGATAATAAATCAGACAAACGCTTGTCTTTTTTTTCCCCACAACTGAGTAGGCAAGAGGAAGTCACAGGGGGAGGGGAAGATAGCAACAACGGCGCTACTACAAGTGATTTAAACAGATCCCCTGACTCCCCAAATGTGCTCCCTCAGAGCCCCATTACACAAGAAATGCTTACATTATTACTTGACGCCCAATTTGAGCGCATCAAAGGTGAAATAGAAAGCAATATAGGAAGTATCAAAAAAGATAATAAGGATTGCATTTTAAATGTTAAGAACAACGCAGAAAAAATAGAAGAGCTAAGCGTCCAATTCTTAACAACACAAGAGCAAATCACACAATTATCTGACAAAAACATGATGCTGGAACAAAAGGTGTCAGATTTGGAGGATAGAACCAGACGAAATAATTTAAGACTTAAAAACATCCCGGAGTCTATACTCAGTGAGAATCTGGAAAAATTTGTTCTGGAATTTCTTAGTAAATTGGGAGTGAAGGGGGAAGGCATAATTGCCCCTCTGGAGAGATGTCACAGAACATTTAGACCCCACAACTTACCAGCTCAGATCCCTAGAGACGTACTGATCTGTTGTGCTTCCTACAAAGTCAAAGAGAACATTTTGAAACTAAGGAGAGAAAGACACATGGAAGAACCTTTTGAAGCTATATCTATTTTCCCAGATCTTTCATTCCACACACGAGTCCAAAGGAAAAAATACGCGGCTTCTACTGCGATACTGAGAACAAATAATATAAAATATAGATGGGGATTCCCCTGTAAAATTACGTTGTCCCATGATTCCCAACTGCTGCAGTTTGATACCCCGGAAAAACTAAAAAAATGGCTGATGGAGAAAAAGTTAGAATAAAGTACTAAGAATGAGGATAGGGAATAGTGTGGGTTAATATGTACAACTTACCAATTCCCGCCTTGATACATATAGCACAGTAACTGTCTACATATGTCACACAAGGGATGAAACAGTTTGTTACGCCTACACATACATAGGGATAGTAAGCCATAATAATAGGGTAAGGTGGACATTAATATAACACGTACACAAGGAGTAAAAAAGGGTGGGCATTTCCCCCCAAATAAAATTCAGCCTTTACCTTTGTAACAAGGTACATAACGATCATATTAAAGTCTTACACATAAACTATTAGGCTGTAATGACCAAATATTAGTTTTAATTTTATCTTTAACAGATCTTAGGTCGACCCTTATTTTCCGGTCAGGCCCCTATTAATGAATAAATCTCACACTAAGGAGCGGTTAGTAACGTCTTAAACCTTTTTTTTTTTTTTTTTCTTCTTTCCGCTCCTCTACCACCGCACCCTGCAAGTCACACCACCTCACGTACACATAGCCACACCTCACCCTTCTTTTTTTTTTTTTTTTCTTCTTCTCTTCTTTTTTCGCGCCACTTCTCACTGCATCCTGCAAGCCACCGCATTTCACGTACACATAGCCACACCTCACCTATTCTTTTTTTTTTTTTTTCTTTCCCTCTCTCTCTCTCCACTCCTTACAGTATACAGCACGTCACATCACTATGTCATGCACACATAGCAGTACCTCACCCGGTAGTGTAACACTCGACACACCATAGTTTCACCCCGTCAGTGCACTAATCCTTTTTTTTTTATTTTTTTTTTTTTCCTCTCCGTTCCACTTTTCACCGCACCCTGCAAGCCACCCCATCTCACGTACACATAGCCACATCTCACTTTGGCGTCCTACACTAGTTTCACCCTTTTTTTTTTTTTTCTTTCCCTCTCTCTCTCTCCACTCTTTACAGTATACAGCACGTCACATCACTATGTCATGCACACATAGCAGTACCTCACCCGGTAGTGTAACACTCGACACACCATAGTTTCACCCCGTCAGTGCACTAATCCTTTTTTTTTTTTCCTCTCCGTTCCACTTTTCACCGCACCCTGCAAGCCACCCCATCTCACGTACACATAGCCACATCTCACTTTGGCGTCCTACACTAGTTTCACCCTTTTTTTTTTCTTCTTTTTTCGCGCCACTTCTCACTGCATCCTGCAAGCCACCGCATTTCACGTACACATAGCCACACCTCACCTATTCTTTTTTTTTTTTTTTCTTTCCCTCTCTCTCTCTCCACTCCTTACAGTATACAGCACGTCACATCACTATGTCATGCACACATAGCAGTACCTCACCCGGTAGTGTAACACTCGACACACCATAGTTTCACCCCGTCAGTGCACTAATCCTTTTTTTTTTTTTTTTTTCTCCCTCGGCTCCAAAGCGCACATAGGAGCCACACATGGCCACGATCATATAACATCAACCTACAAAGTAAGGTTCAACCCGAGTTTATACATAACTACAACCCTTTGACTCTTGACTTTATGCTCTCAAACAGTACAACCCTTATACAGTACAGCGCTCAGTACATCGGACCGTTTACATAGGTCATCTCACGACCAATACTCAATCACTAAGAAGAAAGTTCTCCACCATACCTTAATAGAATACTGACTCTCTTCCCCCCCCCTTCTTGAAACCATAAGGCTCTAGTCAGAATAAAAGCTAGAAGGGGCAAGGAAGGAAGAGGGGAAGATAGGATAGAAAGAATCTCCCTCGGGGACTCTCAGCTCCTAAATTCATCCTAGGATGGATTACAAATTCTGCGCTAGGCAAATTTTGCTATCGCTCAGACTAAGCCCAGGCGTACGCCAGGGTGGGGGGGGTACATGTTATGTGTTTTATTTTTATTTTTGTAGACGTGTGTTTGTTACAAAGATGATTCAATTGGAAACTATACTTATGGAGAGGATAAAGAGAATTAAAGTTAATACAATAGATAATGGTTAAAATTGCCTCACTCAATGTTAGAGGTCTTAATTCTCCACAGAAAAGGTCACTATTAGCGAGCTTCCTTAAAAAGCAACAGATTGACGTAATAGGCATACAAGAAACCCACTGGAACAAGAAAGAAGGCCCCAAGTTTAACTCAAGCAAGTTCCCAATAATTTTTACCGCTTCAATGGAGAGGGAGAAAAAACGAGGAGTCGCCATCCTCCTTTCTAAGGATCTAGATGTTAAAGTGAGATACATTGAAAAAGACCCCGAAGGAAGATTTATAATACTGATTGGGGAAATTGAAGACATAACTTATACCTTGGTCAATGTCTATGCACCAAATAGTTCTCCATCAAAATTCCTAGCCAAGGTGTTGTCCAAAATTGAAAAGATCAGACAGGGGGCAGTAATTTTGATGGGCGACCTGAATATGGTAATGGACCCAGAGGCTGATAGGAAAAAACGATATGGCGCAGTACCAGATAAGAAAGAATATAACAGCTCCAGGAGACTACGTGCCATGATGGGTAGAGCCGATCTTTTTGACGCATGGCGTATCTTCCACCCCAAAGAAAGGGACTTTACGTGTTTCTCCAAGACCCATAGCTCCTACTCCAGGATTGATCTGATGCTGACCTGCTGTCAGCTAACCTACCAAATCAACAAAGTACTCATTCAAGATATAACGTGGTCGGACCACAGTGCCGTAATCATGGATATGAAGGGAGATGCCAAAAAAGTAAAAACAGACTGGCGGATTAACAACTTTCTTCTCACAGCAGAAGCCAACAGAAAATACATACAAGAAGCCGCTGAGAACTATTTCCGCGAAAATAGGAGCGAAGAGATTTCCCCATCTACGCTCTGGTGCACATTTAAATGCGTCATCAGAGGCCACCTAATCAAACTAGGGTCTCAAGAAAAGAAAAAAAGAGATCTGAAGCTTTCGGAACTGTACATCCAACTGGCTACGCAGTCGCAACTGAACAAGCTGATGCCCTCTCAGGAAACATCAACCAAAATTCAAGATTTAGAAGATAGGATAAATGAACAACTAATCAACCAAGTAAACAGAAACTTGGACATTCTTAACTCAAAACGGTATTATAAGGGCAACAGACCAGATAGTATTCTATCTAATAAACTAAAGAAGAAGCGAACCAGAAATAGGATCTCAAAAATAATATACGACGGGGAGACCAGACTCAGTCCAGAAAAAATAGGCCAGGCTTTCACTCAGTATTACAAGGATCTATATAATTTACCGAAAACTCCGGAAAATGAAAATGCACATGAATACTTCAGAGATAAAAAACTAAATCAACTAACCCTAAAACAGATAGAGATGCTGAATAGACCGGTATCAATTGCGGAAGTCAATAAAGGGATAGACAAGCTAAAAAAGAAAAAAGCCCCGGGCCCAGACGGGTATGACAACACTTTCTACAAAATCTACAAAGATCTCATACGTGAAGACCTAAAAAACATGTTTAATGAATTTATGCACACCGGAGTGATACCAGAGGAAATACTTAAGGGGAACATTGTTACCATTCTAAAACAAGGGAAGACTCAAGAGGACGTCACTAGTTACAGACCGATCTCACTATTAAACGTCGATTCAAAACTTTATTCAGGCATTATTGCAGACAGAATAAAGAAAGTGATAACCGGTTTGATCCACAAAGACCAAGTAGGTTTTATACCAGGACGTTCCTCCTCGACTCACATTCGCAGAATTATTAACCTATATGAAAAGATCCAGAGAGAAAAAATTCCCACACTCTCCCTTTCTCTAGATGCCGAAAAGGCTTTTGATAGGGTGGGGTGGAACTTTATCGACGCCACTTTAAATGCCTATGGCTTCTGCGGAAATATCAAGAGAGCTATCATGGCCCTATACTCGACCCCTTCGGGAAGAATCACGGGCCAAGGGATTCAATCACAGTGGTTTAAGATAACCAATGGTACCAGACAAGGCTGCCCGCTCTCACCCCTACTCTATGTGCTCACGGTGGAACCATTGGCAGAAAGCATCAGAGACAACCCCAAGATCGTGGGATTTGAAGTCAGGACAGAAAATCTAAAAATCATGCTCTACGCGGACGATATCCTAATCATCATTAGAGAGCCAAAGTCATCCTTAAAAGAACTGTTACAGAGCATTAACACATATAGTACCTTTTCTAACTATAAACTTAACCCAGCAAAAACAACAGTTTTAACCTCAAACGTATACGGATCCCTCCTAACAGATCTTCATATAACTTATGGCTTCAATTGGACAAAGAAAACCTTCAAATACCTTGGAATAGTTATTACTCACAAACCAGAGAACATGATGGAAATGAATATTATGCCCACACTCAGAGACATAAACGACAAAATAAAAAAATGGAAGAAACTAGAAGTCTCCTGGAGTGGGAAAATAAATACTATAAGGGCATATATTCTCCCTAAACTAACCTACATCCTACGTATGATTCCCCTGAAGGTCCCTCAAAGCTGGCTGAAACTGGTGCAATCCTGTCTTTCTAGGTTCGTATGGTCCGGAAAAAATCCTAGATTGAGCCTAAAACTCCTGTCTAAAGATAGGAAAAACGGTGGGGTCGGGATGCCTGATGTGGCGGAATACTACCAGGCAATCAGCCTCCAGCACATATTGATCACGTTAAGCAGACAAGCACAAAAAGAAGGATGGTATGCCCTAGAAGAGGTCGCAGTGCAGGATAGAGGAGGGATCTTGCCCTGCTTTTGGGAAATTAAGGAGGTTAAGAAAGGAAAACAAAAGGACAGCCCCCCACAGGATTTTAGTATGATATTACACCACTTAACAAATTGTTGGACTAAGATTAGAAAGAGAGCAGGCCTGGAAAACAAGATTCCTCCCAACCTTCCGTTGAACACCCTCACAGGGCTAATAGACAATCTACAGCTCCAAGCCTGGCGATATCACGGGATCACCTGTCTAACAGAAATTCTCAACGGGGACAAAATCAGAACTTTTGATAATATCCAAGAGGATTACGGACTCCATGCGAACGAGTATTTCACATACCTAAGAATAAAAAATTTCCTGAATAAATACCTTTATAAAACTGAATCCTGCCCAAAATCACAGAACCTTCTGGAAATAATCTACCAAGACAGACAACAAAACAGGATAAATACCTGTCTGCGCTTCAATAAATCCTGGAGAGAGCCATCCAATCCCCCAGCCCTACAAAAATGAGAACAAGATCTGGACATGGAGATCACCCTGAAAGACTGGAATAAAGCTTTAGCGGAAGTGAATAAACACGTCCATTGCCTCAACATCACTGAATGCTGTTACAAGCTATCCAACAGATGGTACAGAGTGCCAGCTCTAATAGCAAAAATGTACAAGGGCTCTTCGAATATATGCTGGAGATGTGGCTCCCACATTGGCAACTTCAAACACATCTGGTGGGATTGCCCCATCATAGCTAACACCTGGAAAGTGGCCTTTACGAAACTAAATGACATATTAGAAACCGAGGTCCCGACAATTCCTGAACTGGCTCTCCTACACCTGAAGGCGCCCCAACTAACGCGGGAAAAAAAAATTATAATGATCCACTTTCTATCTGCCACAAAGCTGGTAATAGCAAGGAACTGGAAAAAATCAGAAGTCATCGGTTGGGCAACCATATGGACCCAAATCCGTTTCCAAATAAAAATGGAGAAAGGCATAAACGTCTGGTCTTACTTTAACAAGTCAAACTACCAAATGTGGAACAAATGGCTTCAGATTCTCGACCTGAAAGAAAATATTTAATCCATAGATCTCCTTAGTAGGAGAGACCCAAATAAGAAGAGAGTACCCATGCGTATACCCGAGGCAATACCAAAATTAAAATTAAAGAAAATACAGGAGGAAGGAGAAAGGGAAGGAAAAAGAAAAGAAAGTTAAAATGAGGATTAAGATCCAACTCAGGAGTATAGAACACAGGTAGACGAAGCCAGAACATAATCATCTTTGTGTAAGTCCTATATGTTTGTAAGTCCCGTTAGTCTCGTAAGTCTAAGCTCAGCTTTTATCTCAGATGCACTTAACAAGTTCAAGTGATGCCCTATCGATATCCTTTCGCTTTCCCTTTTCGTTGCCCTTTCGTTGTCCCTCTTATAAAAAAAAAAAGGGAAGAAATAAGGGAAAAGGGGAAGAGGAAAGAAGAGAGGAGGAGAAAAAAAGAAAGAAAAAAAAAAAAAGAGAAAAGAAAGAGAAATTCAAACACAACAATAGAGAGTAAGGAGGAGAATGATAGGGACACGATGATGTGAATATATATAACACAGTGAAACAAAACTGTTCAACAAATATAAGCTGAGTGTCAAAAAAAAAAAAAAAAAAAAAAAAAAAAAAAAGAAAGATCAGTGATGAAGAAATAAAGAAAGTAATTATTAACCTCGAAAATGGAAAAGCGCCGGGCCCCGATGGGTATACAGCTTTATTTTTTAAGTCATTCGAGCCAGAAATAACCCCCCTTCTTGGCTCAATGTATGAAGAAATAAGTAAAACCGGAAAAATTTTGCCAGAACTACTGAAAGCAACAATCTCCCCGATACCGAAACCGGACAAAGATCCAAACTTTGTTAGTAATTACCGTCCAATCTCTTTAATAAATATCGATATCAAAATTCTTTCTAAAATATTGGCCGACCGATTAAAAAAGGTTATACCGGAGTTGATCCACTTAGATCAGTCAGGATTTATAACAGCCAGATCTGGTGGGGATAATGTAAGGAAACTATTAAACTCAATCTCATCTGTAAATAATATTAAAACTCCATGTATCTTTATTGCCGTCGATGCCGAAAAGGCATTTGACAGAGTCAACTGGCGATATATGTCTGGAGTTCTGTCCGCTTTCGGTATAGAGGGGATAGTTAAAGTACTGATTATGTCCATGTACTCAGAACCTATGGCTAAGATCCATGGTAATGGACTTAACTCAAGGTGGTTTCCAATAAAAAACGGCACTAGGCAGGGTTGCCCAATGTCGCCCCTCCTTTACAATCTTACTATGGAACCCTTTGCCTCATATATCAGACAAACAAAAACAATTTACGGGATAGAATGTGGAAAACATCACCAAAAAATCCTGCTCTATGCAGATGATGTAATAATGACTCTTTCCCATCCTGAATACTCTGTACCAGAATTACTACGATGTGTTGAGGAATTTAGCTACTTCTCAAACTATAAGATTAACCTTTCAAAGACCCAGATTATTTGTAAAAATCTTTCTCAGAATCAAGATATATTTCTCAAAAACAAATATCACTTTAATTGGTCAAACGATATAATAAGATATCTGGGCATCGGTATTAAATTCGACTTAAGAACTATAGTAGAATACAACTACCTTGGACTATATAAAGAGCTGGAGGCCAAGATTAAATCTTGGAAAAAAATCCAAATCTCATGGATGGGAAGAATCAACCTGATCAGGGCGTATTTGCTCCCTAGACTGGAATATTTTTTTCGTACCATCCCCCTTAGAGTCCCTAGGAAATATCTATCCATGTTTCATAAGCTGTTTGTTATATATGTTTGGGCAGGTAAAAAACCAAGAATTCAATTCTGCATAATGTCAAAACCAATGGCCCTAGGTGGTTTGTCCTTCCCTAACATATATCACATCCACGATTCAATAATGTTTTCCCACTATCTATTATGGGGCGAGGTAGAATCAAAGAATAAAAGCTGGTATCAATATGAAAAAAAATTATGTGGAGACATGGACCCGTTCCTCCTCTTCTGGCTGGATAACCAAAAATTTGGCACCCTAAAAATCTCAAATCCGGTAATACAAAATGTGTTTCTTTCCATAGCCCCAATTAAATCAAAATTTTTAAGGAATTACAGATAACCCCCCAGGCATCAATAAATACCCTGAAGTTCTTTTTAGTAGATCTAAACTTAGATAATTGGCATGGATCGAACCTAAAAAAGATTGGGGATCTATTTTGTAATTTAGATCTTTTCCCATTCTCGATACTGCAACAAAAATATAACCTACCAGGGAACGAACTGTACACTTATATGCGAATAAAAAACTTTCTCAAAAGAATCCAACTCAAATTAGAGTCACTGTTAGTCAAAATCCTGTACGGTTCCCACAAAAAAATATCTTCTCAAATTTTTAAAGCACTACAAGAATTAGAACATGAGGAAGATAAACTGGTTACAATAATAAAATGGGAAAGGGATTTGAGTAAAACCTACCCAATACAATCTTGGAATAAAGCAGTCGATCTAGTTATGAAATCAATACATTGTATCTCTTTACAGGAGCTCTACATGAAACTATTACACAGATGGTATTGGGTACCGTTGAGATTGGCAAAATACCAAACTGATACATCCCCACTTTGTTGGAGATGCAATAACGAAATTGGTAATATAAAGCATATCTGGTGGGACTGTTCAAAACTAGATGGAGTTCGCTCTGCCTTATCTAAAGTTTTGTTAGATTTGCTTCTGGATTTGGGAAATTTAACCTCAGAAAAATTTCTCTTCCATCTGGACCTGCCCGAGCTTAACAATTTCTCCAAAAAATTAGTAGTGCACGTCCTAATGGCAACCAAGATGTGTATCTCACGATACTGGAGGAAAACTGAGATTCCTTCTGAGTCAGAGATCCGATCCCAAATCCAGTATCAATGCAATATGGAAAAGTTTTTTTATCTGGAGAATATGTCTCTTCCCTCTTACTTTAAAATCTGGAACCCTGTTATTTCACTCAGCACAGTATCCTAATTATTATAAACAAAATGGGAGTCGCTTATCCCGGACATGGCTGGAGCCCAGTAGGGTCTTCCCCGTCCTCCCCCTAGGGGCCCAACTAAATTTGTTGGCCCTTAGACCCCTTGTCCCCCCCCCCCCGCCTTGCACGCCTATGTGTTAGTATTTGTTAGTTTGTGAATGAGGATGTATGTAACTTCAGTTAGACTGTATTTGCCAATATTGATAATACAATGACTTTCCAATTTTGTGAATATATGCAATATAACAAAATCTTGTCTCTATAATGTGGCGATAGCCAGCTGAGCCCAATATGACCCAGATGACTAATAGAGAAGAAAATGAATCTGTATAGACTTTTATTTAATTAAAATCTAATGCCAAATATACTACTCATAGTAAGCCGGGGAAAATATAGCAATCAATTTAGACACTATATATTAAGAAACCATATATATATCTATTATTGTTACCATTTTTATTCTTTTTTCTTTGTTATTAATATTATTTTATTTACACTGTGTTGACCTGAATATTACATTTTACCATTATCTAATCACTGGGCCATAAGTACCTCGCTGGACTCGACCAACAATAGAGCGAATTTATAGAACTCTAAAGTTATTGTATGCACAATCTTTCCTACATATTTGTCTGTCTATGAAAACAACGGCATTGTAATCTGCTGTATATCATACGTCTATGTTGTCTTTCGTATGAGTCTTTTTTTTGTAATGAGGAAAACAGAATAAAATAATATATTATAAAAAAAAAAAAAAACAAACAACTACCACAGAAGGAATCATTGAGCATCAGAGGAGCATTACCAGCAGCCTCCAAGTTAAGTAAATGTAGTCAGAAGAGAAAACAAATGGATATTTATTATATAATAGATACATAATCCAACATAAATGCTGTAGCTTAAGCATATAGTGTATACCAATACTTAACCAACAATTGATTATGCAATATATAGATATAATAATAACTGGAGAAATAAGTTGGTTTCTTAGATGCAAAAAGAGCCAGTGAATTGAGGTAAACAAACCTTCTGCCAACCAATTGAGAACATTTGTCTCCAGGGAGGAAACACTTGTGTAACGGAGCTGCAATATTAAATCCCAATATCTCCGCTGGTAAAAGAAGGTAATCCAAATAAAGCGCTGGAAAGTAAGGCAATATCCCAAATCCCCCAGTAACCGGACGAAACACAGTTCTGGGAGTCAACTGATTAGTTTATTCACAGTTTCAGCATTTATCCAATTCCCCATGCAAGGGGTTTCCTTAATCCCCTTCCAGGGGCTATACAATAGTGAACTACCTGGGAAGTGCAAATACAGGACATTTCTCCCACCATGCACTGCTGTACAGTACAGGAGGGATACTCCCACTAGATAATCCTGTTACGTGGATTATCCCTCAATACAGCAGAACCTGGTTTTAACGTAAGAATATATATTAACATGAATACATTTTTACACCAGGGTAACACAGCTATTTCAGACAACCTTTAAATATTCTGCAATAAGTGGCTAGGTTTGCCACAATGCTCCCCCAGAACCAAGCCGCCATACACAGTCTGATCCCAACGGATCGGCTTGGGGATGTCCGGAGGAGTACTCACAGATCACTTCTCAAGGTCAGTCTGTCAAGATAACCCGTCGGCGTTACCGTTTTGCTTTCCTGGGCAGTAATGAATAGTAAAGTCAAAAGGCTGCAGCGCCAAACTCCAGCGCAGAAGCCTGGCATTGTCCCCTGCCACACGGTTCAGCCACACCAACTGGTTGTGATCTGTGAGTAGGGAAAAAGGTTGTCCATATAAATAAGGCTGCAACTTGTTGAGGGCCCACACCAAGGCCAGGTATTCTTTCTCAATGGCGGCGTAGCTCATTTCACGGGGTAATAACTTTCGGCTTAAGTAAGCTACGGGATGTCCTCCGCCATCTGCTCCAACTTGGCTCAGCACTGCTCCCAATTCAAACATTGAAGCGTCTGAGCCTCAGAGTGCGTTGCTGGAGCCGTGGTGCGAGCCTGTTGCCTTGTGGTTACTGGGTGGGCCTCTTGGAGTGGAGCTTGAGGAATAAAGGCAGAAGTCATGCGACCCAGGTCGTTCCCCAATATGACATCCGCTGGCAGTTTCTGCATCAGGCCCACCTCTACCATGCCCTCCCCAACACCCCAATTCAAATGTACTTTGGCGGTGGGTAATCTGTATACCACTCCCCCTGCTACTCGCACTGCTACAGATCCGCCGGTGTGTGCGGAGCCTGGAACCAAATGAGGATCTACCAGAGTCAGAGTGGCTCCCGAATCCCGGAGCCCTTGGACCTCTTTCCCTTCCAGAGTTACTAGCTGGCGATGGTGTTGCCTGTTGTCTGTGGCTTGTACCGACATCACATCGTGTAGTATCCCCAGGAGCTCTTCGGTCTGATTAAAAAGTATCTCCTGTGTTGCTGGCTCCGCTTGGTAGTGGTGGGCAGCTGTTCTTGGTGCTGGGTTCTGCCGTACCTGGCTCCATACTTGGCGGCTCCGGTTCTGGGTACACTCTCTCGCCATGTGGCCCCATTGTTTGCACGTATGGCACTGGATATTCGCTCTACCATTATATCTGGATGGTGGAGTGTGCCCCCCAGGGGTTGGCCGGAATGGGGTCACTGTAGGTGCAGAAGTGGTAGCTGTGTGAGGTTGAGCGGTGGGTCGAGGGTACCCTCGGTTGAGGTTACCGTGATGCCTCCTGGCGTCATAGTGCTGGTCGGGTAGTCGTGCATCTTCTGTTAGGGTGAGGGGTTTTCTATCTCTCCCCCTCTCAGATTTTTCACTTCCAGGGTTACTAGCTGGCCATGGTGTTGCCTGTTGTCTGTATTGCTGGGTGGCTGCTCTTGGTGCTGGGTTCTGCCGTACCTGGCTCCATGCTTGGCGGCTCCGGTTCTGGGTACACTCTCTCGCCATGTGGCCCCATTGTTTGCACGTATGGCACTGGATATTCGCTCTGCCATTATATCTGGATGGTGGAGTGTGCCCCCCCGGGGTTGGCCGGAAGGAGGTCGCTGTAGGTGCAGTAGGGGTAGCTGTGTAAGGTTGAGCCGTGGGTCGAGGGTACCATCGGTTGAGGTTACCGTGATGCCTCCTGGCGTCATAGTGCTGGTCGGCTAGTCGTGCAGCTTCTGTTAGGGTGAGGGGTTTTCTATCTCTCACCCATTCCTGTGCCTCTGGGGACAGGCCATTGAAAAACTGTTCTAACAGCAGCAATTGCCGTAACTCCTCCATGGTGGTTGCTTGACTGGCTTGGATCCACCCCTGGGAGGCTTGGTCCAGTTTGTGGGCCCACTCTGCGTGGGAATCTTTCTCTGGTTTGCGCAACCCTCGAAACTTGCGCCGGTATGCCTCTGGGGTAATGGCATATCTTTCCAGTATAGCCTGTTTCACCCGGGGGGCATAATCTTTGCTGTCTTCCCTGGGTACAGCCCGATAGGCTTCTGCTGCCCCACCTGACAGTTTGCCCGCCAGTAAAGGTACCCACACTGCATGCTCCAAATCATGCAAGTCACATAGCCTCTCAAAGTCTTGTAGATACCCATCAATCTCGTCTTTCTCTTCACAGAACATTTTAAACGCATGGTATGGTATCTTAGGCTTTACCTGGCTGATGACTGAAGCAGTAATAGACTCTGCTCTGGGAGGAGCATCCTGCGGTCCGTGTGCCATCACATACTCCTGCACATCCGCCATCAGTACTGTCAGTATTTCCAGTGGTACTGGCTGGGGTAAAAATTCCATCCTGGTCCTAATTTCCTTTTGGAAGGGGGTTTCCTCCATGGCTGGTGGGGGTGTAACGCTGCAAGCTCTGTCTCCCTCCATCAATTCAGCAATCAGCACAGCTTTTGGCTTATTGCTGGCTTTCTTACCCCTGGCTTCCAGTAGTTCCTTTACCGTCTGCCGTTTTAATTCAGTATAGTCTGTCTCCATTCACCTCTGTGTTCGGTTCTTTGTTGCATCCAAATTGCCATTCACTTTCCTGTTCGGTAGTTTCAATTACACGAACACCGCTTTTCGGCTGTAAGGTTGGATCCCGCCGCTGCCACCAATTGTAACGGAGCTGCAATATTAAATCCCAATATCTCCGCTGGTAAAAGAAGGTAATCCAAATAAAGCGCTGGAAAGTAAGGCAATATCCCAAATCCCCCAGTAACCGGACGAAACACAGTTCTGGGAGTCAACTGATTAGTTTATTCACAGTTTCAGCATTTATCCAATTCCCCATGCAAGGGGTTTCCTTAATCCCCTTCCAGGGGCTATACAATAGTGAACTACCTGGGAAGTGCAAATACAGGACATTTCTCCCACCATGCACTGCTGTACAGTACAGGAGGGATACTCCCACTAGATAATCCTGTTACGTGGATTATCCCTCAATACAGCAGAACCTGGTTTTAACGTAAGAATATATATTAACATGAATACATTTTTACACCAGGGTAACACAGCTATTTCAGACAACCTTTAAATATTCTGCAATAAGTGGCTAGGTTTGCCACAACTTGTATCTTAATGATGAGTTCATTGGTGTCCCAATTATATACTTAATTTGATTATTAAGCTGTTAATTATTTCTTGGTTTTTGGTAATGTTAGCTGTATATTAAAGTGGACCTATAGCTAAAAAGCTTTTTAGTAATCACTGGTGTATACAGACAAAAAAAAAATCTATTTTTTACAATATATCTGCACATTAACTAAATTCTGACACATAAAATATTAACCAGCCTCTCACTACTTTGATTCTGGATTTAGTATCAATTTTATTGTTAGTCACCAGGAAATAGAACGGGGGTTAGATGTGTGCTTCAGATTCCTCTTATTTAGTGTCAGGAAATGATCTAACAAAATGCAATAAATAGAACAAATAGACTTATGGATCTACTCAATATAGAGAGAATTACCTGCAATTGCAGAGAACTGAGATGGGAATTTTAAAGTGTGAAATTCGTGTCTCAGTTCCCTGCAATTCTCTCTTTATTGAGTAGACCCGCAAAACTGCAGACAGACAGGAGACGTAAGACCCTTGGAGAAAAAGGGTTGAAGAAAATGTGGAATTATGACGAAACTTAGTTAGTTATATCTAGAATACAATAATTACTGTGTCAGGTTGTCTAAACCATGTTGCCTATAAATGTTTTGTTCTTATCAGACCACTTGAGAGTTTGTGCATAAAAAGTCTTTTGCAGTGTAATAAAGCTTTTTCAAATCTACATTTTGCCTACAGTTTTCCAAAAACCCACAAATGAGACTTGAGGATAGAGATGGGAATGAAACATCCAAGTGATAGTGGAAGATACGAATAGGGCAAGAAAAAACGATTCAAAGGGGAGAGAGGTTGATAGATACTTCAGTAGAAATCTGTGATAAATAGAGAAGGATATTTGTCAAACACTGGAATATTTATTGTAACAGTGTAGTTAATTTTGTGCAATAGACCATTATTATTTTAACTGTTTTTATTATTTGCATTATAGCATCATTTATTTTGAATTTTTAATTTTAGAAAAAATGCTTGGTTTATTAAAGGAGTGAGAACTACACTGTGGAGTCAGTTTATATTATTATTCCCCTTCCAATATTTCACCTCTTAGTAAATGTGTACTCAATAATTTAAAATCGAATTAAAAGAAATACTTACAGCAATCTGCAGCCTTCATGTCGGGGTCAAAAAAGTTCATGCCTATTTTTTCATAATGCTTCTCATAAAGTTTATCGAGCTGCTGGGACCATCCATTATTATCTCCTAAAAATAAAATAAGAAAGATAAGATATTTAAATATGGAACATATTTAAATCTAAGTGTGCCTCTATTTCTACTGTATTATTCTGTACAATCCTTTTTCCCCCCTTTTAGAGCAATTATTTAAATACAAACGTCCCAAAAAGGTTATGCTTAATTGAAAGAGAATGAAGTATAGACATTTGAAATTGAAATACCTCAATGAAAGAATTGAGCCCTCTTTGCTTGCATAGAGCTATCATGTGGCTGTCATTTTGTTCAGAATCTTGGGTCAGATGAGGCAGCTGAAGGGAGATCTAACCCAAAATGTCTGTCCCCTGATAGAGCTATACAAGAAAAGAGGTCTCAGTAAGGTTTTTTTTTTGTATTCGTTCATTAACCACTTAATGCATATGGACGTATATATACGTCCTGCAAAGCATGGTCCTTGAGGCACAGCATGCCCAACAGAGAGCACCCCTAGAGGCAGTCAGAAACATTACAGTTAGAAAACAAAACAATTAAATAAATAAATAAAATAAATAAATAAATGGAAAAAGCTAACCCTTGATTTAGGGTTGGGGTTAAAAGGTCACTGTAGAAGAAAATGGTTAGAAAACAAAAAAAATATACTAACATTGTTTATTGCCCTATTACTTGAAATCAAACATGGAAATATTAATATTTCTAAACTCAGGACAAATATTAGAAATAAAAAGACGGGGTCTTTCTTACCATTTGTAATTGTTTAAAAAAAATCAGGACAAAGTTAGAAAAAGTGTTTTTTATGGCATATTTTTTATCATATTTTATATATTTTTTAATAGTAAATTATATCATATGATGAAAATAATAGTATCAAATGAAAGCCCTATCCATCCTTTCAAAAATGATATATAATTTGTGTGGGTGGACTGAACACAAAGAAAGAAATTCACAGTTCAGTAAACATGACAAAAATAATGGAATTCTGGTCTTCAAGGTACATCAAATGCAGCAGAGCACTCTGTCACTAAGAGGTTAAAGAATTTCTATTGAAAAGGCCTACACTTCATGGGATCTTTCACTAAAACAACTTATTTTTTGCGACAGTTGTCCTTTAAGGTACAATATGCTGACTGTATGTTCCTCTTTACTGCACCAGCAGTGTGTTTTCCTGTAGTAATATTAAGTAAGTAATAGTGTTGAGCGAACCCGAACACGGACATTTCACTGTATGTCCGTGTTGGAGTTCGGGGTTCGGCGATTACATTGTATGTATGTAATGCTATAGGCATTCTATAAACCGAAATAGAGTCCCCATTCATAAGAAATTCTTATGAATGGGGACTCTATTTCGGTTTATAGAAAGCCAATAGTATAACATGTATTCCATAAGCCGAAAGTCTATAAACCGAACGGCATTCGGTTTATAGACTTTCGGTTTATAGAATACATGTAATGGTATTGCTATTCTATACTCATATTCTATTCACACTCATACACATACACACACATACACACTCATACACATACACACACCTACATATACTCATACACACACATATACTCATACAGACACTTATACTCATACAGACACTTATACTCATACACACACACACACACACTTATACTCATACACGCACACTTATACTCATACACGCACACTTATACTCATACAAGCACACTTATACTCATACACGCACACTTATACTCCCACACGCACACTTATACTCCCACACGCACACTTATACTCATACTCGCACACACTTATACTCATACTCGCACACACTTATACTCATACTCGCACACACTTATACTCATACTCGCACACACTTATACAGTGGATATAAAAATTCTACACACCCCTGTTAAAATGTCAGGTTTCTGTGCTGTAAAAAAATGAGACAACGATAAATCATTTCAGAACTTTTTCCACCTTTAATGTGACCTATAAAATGTACAACTCAATTGAAAACCAAACTGAAATCTTTTAGATAGAGGGAAGAAAAAAATATAAAAATAAAATAATGTGGTTGCATAAGTGTGCACACCCTTTTATAACTGGGGATGTAGCTGTGTTCAGAATTAAGCAATCACATTCCAAATCATGTTAAATAGGAGTCAGCATACACCTGCCATCATTTAAAGTGCCTCTGATTAACCCCAAATAAAGTTCAGCTGCTCTAGTTGGTCTTTCCTGAAATGTTCTTAGTCGCATCCCACAGCAAAAGCCATGGTCCACAGTCAGGAGAAGGGTACAAAAGAATTTCAAAGGCATTAGATATACCATGGAACACAGTGAAGACAGTCATCATCAAGTGGAGAAAATACGGCACAACAGTGACATTACCAAGAACTGGAGCTCCCTCCAAAATTGATGAAAAGACGAGAAGAAAACTGGTCTGGGAGGCTACCAAGAGGCCTACAGCAACATTAAAGGAGCTGCAGGAATATCTGGCAAGTACTGGCTGTGTGGTACATGTGACAACAATCTCCCATATTCTTCATATGTCTGGGCTATGGGGTAGAGTGGCAAGACAAAAGCCTTTTCTTACGAAGAAAAACATCCAAGACAGGCTACATTTTGCAAAAACACATCTGAAGTCTCCCAAAAGCATGTGGGAAAAGGTGTTATGGTCTGATGAAACCAAGGTTGAACTTTTTGGCCATAATTCCAAAAGATATGTTTGGCGCAAAAACAACACTGCACATCAGCAAAAGAACACCATACCCACAGTGAAGCATGGTGGTGGCAGCATCATGCTTTGGGGCTGTTTTTCTTCAGCTGGAACTGGGGCCTTAGTTAAGATAGAGGGAATTATGAACAGTTCCAAATACCAGTCAATATTGGCACAAAACCTTCAGGCTTCTGCTAGAAAGCTGAACATGAAGAGGAACTTCATCTTTCAGCATGACAACGACCCAAAGCATACATCCAAATCAACAAAGGAATGGCTTCACCAGAAGAAGATTAAAGTTTTGGAATGGCCCAGCCAGAGCCTGAATCCGATTGAAAATCTGTGGGGTGATCTGAAGAGGGCTGTGCACAGGAGATGCCCTTGCAATCTGACAGATTTGGAGTGTTTTTGCAAAGAAGAGTGGGCAAATCTTGCCAAGTCAAAATGTGCCATGCTGATAAACTCATACCCAAAAAGACTGAGTGCTGTAATAAAATCAAAAGGTGCTTCAACAAAGTATTAGTTTAAGGGTGTGCACACTTATGCAACCACATTATTTTATTTTTATATTTTTTCTTCCCTCTATCTAAAAGATTTCAGTTTGTTTTTCAATTGAGTTGTACAGTTTATAGGTCACATTAAAGGTGGAAAAAGTTCTGAAATGATTTATCTTTGTCTCATTTTTTTACAGCACAGAAACCTGACATTTTAACAGGGGTGTGTAGACTTTTTATATCCACTGTACTCATACTCACACACACACACTTATCATACTCATACTCACACACACACACACACACACTTATCATACTCATACTCACACACACACACACTTATCATAGTCATACTCATACATACACGTATACTCATACTCGCACACACACACACACACACACACACACTTCTACTCACACAAACACTTCTACTCACAAACACGCACACACACATACAGGTTCAGCTCTCACCGCTTATCTGCTCCGTTGTCCTGGAGGTGCAGGCATCAGTGTAATAGATGGGCGCTGCTAGTCACCTGCTTCTTCTCCAGATGATTGGCGCATGTGCGTTATGTGATGAAACATTCAAGTCGGAAAGCAAACAGTTAATTGCTTTCCGACTTGAACGCTTCTTCACAGAAAGCGCATGCGCCAATCATCTGGAGAAGAAGCAGATGACCGGCAGCGCCAATCTATTACACTGATGCCTGCACCTCCAGGGCAACGGAGCAGATAAGCGGTGAGAGCTGAACCTGACCACGTGCCACAGCTGAGGGCTCGGCTAATAAAGCTGTGCTTTATTAGCTTTGAGTGTAACATCTTGCCATCACAATTTAATGTGAGAAGACTATGCCCTCTTATTATTTAATAGTCATACATCTGTACAGCATGTGATCTGCCTGCATCTTTCACAAACTGCTGCCTTACTCTTGACCTAACTGTAATTACTTTTACTGCCTATTAATAACCGTGCATTTTCACAGCCAATCTGCTTCTCTACTAAGGTTTTTTTTCTTGGAAATTATATCCATTTGTTTCAGTTAAAACAAAGTGCCTCCAGGTATTGACCTTTGATCTTATCATCATAATAGGACACCTAAGGTTTAATACATGCTTTTTAAATACACTTTCAAGGTTAATTACATGAATGGTCAAATTATTGGTGTGGAGGATCATGACTGATGAACAACACAGAACATAATATATATATATATATATTAATGTGTGTGTGTTGGGAATGTGTTATATATAAGTGTAAATGTATGTACATATTTATGTGTGTGTGTGTGTGTATGTGTTTTCCAGAGCAAATACTGAAATAAGACCTTACATACAGAGCTGCAGGGGACCTGAATCCTCCTCACAGACAGTCAAAAGTGTGAACAGTGCACAGACATCATACGGCTGCCCCCACTAGAAACCAGGTAGCAAGTCACGTCCTTTGGGTGCAGGGGAAAGCTCTTGGGTGCAGGGGCAAGTCCAGTGAGTGCTGCAATGTGATGCGGGGGCAAGTCCAGTGGGTGCTGCAGTGTGTGTATGGTGCCTTTAATCATTCTTAAACGCCTGTGACAAAATCAATGGGCCTTGTCATGGGGCGGCATATGATCATTGTTATTGGTGATCATTTGCCCCGGCAATGGTATGTTATTTGAAAACCACAATTAGTTATTAGTGACGTTCCTTTAAATCCAGTTATTTAGAAAAGGTGAGCATTTTATGATGACATAGTTGCCAACATCGGTCATGTTTCCAGGGACACATATGTGTTCCACATGCTGCAGACAGTGCATGCAACCCATGAGTATGTAGGATGCTTATATGCAAAGACAGAATCCAATAAGGTGGTAGGTCCTTTCAGATCTCCACCCTGAGTAATTAATTGGATTCTGTCTGTGCATATATCCATCCTACATGCTGTTGGGCTGCACTTTGCATGCTCTTTCTGCAGCATGTGGAACAAATATGTGTCCCTGGAAACATGGCCAATGTTGGCAACTATGTGATGATGTCATAAACAGGAGACTCCACAGACACATTTAAAACACATATTTCTCTTACTTTATGCATCTGCATGCAAATCTGCTAATACAATTTATAAATATTTTTCAGCATCCCTTTAAATATATGTAGATTAGTTCCCCCCATTCCTGAAATGAATGTTTGGTCTAATCCACTGCCTTATTTTGTGGTTTAGAAATGATCTCCCTCTGCTACTGCTGGTACAGTCTACACCAGGGCCACCATCAGAAATTTCAGGGCCCCTTACTGAAAAAAATTCTGACCCCCCCTAATAGTTTATCAATTAATATGTGACTAAAAGCCGGGGTTTGCATCGGCTGGATGTCACATATTAATTGATAAACTATCAAGGGGGGGGAAGAATTTTTTTTACACTTACTCACTGGGGCTAGTGCTAGCTACACCTCTAGGAGAAGGGATCAGGGAGAGAACTCCCTGTCCCTGGCCAACTTCTACCCAATCGTGACTGTCTGCATGTGAGACAGTCACACGTGCAGTGAGGGCCCATGGGGCAGCTGCCTTGGGCCTCCAGGAATGAGTGGGCCCTGGGCAGATACCCCATTTGCCCACATTTTTGTTTTTAAAAGGTTAGGGCCCGTCACCCTCTGATGGCGGCCCTGGTCTACACTGTTACAACCAGGTACTCACCATAAACCTGTTACAATGTTATTATGGTCTAGGGCAGTGCTCCTCACCCTTTTCTCGCCCAGGGCACACCAAAGCTCTTCCCAGAACTCTGTGGCACATCACAAACAAAAATATATAAACATTAAGTTATAAAGTCAAGTGCTGCATACACAGAACATATGAACTAGATGCCTTTATTTACCTTTAAAACCAAACAAGTGTGCAAAATAAATAACGAATGCACAAACCAAGACAAGTGCATTACAAATCATAAATATACAAACAAAGACAAGTGCATTACCAATGATAAACAGACAAACCAAGACAAGTGCATTACAAATCATAAATACACAAACCAAACCAGTGCATTACAAATCATTAATAGACAAACCAAACCAGTGCTTTACAAATCATAAATAGACAAACAAAACCAGTGCATTACAAAATCATAAATAGACAAACAAAATCAGCCACAGCCAATTTGCCCATTAATATACCAGCATTACTTTTGCCATTAATATGCCAGTGTTATTTTAAAATAATAAGTCACAGCCAATTTGCCCAATTATATGACAGTATTATTTTGCCATTAATAAGCCACAGCCAATTTGCCCAATAATATGCCAGTGTTATTTTGCCATTTAATATGCCACAGCCAATTTGCCCAATAATATGGCAGTATTATTTTGCCTTTTGGTATGCCCAGCCAATTTCCCCAAAAATATGCCAGTATTATTTTGCCATTTAATATGCCACAGCCAATTTGCCCAATAATATGCCAGTATTATATTGCCAGTTAATATGCCCCAGTCAAATTGCCCAATAATATGGCATTGTTATTTTGCCATTAATAAGCCACAGCCAATTTGCATAATAATATGTCACCCTCCTCCCCCTTCCCCAGTATTCACCTCCTTGTTGCTCCATGTCCCCGGTCATCTGCTCCCTGCAGTCTTCCCTCCTGAACGGAGGAGGGATACACAGCCACCGGATATGACGCCCTGTCACATCCGGTTGCAATTTTTTTTCTTTTTTAAAACGTTATTATTTTTTCTGCAGCCGCATCCAGCGGATGCCAGCTGCCGGGCCCCGAGAGAAGAGCCCGATTATGTCTAAGTCTTAGTCAACATCGGGCTCTCCTCTGGGGGCCCGGCATCTGCTGGATGCTTCGCGGCACACCTCCCATAATCCAGTGGCGGAGCGCTGGTCTAGGGCAATATAAGTACTGTTTAGGTTGGCAGCATACCTTTAAATATATGTAGATTAGTCCCCCCATTCATGAGATGACTGTTTGGTCTGATCCACTGCCTTCTTTTGTGGTATTAAATTATCTCTCTCTGCTATTGCTGGTACAGTCTACAACCAGGTACTCACCAAAAATCTGTTACAATTTCATTATGGTCTAGGGCAGTCCTTCAGCCCTCTGTGCAACGGCTGGCTGAGTAGTGGGAGTTTTGAATGAGCCAATGAGTGGCGACTACATGGCTCCGTAGGGTCTGGCTCTGGTCTCAGCAAAGAACATTGGAAACTAGCGCGGGATTGGGGTTTAGCATCAGGGGTGGGGAAAACACAGAGTGATGTGCCATTTTAGGAGGTCTCAAATAGGACAATCAGGGGGAACAGTTGCAATCACATACACGGGTAGAAAGTGTCTGCTGGCAGGCTCCAGCAACCAGCTTCTTTGGGGAAAAAGTGTCAGAGGAATGGTTCCTCAGTATGGGGTCACGATGTTTCATGACACCCCTAATAACCTGAACCCTAATACTAAGCCTTCTAATACTAGCCTTCAATGCGATCCCACAGTGAACTGTCCCGCCATGACCATCGCGTGAGAGGTCGCAGTGAAGTGGCTGAGTGGAAGCAGCCAAGGAGAAGAGTCCCATCATCTGTTTTTACACATATTAAATATTTCCATTATATTTAAATGAATGCATATGATTATTGAAAGGTGGTCTCATGTACCAGTAGATATGCCATCCTTTCTTTAATAAAAAAAAATCCCAGCTATGCTGTTGCCTCCATGGACTTATCATTAGCCTCAAGCCAACTTTTTACTGGCTTGCCAGTAAAATACTGGCTGCCTGGCAAACCAATGTAGTAGCCAGTGAGCACTCAAGAGCCTACAATCACAGCATGTGTTTGCTGAGCGGATTATGAAAACACAGGCTTTATTTTTTGCATAGAAGTATTTCAGATAATGTTAAATATGTCACCATTTTATTTTAAAAAGAAAATATGTATATGTGCTCATGATCATTTGGTAATCCTCATTAAAAAGGTAAACATAAATATCTATATTGCAGATTAAAAACTCCCAAGATAGGACCAAGATCTATTGCCAATCCTAATTAAAAGGCTAAACCTAAACATATGCTTTGCAGAACCAATACTCCCAGACAATTTATTTTACAAAATAATTGTGAAATTTCTTTAGGTGCAGACATATGTACAATGTACATTATTATGCTTACCTGCAATACAAAACAAATTTCGTAATGGGCTGATACTACCTCAATGAGAAAGCTTGCCCTTATCAGTAGAGAGGCCGGCGGCATATTGGACATTGTTAGTTGTTCTCTGTTTGCTTCTGTTCTTAAACTATTTACAATGTACCACATTCTGTCAGATGCATTAATAAACCAACAAAATGAATCATATATAGTTATCCACTCTGCCTCACCTTGGGTACATGTCAATTCATGTCAAAAGAATGATAACTGCTAGAATCCTTTGCAATAACAGCAGTTTGTTACTTGTTAAGCAATAGGAAAATGCATTTCTGAATGGAACAGTTTGTAAACCTTATCTCATAATAAATTCTCCAATATCAGTTGAAAATATGTATCCTTTTATTTTTATAAACATTGATTCCATTCTTTAAAAATATTAATTTAATTAATGCATATTAAAGCAGACATCAAAAGAATGTTATATATATATATATATATATATATATATATATATATATATATATATATATAACCTTTGTAGGTAGATAGTAATCTTGTGCTGCAGAACAGATGTATAACTCCAATGGTGGATGATACAAAAGACTGTAAACCGGGCAACTAAGCACCGCAAAGGACTCCTCCCACAGGATGTTACATCTTGTTCATATCTGTCACCAGCATGGATGCCAGTTCCGGCTGGAGTCCAGGTGCCGGAGCAGGTGTGATACCCTGTGCAGGGTAACCACTCTCCCCCAAGGGTGGAGCCCCATGCTTTGAGTGGCCACAATCAAGGGTTTGAGGCCTTCTTTTGGGCATCTTGATAAACAGGATTAAATGGGCAAATCAGAAAATGTAGTCGGGGTCACAAGCCAAAAGGTTAGGACTGGAGAAGGACAGAGAAGCCAAGGTACTAGCCGAGTCAGGAGTGGAGAAGGACAGAGTAGTCAGGGTACAGGCAAAATAAATTCCAACAGGTCAGGGAACGTAACAGTAGTACAATCACAGGACAGGCAGGCAAAATGTTCCAGCAAAGAGTGCTGGTAGGCGGGGTTTAAATAAGGCGGTAACGAAGGACAGGGAATACCTGAGCTGAATTAAGTATGGCAGAAGGTAGACAGACAAAGAAATTCTAAAAAACCAAGCCCTTTGGTGGCAAGCAGAACCGGTATAGGTAACAGAAACATAGTGGTCCAGGGTTCAATCCCAACAGCAGTTACAGTGTCACTGATGATCATTTTGCCTTGAGCTTCTTCCAGGTCACATCTCTAGAGCCATCTGGCGATGCTGTTTATTCTTTTTAGACCGGATGGGTGAAAATATATAGTTATAATGTACACACGTATTATAGGCTTGTTGTAGCCTACAACATATCTTGTCGTTATTACAAACAAATAACAGCTATAAACAGTGCCTTATATTGTCGACAGACCATGCAAAACTCCTAAATAACAGGAAGAAGGGGGCCAACTGGGGACCAATCAATGTTCATCATGAGCCAAACTACATAACTCTGACTTTAACTACCTATGGAGTCTACTTCAACTTAAGTTCACAATTAATATTTTTGATGCAAATGTACATAAAGCTCCTACTGCCTATGGAGTTTGTTTGACTTGAGACCCACTCTTGGACCACCCCTCATAAGCTCAAATGCTAGACTTAAACCGTAATCATCAAAAGACACACAACCTATATATTATAGGACACATTCTAAAGAATATATACATATATATAGATAAAGAGGAGAGACAAGGGCTAGAGAAAGCTGGCTAAATCACATGTATAAAAATATATTATTAGTTTCTAATTATTGAACTTTTGAATTCTGGACTAACATATCATGTAGGAAAGAAGAACCCATATTTGATATCTTCATTCATGCCCTCAGGGGCCAAAGCGTGAGAATTCACTGTCCATCTGCACTCAGTTTGTAACAATTTTCTTTCATGGTCACCGCCCCTAAAGCCCATCTTAACTTTATCTACACCTCTACACCTCTTAATTCAGCTATCTTGCTTTCATGATTGGCAGAGAAAATGTAGAGCTATGGAACTATCTTCATTTTTATTTCTGATATCACCGATATGTTCCAATATTCTATCCTTCAATCTACGGGTAGTCTTACCTACATAATACTTATCACACAGACACTTGAGGGCATAAATCACCCCCTCAGTGTTACACGTGATATGTCCCTTTACATAGAATTGTTCAACCCTCGAATTTTGGCATTTTTTTATTTTACAAATGTTACAACATGCCAGTGTCGGCATGGATAACAACCTTCCCTATTTATTTCTTGTGTTAGCCAGTTGTCCTATTCCCTTGATCTCTCAAAGTGACTTCTCACCAGGTAGAGATCTCTGATTTGGGGCCCTCCTGGCTGCCAATTGTGGGCTGTCACCTATAAATTGGGCAACACCTGAATCTAATGGGAGGATCTTCCAATGTTTTTCCAAAATATTTCTAACATCATTCCACTGTTCATTGAATGTTGAGATAAATCTGACAACTTCTTGGGTGTCAGACTTCTGCTAATTTACAAAGACTAGTTTGTCCCTCTTACTTTCTCTACCTCTGTGGTAGCCTCTGGTAATGCTTCCTCTGCCATAACCTTTCTACAAAAAATGCTGCCGTAGATCATCTGCCTGTGTCTTAAATCTACTATCCATGGAACAGTTCCTTTTAATATGAAGGAACTGTCCTATTGGTATACCTTGAATAAGGGATTGAGGATGATAGCACTCAGCTCTCAGTAAAGAGTTGGTGGCAGTAGCCTTTCGGTAGACATCTGTCTCCAAACTCTCACCTACTCTAATGATCCGCAGGTCCAGGAACGACACCTTAGACTTACTATATTCAAATGTGAATCTCGAGTTACGATTGTTCTCATTGATGAGTTTGATAAAGCTGTCTAGTTCACTCATGGTACCGTCCCACATCATAAGGATATTGTCAATATATCAGATCCTGAGTGCCACGTACGCTCCCACTGTACCTGCAAGCTGATCAAATACTACCTCCTGTTTCCAGGAACCCAGGTGTAAACAAGCATAGATGGGTGCACACGTTGCTCCCATGGCCGTCCCTCTCTTCTGCAGGAAATAACATTGGTCAAAGGTGAAATAATTATTTGGCAAAATCATTTCTAAAAGCTCCAAAACAAAATCGGTATGTTTATCAAACCTTGAACCTCTAGTCCTCAGAAAATACTCTGATGCCTTTAGACTATATATGAGGGAAAGATGAATACAGACTTTCAACATCAATGGTTAGCAAGAGGTGTGGAATCAGTAAGAATCAAACCCTCGAGTCTTCTTAGGACATCCGTAGTGTCCTTCACATAAGAGGGCAATAGTCAACATAACAACTGACATTTTCCAAAGGGCCCTTATTTCTGCCACAATGGGGTGACTAGGAGAGTGGGTCATACTTTTATGGAGTTTAGGTATTATGTAAAGAGTGGGGGTAACAGGGTGGCTACTGACGAGAGCCCTATGTTCATCCAATTTAATAAGACCTGACGATAGACTAAATTTAACTTCAACATGAGTTTGTTCACTATAGTGTTAGTAGGGTTAGAACTCAATGCTTCAAATTGATCCTTATCTCTCAATTGTCTCTGAATCTCAAAAACATATAGGCTCTCGTCCATCACCACCACATTACCCCCTTTATCTACATAGAAACATAGAAACATAGAATGTGTCGGCAGATAAGAACCGTTCGGTCCATCTAGTCTGCCCAATTTTTTTTGAGTACTTTTATTAGTCCCCCGTTCCCGGTCTTATAGCTAGGATAGCCTTGTGTCTATCCCATGCATGCTTAAAATCCTTGACTGTGTTTACCTCTACCACTTCTGATGGAAGGCTATTCCATACATCCACTACCCTCTCAGTAAAGTAATACTTCCTGATAATAATAATAATTATTCCCTTCACATTTTGAAGTTCTTTTAAAGCTTTTCGTTGTTTAGACCTCAGATTCCCCTCTACCGTTGAGTGTACAAACAAAGAGTCCAGATCTGATTCTACCAATTTTCCAAAGTAGTTAGAGCATCCATTTTGAGTTTGGCTTGAAATTTGAAAAGCCTAAATTTTCTGGTTTCTCTACCTGATCAGACTCACTCTGCAATTCAGTCAACAAGTCAACAAAAGGTTGATCTCTTATATCTAGGTCACCTAAATATGACTTGTGAGAAAATAATTTTCTAGAAATTAAACGTCTAGCAAAAAACTTGTAAATCTTTGCTGACCTGGAATTTGTCCACTGGCCTTGATTGTGAGGAAGTGAGCCCCTTTTGCAGAACCTTCAGGTGGTCTGAGGTAAGGGCTACACTGGATAAATTGACTACTTGTAGTTTCTCCTTCACTGCTGCCTCTGTACTTAACAATTCTCACATACCAGGAAAAGCGGCACATCTGTCACGACCCTGAACAACTGAGGGAGTAACTGATTATGTGGGGCTTACTGAACTAATAATTGATACGAGAGACAAATTCTCCCAACGTTGAAAGGGAAGAAAGAGGGGAAGGAGATTTTTTAAAAAAGGGGAAGGTTTCCTTCCTTTTTTTCTCTTTGTGAGGAAGCCCTGTACAAACACCATCCCCTCCATTTAAAGAACTAAGTGCTATAACCATGTTTTAAATATCTGGGAGGTTCCCTTGAGAAACAATTGCCCTCTATACTGTATCAGCTCTATCCACCCTAGAACGGGACTTATATCCTATATGGACAGTTCCATACAAGCTGACATCTATTGGTCGAATTAAAATATGCATATAACAGATCGTAGCAATGGGATCGGATAGCAATTGGGATAAGGCAAACTGACACTATGATCTGACGTGGAGAAGTGTCTTCAGTGGCTACTGAGGGATGCTTAAATAATCATTGAGCTCTGACAGTTGCCAGAATGAAGCGCGAAGACATGGATACCTGGGGGATAATTATAAGATTTATATGTGTTGGCATCAATATACTGACTGACCATGGACAGGGCATACTCCCATCAGGATCCCTCCTATAGAGGGAATACCCTTTTCTTTTTCTTTTTCTCACAGACAGATTATATTCCTGCACCTTATTATTATTATTATTACCTTTTATTTATGTAGCGCCAAAAATTTACTCAGCACTTAGTACAGAGTATAAGAAGGGAGTTACAAACAAATTTAGACACAACATTTTCAGACTAAAACATGAGGTAGAGGGCCCTGCTCGCAAGCTTACATTCTAAAGGGGATGGGGAACATGAGACACACAAGGTGAGTGTAAGGCAGAAAGAAAAAGGGAGAGGTAAAAATAACAGTAGATTGTGATAATGGAAGGTGTGTGGGGGTAACTGAGAACTGAGTCACACCAGAAGTTACCAAGTAGGAGAATAGTTGGGTCCATTGTAGGTCTACAAATGGCAGGTGATTAAAGTATGTGACGAGGTTAAGATATTGCTAGTAGATATTTGCAGGAGGGGGAAGTATGACAGGTGGTTAATTAGAGGTCAAGTCACGTCATCTGATTAACCAGACCTATAAAAGAAATCAAGCTGGGGGTGGGTTGTGGGGAAGGGAGGGAGGGCATTAAACAGTCTGGTCTAGTTGCAAAAGGATTCTGTATGTATGGGTCCAAGTGAGATCTCAGGAATCTGTAGGAAACAGTCTGGTCTAGTTGCAAAAGGATTCTGTGTGTATGGGTCCAAGGGAGATCTCAGGAATCTGTAAGAAAAAGTCTGGTCTGGTTGCAAAAGGATTCTGTGTGTATGGGTCCAAGTTACTTTTATGTACAACAAATGTTGTATGTTCAGTAATTTTGAGGACTTGCTAGATAATGCTAAGAGAACCAGTGAGTATATAAGTATATATGCCCCTTGTAGCAGAACGCAGGTATATATTTTTTTTATCTCTCACTACCTAATCATTTAGTAACAATGTATATGTCATATAGATTTAATGCACAGGGTAAACATACAATTGTCATGGATAAAGGGGTTATGGGGACAGAGGGGGAGATGGGGGAAGAATGCTTGTCCTAATCTTCCCTTCTGTCCCCCCTCCGTGGATTCATACTTTTTGCACTGTTTAAAAGGAGTCATGTTGGCTTCTACTGACATAAAATGATTAATATTTGATGTTAAGAGAATTGGAGAGTACATAAATAATGAAGCTTTTTGCACTGTTTGATGATGCACATCTATTTCCTCTATGCATCACATAACAAAGGAAAATGAATCAAACGTGTTCGATGGATAATTTTGTACACTGCACAGACTTAACCTATAAGATAATTTTATAATTGGCACAAGTCTTTAACCTTGTTTGTTTGTTTGTTTTTTCTTTATTTTATTTTCACATTTGGAATATACTCCAGCACCTAATTATTAGTAAAACAAATGCTGTATGTTCAATTATTTTGAGGGCTTGCTATTTAATGTTAAGAGAATCAGGGAGTAGTATTGCTCCTTGTATTGGACTGCAGCTATACTGTGTGTTGAGAGGACACCTGGATGTTTGGGTTTGGCGGGTTCGGACGAACTTCGGAAAAGAGTCAGGGTTCGGGCTCGAACTTGACCCCGACCTTGACCCCGACCTCGAACCCCATTGATGCCTCTAAAAAAGTCCTGGAAAGGGCTAGAGGGCTGCAAAAGAAAGTAAAATGGGGGAAAGAGTAGGACAATTGCCCTGCAAACAAATATGGATAGGGAAATAACTTCAAATAACATAAAATACATACAAATTAAAAATACAGCTGAGCCATAAAATAGCACTAGATGGAATCTTTGATTTTAGTTTTGGAAGAACATAAATCTAAATCTAAAGCATGGCTGCCAGGAGGATCAACAGAATTATCCATCTGAGAGAGGGTTGGAGTGCAGGGTATTCTCTTTCAGTTTATACTAAGTGACCCATAGGTTGAGGAGGCGGTGACCGTGGCGTTGTAGGTAGAAGCGGCACTGGAGGAGGAGGTAGCCAGAATTTTTCAAAGTGCGCTGTAAGCACAGTATTGGACTGTTCTATTTGACTCTCAGATATGAAGTGCACCGCAAGACGCAAATGTACTATTTACCACCCAAAACTATTAGAATTTTTCAAAGTGCGCTGTAAGAACAGTATTTGACGGTTCTATTTGACTCTCAGATGTAATACATGTAATGCTATTGCTATTCTATAAACCGAAATAGAGTCCCCATTCATACGAATAGGTCAATTGACCTATTCATATGAATGGGGACTCTATTTCGGTTTATAGAATAGCAATAGCATTACATGTATTCCATAAACCCAAAGTCTATAAACCGAATGTCTATAAACCGAATGTCTTTCGGTTTATAGAATAGCTATAGCATTACATGTATTCCATAAACCGAAAGTCTATAAACCAAATGTCTTTCGGTTTATAGACTTTCGGTTTATGGAATACATGTAATGCTATTGGCTTTCTATAAACTGAAATAGAAATGAAATAAACTGAAATGAATGGGGACTCTATTTCGGTTTATAGAAAGCCAATAGCATTACATACAATGTAATCGCCGAACCCCGAACTCCAACACGAACATACAGTGGAATGTCCATGTTCGGGGTCCAAAATCCGTAATGTTCGGTACGAACCCGAACAGTGCGGTTCGGGTTCGCTCAACACTACACGCAACGATTTTTGAGGGCTTGACATAAATAATAATGTTAAGAGAACTAGAGAATATATAAGTACTGCTTTTTTCCCTTCTTCCTCTATTCCTTCTCTTTCTTTTCTTGATTTCCCTTTTTTGAATTGGACTCCCCTCCCTTCTCTCGCTCTCTGTGAACCATCCATAGACATGCTTGGATTGTGAAATTTCCAGGTGTTTCTGGAAATTTGTATTTTGCTCTTCCAGAGATAAAAGGAATTTTGTATGGTTAGTATGTTTTGTATGTATGCTCCAGGTTCTCCCAGCCTATTTGTTAAGTCACAGCGGAGGTAATTGATGTCACTTAAACTGGTATCGCTGAATGTACGGGGATTAAATTCCTCTTATAAAAGAGCCTATCTGTTTGATCTATTAATTTGAGAATCAATCGATATTGCATTCTTCCAGGAGACACACTGGAGGCGAGATCAATAATTGTATTGGAAATATAGTAAATTCGGACATGTGTATAGTTCGTCCCTTGAGGACAAGAAGAAAAGAGGAGTAGCAAAAATATTGTCAACGAAAAATAAATTTGAGTACGTTTTCCATGAATCTGACAGCGAAGGGAGGAGGATTATCTTAGTATGCCCGATTAATTATATATTGTACACACTGATAAATCTGTATGCCACCCTGATACTTGAAGCAATTTTTCAACAGCTCGATGGGTAGATTCGATAAATTTGCTCAAGGTATGCAGTCATTGGAGGTGATATGAATTGCAGGATTCAAATTCCAGGGCCAGGATCAGTGGCTCATCCCTGGACTCATAGTTCTTTCAAATCAATAATGGTACTCACCAGGGATGTCCACTGGCTTCTCTTCTTTATGCTCTTATTATCGAGCCCTTAGTGCCCATGATAAGAAAAACGAAAGAAATCTCTGTAATAACGATTGGCCACTCTGATCACATGATTATGTTATATGCTGATGATATCCTACTATCACTATCTGCTCTGGAACTTTCTATCCCTGTGCTGTTAGGATTAGTAGAGAAGTTTTGAAAGCTTTCAGATTAAAAACTACATCATAACAAAACCCAAATTTTGGTATTTTATCTAAATCCCAGACAAATCGAGGACATTGTAATGATAGACTGGTTTACATCAGCTAGGCATATTAACTATCTGGGAATCAAGATATGCCCCAGACTAGATAATCTGGTATCCATTAACACCTTAGTGACATGACTTTTTTGGCTTGTCCGACGCTTGTTGACATGGGCTGTTTTAACATTTCTGAGGTGTTTGTGTTTTGCTGTAATTTATTTCTGTCTCGTTTATTGTACCCACACAAACTATATATCGTTTTTATCGTCATAAGAAGGGCATTCTTTTGATACCATTATTTTGATAATAGCATATAATTTGATGTAAAAAAAAAAATAAAATATGGCAAAAAAAGGAGACATTTTTTTTAATGACTTTTATTTGAAAAATCGTATTTTCGTGTACAAGAGACAACAAAAAAACACTGCTAAATAGTTTCTAATATATGTCCTGAGTTCATAAATAGCCCATGTTTTAAGTAGTGCAAAGCTATTTTAAAATCCTTTTTTTCAAAATTAGCGATAGTGACATTGTAACACTGATATCTGTACTAAATCCATGAATGACCCCCAACATGTACATATTTTTGAAAACTAGACCACTCAGGGCATTTAACTTGGGGTATTTTGACATTTTACCACCAATCTTTGCCAAAGTTTGCAGCAAAACAATTATTTTTTTAATTTTTCACATAGATTGCAATTTAGGTAAACATTACCTTAAAATGTGAAGGGGTATTTCAAATAACACCTCAATATGTGTTCAGCAACATCTCCTGAGTACAGGGATACCACCCATGCATAGGTTTGTTTTGGGGCTAAAAGGCCACATTTGGGGGGTGCGCATTTTGGTTTTCCAACTTGGAATTCTGACATGCAGAAAACCTGCGCCCTTTTGAAGACAGAAAGTGTATTCTACCCCACGAAGCCATATATTTTTTAAAACTAGACACCCTAGGGTATTTCAGATGGTAGTATTTTAACACTTTACATGCACTAATTATACCACCAGCCTATGTCAATGTTTTGGGTAGTAATTGTTTTTCACATACATTGTACTTCAGGCATGAATTCACAGATTCTGGTATATGTCACTACCAAACAATAACCAAATATGTGTTCAGCAACATCTCCCGGGTACAGGGATACCACCCATGCATAGGTCTGTTGGTTTGTTTTTTGGCTAGAAGGCAACATTTGTGAGGTGAGCATCTCAAAATTCCAACATGGAATTTTGACATGTAATCAACCTGCGTCCATGTCCTATATGGGATATATCTTTGAAACTAGCCAATGTAATTTACCCCCACAAAACCATATATTTTTTTAAAGTAGACACCCATAACTCCTTGTGGCAAGGGCTCAGCAGCCACCGATACACCACTAGATGATGTATCAGAAAGCTGACCAGGGTCAAAATTGAATCCTGAGTCCGCGGCCTCAGAATCAGTGCCTAAGCAGTGATTGCCAGCAAAGAAGGGGTTAATAGCTCTTAGAAGAGCCTATCTAGTACTGTAATACATTACAGTACAAAGAAATTAATCTGTAAAACAGTGCAGACAGCAAAACATACTGTTGCTGTGCAAGATAACTGCTTATACTGTGATGAATGGCAGGGAAGTGGTTAATACACAGTGAAATCTGACAATTTCATAAAATGTTATTTTATATCACTAATACTGATCTGTCTTTTTCCGTCACAAAAATGTAAGTGAGGAGAGGGAGGCAGATCAATATTAGTGAATATTGATCAGACCAATTTTGATCTGACCAGGGTGAATTGTGATGCTCATCTGAGCAATCAACAAACCGCCTTTGCCACTAATTCGCTGATACTGATCGCTATTCGCTCAGACAGCTTAAAAAAAAAATCTAAAATATTATTTCCTTTACATGTAATATCGTGTAAAAAAAAAAAAAAAAAATTAATAAATATGCAGACAGATAAAAATTGCTTTGGCGTCAATATCATTGCGTAATCAGTGATAAATGGCAAAGAAGGGGTTCATAACTCGTAGAAGAGCTATTTTAGTACTGTAATAAATTACAGTACAAAAAAAATTAACCCCTAAAAAATGCACAAACAGCAAAAATAAATGCGCTGATGTGCACGATCACTGCTTACGCAAGATCAGTGGCAGGGAAGGGGTTAAATGCAGGGAATTGCTTTTATAAACCTTTTTTATTGTTTTATAATTAGTGTGATGTGTATTTATTATTTTTTTGTACTTAAACTTACTTTTATTACTTTGATCTGTCTCTCTCCCTCACTAAAAAAAATGTGAGGAGAGGGAGGCAGATCCTAACTGGTCAGATCAATATAGGGTTAATATTGATCTGACCAGGCAGTGGGGGTGCTCATCAGGGCATCCCCACTGCTTGTCAGTCTGCCTGGCAGTCACAGATTGCCTCTGTGAAGAGGCAATCGTCTGACTGCTTGAAGAGCTCAGGAAGCAGGTACTTCCTGCCTCCTCTGCTCTTGCCCTTAGAAGAGCAGCGCCATCTTGGTCACACAGTGTTGCGTGTTACTGATTGCCTCTACTTGCGAGACAATCAGTAACACTTATAGAGCATGGGAAGCGATTCAATTAGCTTCCTATGCTCTTTTTTCAACGCCCGTGTTTTAAAGGCACTGTGCCTTTAAAACCGGCATTTCAATCGCTCTCCGGAGCAATCGAAATGCCGACGGGCATTTTTTTCAGTATTGAGCGATGCTTCCTTACGGAAGCACCGTTTCAATACTGCTTGAGCACTGAAAGCGGAAAAACTCCTAGCATGTCCTGTGTTGGCAAGGGGTTAACTATGGGGAACTTTTGGATGAGATTCTGGTCCTGCTACAGAAGTGGAACGGTTTGGAACTCTCCTGGATGGGTCGTATTAATGTTGTCAAAGTTTATGTAATCCCCAAACTTTTGTACGCTATTCCTATCCTGATCCCAAAAGGGACATAAAAAATTTGATCAACTGCTATCTAAATATGTCTGGGCTGCAAGAAAACCTAGAATTCCAGGAACTACTAAGTAGAAACCTGAAACATGGTGGTTTGGGGCTATCCAGATCTGCTGAAGCTCCAGAGAGCTACTCAGTTGGCACATTTCTTGGCTTGGGGAGAGACTAGGAATATTCATTCTGGGTGGTACAGGATCGAGAAGACGAATTGTGGTGGCTTGGACCCCTTCCTGCTGCAATGGGTCGCCTTCAAATTTTTAAATAAATTGTAAATCAATAGTGTAATAGTTAAGGCATTGATTAAGAATGTCCACACCTTGAGGAAGTCACTGGGAGCCTTTTCAGGATGTGAATGGTCCACACCCGATGGGAAAAAAGCAAGAGACAGGTAGTGGCAGACCTGTTTGAGGTCCCCCAACTAACTCGCTTTCCCGAACTACAACTAAAATTTGGCTTACTTCTTCTGAATTATTTACATACATCAGACTGAAACACTTTCTGGAAGGGCTGAGGCTGGAACCCCGAGATCTGGGGGAGGAGTGTGCGATTTCTGCCCCCTTGGCAAATCTTGTCTCAACCTTAATAATATTTTTGGAAAACTTAAGCCCGCCACTTAAACTAAAACTATGATCAAATGGGACGAAGATATAGGGACTGAATTTTCATACCAAGCCTGGTGTTCCGCATGGCAGAACTAACGTAAGACTGTGCACTGTATTACCTTGCAGGAACACTATTATAAGCTACCACAATGCTGGTATAGAGTGCCAACCTGGTTATTCCGATTTCATCATTCCTCAAATGATCATTGCTGGAGATGTGTAACGGTGACAACCCTTGTTGCAAGATCACCTATTGGGAAGTACTTTGTGGTGTTCACCCTGTCAAATATGTAGCCAAAGGTTGAGCCCAGGATAATGTTTTGCCAGGGGCTTGTGAGGCACAAGTACAACTTAGCGGTAACCAGGAATGGGTTGCTGGAGTACACTGAACGGCACAGGAGACGAGACAGACTGGAACAGGTTGAAGATATAAATAGGCTGAGATCAAGCGGAGTCGAGGAACAAGCCGGGGATCGAGGCAGGCGGAAAACAACCTAAGTTAAAAACAAGCCGAGGATTGGAGGCAGGCGGAGATCAAACAAAGTCAAGGTAACAAGCCGATGGTCAGTATCGGAAGTCAGACAAAATATAACAATAGCAAAAAAATAGAGAGAACTCTTTGCACAGGCAACTAGAAAATGAATGAACAGGTAAATAAATATAGGAAGTAATTAGCATAGACAGTAGAGGAGGAGATGGGTGTGTCAGGAGGTAGGGACAGAAGAAAACAAAAAGAATACAGAACACTAAAATATAGATGCATATATAATACAATAGAAGAGGTTCCCAAGTGATTGAAAGAAAGTAAAACCAAAAATAAAACAAAAACAAATGCATTTATTTGGAGTCTGTATAGAGAGCAAACAGACTCTAAAAAGATGGCCGCTGTAGATGAAACACATCTCCAAAAGTCACTCGTGACTTCCTGACTCCAAAAACATGGCTGTAACATCACGAGAACTATGACGGCGTGAGGCATGAGGTAACAATCGACGTGTGGAGATCTGGTAAGTGACAAGATGTCTTAGGAAAGAAAGGCTCCCATAAGCACATCTGAACCCTATGAAAAAGAAAATTAGTGACCTGCTGACAAGTATTTTTGATCTTCCCTCCACACTGACTCCTCATAACTTTTTATTGCATCTAGATTTACCTTTTATAAATACATATGATAATTATCTATTCATCAATATTGTCTTAGCGTGTAAAATGTGTTTGGCCCGAAAGTGGCCAACATCTGACCTTCCCTCATGGCATGAGATTCTAACCCAAATTCAATTACAAGCTTCTTCAGAGAAATTCTTTTTCCAAAAAGATTAATACTCCAAACACAAATATGATAAAATCTGGCACAGATGTAATTTCAGGATTTAAGGCCATTATGGACATCTTCCTTCTCTTTTTATATCCACTTGTATTCATCATTTATGAGTAGTTCCTTCACTGACCTGGGCTTGGTTAAGTTAAAAATAATCTTCAAACTCTAGTTGGGCTGGGAGGATACTGGAGTGTTCTTAATCATTCACGAACCTGGTGTTGTTATTGTGATTGAAATTGTTTTAAATTGTTTGTAAGGGATGACACTGGATGTCTTTTCACCCTCTCACCTGAATTTTCTAACGTATGATTGTATTTAAGTGTTTTCTATCTCTGTTTTCAATTAAGAAGAAAAAACAAATAAAATATTTATTTACTTTAAATAATAAAAAAGAGCGCTATATCAAAGTCACATTTGGCATCGATATTACATTTTAAACTTACGCTCCTGTATTATACATATTATATGTTGTTTTCCCTCCATGGAGTAAACAAAGAAGAAAAGAAAGAAAGGAAAAAAAAGTCAGGAAAACAGAAAAGGGGATTTTTTTTTTATATATATATATCTGATTCAATAAATTATACCCTTTCATTTTTTAGACCTCTGTCCTGACTTGCATCACATGTAACATTCATGTTACAGAGACAGCTTCATGTCTTAAACATTATTTTCAAGAAAACCTGACAGGATGTACCGGAATTGACCACGTGGGAAGCACATAAATGTGCGATACGGGAACATTACATTTCTAGGACTGCCTCACGAAAAAAGGAACAGGCACAAGCTATCCTCGACCTCACTACTGACATGTACGAGTTAGAACAAAGTCATAAAGCGGACACAGACCCCACTACGTATAAGCAATTATTAATATTGAGACAAAAACTTTCCCAGATCATAAACACAAAGCTGCAAAGGCAGGCTTTAAAAACCAAATCCTTTTTTTACGACCATGGGAATAAATGTGGGAGGTTACTGGCACAAAACAAACCGCGCACGACATACATCTCAAGGGTGAAACCAACTAAGATGAACACTCATCGTTGTCTGCCTAAGGACATATTGCAGGAATTCATAACACATTACGCATCTCTCTACAACCTGCATCCTCAAGACACTGACAAGGTGCGTGACATAAGATCTAAACAAATTGAGATATATCTCCACAAACATATCTCGACTCCAATTCCGGAGGAAACAATATTTTCCCTGGAACGACCAATAAAAGAATTGGAGCTGGTGGACGCATTAAAATTAGCTTATATCCAGGTAATTCCTAAGCCTGGTAAGGACCCGGAACACTGCCAGAGTTACCGGCCAATCTCATTTTTAAACTCGGATTTGAAATTGTTCGCTATTGGTGCTACGGTTACAATCACTACTGCCAGGGTTTATACACCCAGACAGGTTCATCCCCGGTAGGGAAGCCAAGGACAGTACTAGAAAGCTGATTAACATAACCCATTTGGCGAAGGGGAGGAAAGAGCCACTGATGTTTCTGTCCACGGATGCCGAAAAAGCATTCAACAGAGTTAATTGGGACTTCATGAGAGTGACCCTGCACCATTTTGGTTTTGGCCTCAACATTATGGCCTGGCTCTGTGCCTTATATCACAGTGGTGGGCTAAGCAAAATATGGCCATATATTGTGACTAAATCTCCAATATTTTTTCATCTAAGCTAGGTGCTTTTAAAAATATTTAAAAATTATTACAAATGTTTAAAATTATTAAGATTATATGTTGTATGGGTGCACACTGCATTTATTGCCTTTATTGTAAAAATTGTGGTCGCCTTAGTGGTGCTCTGTGCAACATATGCCGGTTCTGGGGTGCTGTCCAAACCATTGTTTTTGCATATTTATGAAGCCTGACCAGCTTTTGGGCGTGCACTCCACCCACTCACAGGTGCTCTGTATATGGTGTCCAGTGAGATTTGTATAAATTCTAGTTCTAGACAGATTGTCAGAGAGATTCATTCCAAGTAAGTAGCTGGAGATAGGACTCACCAAGTTTGGAGTACTTTGGCGTAGTGGTGGGCTAAGCAAAATATGGCCATATATTGTGACTAAATCTCCAATATTTTTCATCTAAGCTAGGTGCTTTTAAAAATATTTAAAAATTATTACAAATGTTTAAAATTATTAAGATTATATGTTGTATGGGTGCACACTGCATTTATTGCCTTTATATCACAGACCGGCTGCGCTAGTAAGGGTGAACGGGATCCTTGGAGATAGTTTTACCAGACACAATGGCACCCGCCAGGGATGTCTGTTATCTCCCCTGCATTTCGCCCTAACCCTAGAGCCTTTTTTACAAGCGATTTAAACTAACCCATCCATCAGGGGTTTCTGAACCAACTCCCATGACTACAAAATCGCAGCATATGAAGACGATCTTTTATTCATGATTACTCAGCCGACAACTACCCTTCCCAACATTCTCCGAGAATTTGATGAATATGGCGTCCTCTAAAACCTTAAGATTAATTATAATAAGTCAGAAATTCTTCCAATACCCATAGGTATATGAGAGATACAGGGCATACTGTAAAAGACAATTTTCCATTTAGACTCTGCATAAACAAGATGCTATACCTCGGCATATGGTTTTCCTCAGATCCAGCACACCTGTATAAGTTAAATTTTGCCCCTATGTCCACCACTTTATGTAAGGACTTGCGTACATGGGATTACTCCCATATTTCTTGGATTGGGTGTATAAATGTGATTAAGATGAATTTACTTCCTAGACTGCTATATTTATTTCAAACTATACCAATTGATATTCCCCATACCTATTTTTCAGTGTTACGTTCAGCACTGTTACAATATGTTTGGCGAGGCAAAATCCAGACTGAACTACTCGTTACTGACCCTCCCTAAGTCAAGAGGGAGTCTGGCTCTTCCAGATTTGTACAAATATTACCAGGCGACTCATTTACTGAGAATTATAGACTGGGTCCAAGCCCCCCCCAGCCCTTTGAGCGCCCTCCCTTGGCTTTCCTCCAATTCTTCCAAAGCTTTTATATGGGCGCACCCCACAATCACACATACTCTATGGGGTCTAATTCTACACAGGACAGCCAAGACGCATCTCGTTACCACTTACCCATCTCCTCTTACCCCCTTGCGAAGTAATCCGGACTTCATCCTGGGAACCTACTTGCCAGGCCTGCAAGCGCTACACCCAAACACATTATTACATATTGTAGACATCAAGCCTGCCCAGACATTCCCTACTCTCGCAGCCCTTCTTCCCCATCTGCCAACTCCACTTCAATTATCAACAAATTACACACTACATACAACGTCTTCTACAACTACACAATCAAACCCGGGATAAAACCTGGCTGGAGGCAATGTGTATGTCACAAAACTCCCCAGTTCGAGGTATTTCACTTATCTATGCCTAACTGGTTCTTCCACCCAAAGCTCCCTGGCCAAGATACATCGGAAAATGGGAAGATGCCTTAAACACAACCTTCACTACGGTTCAATGGGACAGAATTCTGTTCCTGGCGCACAGAAGCACAAAGGCCATTAAATACCAGGAGACCAATTATAAATTGATCTCCCAGTGGTGCAGGACCCCGCACCATTTACACCGAATGATACCGTCAATTGATCCTCAATGTTGGTACAGATATACATATCTGCTATTATCGAAATTAACCTTCCAATCCCTTGGCCAGATACCTCCCCCCCCCCCCCATCACACTCAGCTACCAGGATACAGTGAAGAACAATGTCCCCCCACTTTTTTTATTTTTTATTATTATATGTCATATTTATACTAGAAAATATGAAACAATCTGTCATGTTATTTATAGCAGGGTCCCTACATGGTATTTATAGAATGAGGTCTTGATTGACTGTGATTTCAAATTTTGATAAGCCAAATAATGTGAGACAATTGTTTATTTATTTTCATGTATTCAATTTCCCTATTGTACCGATGTGCCCCCTCCCCCCTTTTTCTCTCTCTCCAAAATGTGATTTGAAATTTGTCTGCTATCCTACCCTAATCCCTCCCATCCCCCATTTATTGTTTGTATTTGATGAAAAATAATAAAAATGTAATTTACAAAAGAAAAAGAAAAAAAGAGACATTTTAAAAAAAATTGATGGAGAATAGAAAAAATGTGTGAAGAATTATAATTAATATAGTTATGAGTCTGTCATGAAGTGTGAGATTACTGAATAACTGGTTAAAATACCGGAAAACTCCTAATTAAGAATGTACGGAAAAGGCAGTGAAATTTTAATTTAACTTTTCTTACCTTATTTTAAATACATTTTTTTCTTTTCTTTTGTTTTTATTTTATCTTTTGCTTCACATAGGGTGTGGATGACACTCTTGTTCTCTCTCCCCCCCTCTCCCTCTACAGGGCATGGTGCTCATATTTATTTATTAACTTCTCCCCCCCCTTTTTTTCTTTTTCACTTTTAGGGACAGAGTAGGGGTAGATTAGGGTTACAAATAGGGCTATAGAGGGATATATAGGACTTGTATAGGGTGTAGAGGTGTTAGTTTTGTTTTGAGGTAGCTATAGAGTAAAGATAGGGCTGGATAGGGAGTGGGTAGGGATATGTTTATATATATATATATATATATATATATATATATATATATATATTTTTTTTTTTTCCCCATTTCTCTTTCTATCTTTTTCATCTTTCATTTTTCTTCTCTTTATTTTTTATTTTTATTGTATATTATGTATTAAGATGAGGCTTCTAAACTCTAGAGAGGCTGATGCGAGAAGCAATAATATATAATAATATTTACTAGCAGCCTTGAATCTTATGATTGTTTTTTTGTATATGTACTTTGTTATACTGCCGAGAGAAAAAAAATAATAAAAAAAAAATACATATATTATCTGTGTATGTTACTAACAAATGTTTCCTAATGTTCCATTGCAAATGTAAAGGTGATATATCAATTATAGATCATAGTGCTGTTCCCTGTGCAATTCTGTAATACATTCCATGACATATTGTCTGTTATAGTTATAAATCCTCTCTCATCTTTTTTTCTTCCTTTCCTTTTATTTTGCTTTCCTTTTTTTTCATAGGTAGCCATCTTACAAGTGGGAGGAGGCCCTCTGATGAAGCCTGACTGCGAAACACATCAGGGATTTTTGATCTTTAACACCATATGTCTCAACATATTTTATTTGTATTTGATTTTATACTTTGCATTGTATTGTACTCACTGTTTACCTCATTAAATTGCTACACTAGGTCCATGTATAAACGGCATGTTTTTCTTTTAGTAATTAAACCCCTGATTTCCTGTCAGTGTGGTGGGAATGATTGGTTCAAATCGATTTATGTGTTTTTGATCTAAGTGGATCACCAGATGGTAATTTAAAGGTTTGACAGACAACAAGCAGTGTTACCAACGACAGACCCTTATTGCATATTTGAGCTGTTTATGCACAAAAAACAGTACAAATATGTGGTCAATGAATCTCTTGTGAAATTCAGCCTAAAAAATAAAACAAACATATTGTGGTCAACAAAAACGTTAATAGGCTAATTACGGAAACCCCCAGATATCAAATTAGTACAATCTGAGATAACCCTGAGATAACAAATGGTTTGAAAACATGATTTAAAAAAATTGTTTCCAAACAAAATGTCAGATTGTTTTAATATCATAAATTCATCAAAAAGCTCTACTCATTTCTGTGCTAATTGCTTTGCTGGTGAGATTGGAACATATTAAACTAATCATGATGTACTAACTTTCCAGCATTGTCTTAACTCAGTAAAGCATTTAACATTCATAGGATTTTAGCCCATCTTTAGTCTTTTATTTAGCATGCCTGCAATGCATGTCTCCCTAATGAAATGTCCACGACAAAGGAAGAAAATCTCATTACAGCACTATTATCTTGAAACAAGGGGATGGAGCAGCATACAGTCCCATTTTCTTTGCCAAAAATCAATTTTGCTAAATTACGATGACATTGACGTACCTACAACATCCCAAACACTAAGATGATTGTTGTTCCCTTAACGCTCTAAATTTATTCAAATTGAGTTTCTGGTTTCCTCATTAACGTAAAATTATAATTATGGAAAGAATATTGTGTTAGAATTACACTTATTTTTCCGTTTATTACAACAAATGTAGCTGGTAAATGAACTGGATAATGAAATCCTTTTTTTTTCATATAACAAACAATTATGAACGTAATATCCACTAGTCTTTATTATATGCCTCAATGCTGTCATGTCTATCTCTTGGTGCTCCTGCAAGTTATATAAAGTAGTCTGTAATTAGGTCACATGGTCCACATCTCAATTACTGAAGATTATTCTTGCATTAAAAAGACCAGCAAAGCATGTGAGAATCATATTCCATGTTCATTTAGTACAGAATAGGTTAACACCTTCATTGCTACAAGCATTTGAAAAAACAATAGGTTTATAAGTAGAAATTTCACATGAAGATTTATTTACTAAAAGGCGAGTTGAGGTGAGCAAGATGAATATTCCATCTTACCAACTCAATTATATATTGTGCAGGAACAAACCTGATGCGCTTCTCCTTCTAGAGGAACTCAGCTGGCCATGGATAATGCATAGTTAAATATTTAAAAGCTCTTATTTTTTTTAACATTGTATTGCACAGGGCAAAGTCTGCTCTTTTTGCAGAAAAAACTCACCAAGTTTGTCCACTTAAAATGTATAGGTATGTCAGTGAGATTACATTTTTTTTTGTGACTAAACCCATGGTCTTTATTGTACCCCCCAAAATACAACATTTTGTTTCTACAAAAGCTCTGTCTAGAGGTCCGTGCTATTTACAGGAACATCGTATATGGTGGAGAATGTGGGTAATAGGACATAGGTGGTCTGAGGGTGTGCCAGTTTTCTGTTAGTCCGCATATCAAAGACTTTAGTTTTCCAGACCTGTTAGAAGCCTAATTAGCACTGTGCCTTTGATAGTGTTATCAGCCTTGGTGTTGTGATGGAGGACCTGGTAAAGGCTCTGGTACAGGCGACTGCTGTACAACAAGAGACAAACTGATTACAGATTGAGAACCTGAGGGACGCTCAGCAGGAGGAAAGAGCTGTCTTTACTAATGTTTTGCAAAGAATCATACCACCATCTGCAGGAAGCCCGCCTGGGGACAGGGTACCCTGTATCTTAGCGACTGACTTCCTTTGTAAGATGACAGAGGCAGATGATGTGGAGGCATAACTCACCACTTTTGAGAGGGTCACTGCCTGAGAACGATGGCCATCAGACCAGTGGATAGGACTACTGGCTACTGGTTGAATCACAGAAAGCCTATGAAGATTTGCCTTATTACCAGGTCCAAGACTATATGCTACTTAAAATAAATAAATTCTGAACCGCGTAGGCAACACCTAACATTAGAACCCAAAGGTTTCACAACTGACATAAGTAAATTTACACGAGCCCAGATGTATGGACTGCTAAAGCTTGTTTAGAAATGGCTGAAACAATTATGTGTTTGGTTGAGAGATATTTGGCGCTAGGCAGCAGCACAGTTTTGAGTCTCAGCCTAAGTCCAGATCCCCTAACAATTGGATAAGCGGGAAAACTGGAAACAGGGGTTTTGTTCTCAATAAAGCACTTATGTGGTCACCCTAATTGTGAAAGGGACATTGTGGAGTCTTGCCCAAGCACCAGTGGATGGGGAAACATAGACTGAAGTCCTTTATAGTGTTATACTTTATAGTCGTATTTATTGGGTAGTTGGTGTGCATTTGGCCCATGAGCTGCTGATTGGATGCCCTGCTATAGAATATAAGTCTGATGATTGAAAGCTATGTATCGTTCTGTCTCTGTTTGTCTAATGTAGTCCGAAATTCCCTTTTTCCTCTGTAGCAAGTGCTGTGTAAATTGTTAATAGATAGTGTATAAAAATGTGTGCAATCCCCACTGTGGAAGGTTATTTCAGGTTTACATGACTGTTGTGTGAAATAGCATAATGCAATGGATATTTGTTAAGACTAAAGTATAATTTTACTGAAGCAATCTCCTTAACAAGGGAAACACATGGGTGTTTAACACTTTCTATGCCCCTTTTGATGGCAAACTGCCAAGCATAACACAACCTAATAAAACCTAATGTATTCAATCAATTATACATGACATATATTTTAATCTAATGATGGTTGTAATGCCTCAAAAGGAAATAAAACTAATTTGTGATACACTTGAATTTTGATATTAAGTTCTTTAAAAGTTTTTCCTGTTGCATTCCGTAGTATATAAAAAACTGTGTGCACAGTAGAGCAATGCTACATTTCTTTGGATCCGTAATCTTCCCAGCAATTTCAGTTTGTGAAAATCAAAATCCCATTGTCTGTTGCAAATGAACAGTATTATTTGTCTTCAGAGTAATGAGAATAGAACACTGGCTGGGATACATTGAACTAAAAATAGGCAAAATAGGTTACGTCTAACATCCATATAATTACATTTTCAGAACTGACATAAGCATAGAGTGAACAATTGTATAACATCATAAAACCTCAAGCTGCCTAAATTTGCAATAGGTTGCAAGAGGTTAGACAATAGAACATAGTTTTGATTCTATGAGTCAGGGGTAGAATTTTATTAAAATATTTTTTACTATAATGGTTAAAAATGGCTTGTTAGTCGTAGAAAAATATTTGCTCATTTAGGAGTAATACAAAAGCAGTCCAAAAACTGTTTAGTTCAACTATTTTCAAACAAAACTACATATTTATAGGACTAAAGATATGGGTAGCTGGTGCACGTCTTACTGTCAGATGAGCGATCCTACAATGAACTGTCCCGCGATGGCCAGTTCATCAGTTCATGGTGAAGCGTCTGCGTTTAAGCAGCCGTGAAGAACAGTACCTTCCCCTAATAGATAGTGTATAAAAATGTGTGCAATCATCAAATAAGGAAAAACATTGCAATATTGTGATCATGTACTCTACCTTTAAAACATGTTTAAACTGAATTATGATTTACTCCTTTCTTTTCTTTCACCCTGTATGCACCCCAACCACCCTTTTTGCAACCCAACAAATCACAATGCAGGTTACTAATCCCATGCACTTTAATGCGTGAAAGGCCTTTTTGCTTGTTTAGTTAGCACATGCTGCACTCATCTGAGGTGAGTTTCTCCTGACAGAAAAACAGAGTGCATAATGCATTGTTACACTCATTTTCCCAGATCTAACTGTATATTATGCATGGCCAAATGAGTTCTTCTAAGGAGAGAAACTCACCAGATAAAATGTTCATCTCACCCAAAAATCACTTTTAGCAAACAGTTCCATAATTGCCAAACTTAAAATTTTGGGTCCCGGGATGCGAAGAGGCAGAGCCAAAGGGGGCAGCACCCTGTGACTAGGGTGATCGCATTTTATGTCTACCATTCAGGGGCACATTTTCTATTACATAAAGCATCAAATTTAATGATATATATATAAAGTTGATATTTTTAATCACTCATTCAAAAAAGTGAAATCCAAGAGGGTATGATCGACGTTTTCCGTGAGAAAATTGCACAATTTGATTCAACACACGCTATACCACTGTCTACTCACGAAGCCACTGTTTCCATGACAAAACTACAGGAAGAGGTCAATAAATACAAAAATGATCTATTACTTTTTAAACGCCAGAAATTAAGTAAAGTGAACAACGATTACGTAAACCACCAAGTATATCGCTGGCTTAGTGGCCAAAAAGAACTCCCAATCGCTAAGACACGACGAGAACAAGTGAGAATTGTCAAACCCCGTGAGCCTACTATTGATTTAACATCAGGTGAGTTGGCATCAGACAGTGACACAAGTTCTGAAGTTCAGCAAACCACTACACATTCCTCACCGAGTTTTTATAGATCAAACCCGGGACCAGTCAGTCCTATCGTCCCAAGGGGTAGTAACACAAGGACAAATAGACAGAAGAGGAGGTCCCATATCCGAAGGGGACAGAAAGGCGGCTTTTTTTGCCCCCAGGGGCAAACCTCCAATAAGAAACATGTAATACCAATTTTCAATCTCTCATCTCGCCCTCTATCCCCAGCAGAATCTAAATTACTTTCTAGAGGCTTGTCATTTGTTCCAACTAACGTACCCAACGATTTTGAACAAGAGGTAGATCTCTACAAGTTTTACCGAAATATACGTCTAAAGGAATTCTTCAAAAACAGTGAACAGCAGATTATGAATCCGTTTAAACTTAAAAGCAGTTTTGATCCTCAGAGCGCCAACACGTCTCTGAAGACATATATTCAAGTGGTTAACTCAGAAGTTAAGACAGTTTTACACACTAATCCTATTCGGTGTAATTTATCACTGGCAGAGATTTATGCTCTGAAAACACTCTTATCAGATCCTACCATCATTATTCGCCCAGCAGATAAGGGCGGTGGGGTGGTAATTCAGAATTATACTGCTTATCGTGAAGAGATTCTGCAGCAACTTTCTGTTACATCTACATATATATATTGTGATAAGGTGAATGGGGTGATTTGGGAAGGAGTTTATATTTCCACTACATTGCTCAGAGAGGAATAAGATATTTAACCCCAGGGGGAGTATGCTAACTGCAAAAAAGGATCACAAGATGGTGGAGGATGCGGGCACTTTAGCACATAGAGGGTCTGTGGGTGTGCCAGTCATCTGTTAGCCTACCTTTTGAGGACTTTTTTTTGGTGGACCCGGTAAACATATAAGTAGCACTGTGCCTTTAAGGCTGTTATCAGCCTGGTGCTAAAATGGAGGACCTACTGAAGGCTCTGGTACAGGCAACCGCTGTACAACAAGAAGCAACTGCTATACAGCATGACATAAACCGTTTATTGGCTGCACAGGTTGAAAAGCTAAGGGACGCTCAGCAGGAGGATAGAGCTGTTCTTACTGAGGTTTTGCAGAGAGTGTTATTGTCATGCGCAGGGGGCCCCCATGGGGGCAGGCGATCCCGGATCTGAGCAACTGAATTCCTGCATAAAATGACAGAGGCAGACGATGCTGAGGCTTACCTTACCACTTTCAAGAGGGTTGCTGCCCTGGAAAAGTGGCCAGCGGATCAGTGGGTGGGGCTTCTAGCTCCATGACTGAGTGGGGAATGCCATAAAGCCTATGAAGATTTGTTTTCTGATCAGGCCCAGGAATAAGCATCTCAAAGAGGAAATTCTAAAGCGTATAGGCATAACACCTGCCATTAGAGCCCAAAGGTTTAACAACTGGACTTATGACACGCGTAAACCCACCAGAGCCAAGATGTATGGCTTGCTAAGGCTCGCTCAGAAAATCTGGGATAATCTCATACCCTATCTAATGTTTTCTATTAGAGAAGTCCCGCAAGTTTCCACCAACAATCCTATTGTGTTAGTGCCCAAACCAAATGGGGAAATACGTTTCTGCAATGATTTCTGTAAGTTAAACGATATTTCTAAGTTTGATGCCTACCTGATGCCTCGAGTGGATCAGCTAATAGAGCGATTAAGTAAGGCCAGGAATCTGAGCACCTTGGACCTCACCAAGGGATACTGGCAGGTTCCCCTGACAGAGAGAGCAAAAGAGAAAACCGCATTTTCTACCCCTAACAGGATATTCCAATATAAAGTGCTGCCATTCGGGTTGCATAGTGCCCCAGCCACTTTCCAGCGTATGATGGATAGGATACTTCGCCCCCACAGGGAATATGCAGCTGCCTACCTGGATGATGTGGTGATTCACAGTGTGAACTGGGAAACCCACTTGATGAAGGTTCAGGCAGCTGTGGATAGTATAAGGGCTGCCGGTTTGACAGCTAACCCCGCTAAGTGTTATTTAGGGCTAGAAGAGGCAAAATATCTAGGTTACACAATCGGGCGGGGGCTCCTTAAACCACAAGAGAGCAAGGTAGCAGCCATCTCTGGTTGGCCACGTCCTGTAACTAAAAAGCAAGTCAGGGCATTCTTAACCGGCTGTTAACGCAGGTTCATCCTGGAGTTTGCTACCATTGCCAACCCGTTGACTGAACTTACTAAAGCAAAAGGCCCGGTTATGGTTAGGTGGACCCCGGAAGCGGAGCATGCCTTTCTAGTCTTCAAAGAAGCACTGTGAGCTGACCCTGTTTTGGTGGCTCCGGATTTCACTAAACCATTTGTGGTACAGACCGATGCATCTGATGTAGGCCTTGGCGCGGTTCTTTCTCGGGTACATGAAGGATAAAAACATCCTGTCATGTACCTGAGCCGGAAAATTAATCCCCATGAACAGAGGTACTCCGTAGTGAAAAAGGAATGCCTGGCAATAAAATTGGCTTTAGAATCCTTGAGATATTACCTACTGGGGAGACATTTTACACTGATCACGGACCATGCACCTTTAACGTGGATGAGTCAGAACAAGAAAAAAATGCCAGGGTTACTAGATGGTTCCTGAGTCTTCAGTCCTACCAGTTTATTATGGCTCACAGGGCCGGGACTGCCCAAGGTAATGCAGATGGCCTCTCCCGAGTTCACTATTTATGGTCCCAGGCCGCTCGCCCCGATGAGTCTGAGCTGGGGAGGGGGATATGTGATAAGGTGAATGGGGTGATTTGGGAGAGAGTTTATATTTCCACTACATTGTTCAGAGAGGCATATGATATTTAACCCCAGAGAGAGTATGTGTGTGTGTGTGTGTGTACATAACTTTAATTAATGTTAAGTTATGGGCCCCTGGAGTGGAGCATTTGGAGAGCAGGGTGGGCCAGTGCTTCACTCTGCTGTTAATTGTTTTCTTGGGACAGAAAGAAAGACATAGGTCCAGGCCAGGGTTTTGCACTCTCTCCAACCCACTAATCAGCTGCAGGACCTTGCTAACTGCAAACAAGGATCACTATATATATATATATATATATATATATATATATATATATATATATATATATACAGAGCAGTTTCAGAGCATTAACTCCTCTATTACCAGACAAAAGCAGTTTCAGAGACGGAACCCTTGTATTACCAGTCATAAGCAGTTTCATAGAATTAACTCTACAATTGCCAAACAGGAACAGTTTCACAGAATACACTCTTTAATTATCAGACAGGTGCAGTTTCAGATAATTAAACCCTCTATTACCAGACGGGGGCAGTTTCAAAGAATTAACCCATCTATTTCCAGACAGGACCAGCTTCAGAGAATGAACCTCTCTATTACCAGACACAATCAGTTTCAGAGCATTGACCCTTTAAATTCAAAAGAAATAAGAGAAAAAGCATACTCCAGTTAAGTTGCAAGCAAGGAAAAGTAACCTGATGGACAATGCCATTAGAAAAAAGTGTACCAAATTGTATTCATAGAAAAATGTTATTGTATCAAAAATATTTAAAATTTTAATGTAATTAAAAATATTTAATTTTAATATAAAAGTACACATCAGACCATATAAATAACATGTACATCCTCGTTTTTCCTCCAATACAGACTTAAATATAGTGCTGCAACTCTAAAAGAGGAATCATCATAAATGTACACACATTAGTGCTCTCAATCTGGGACTTTAATTGTTTTAGATTAAGTCTGCCCAGGACATAATGTCCTATTGCGGGATTGTCCAGGGCAATCTGTGACATGTGGTCACCGAAAGCCAGCCATGTGACATCATGCAACATTGTGTGATCCTGCCGTTTTGAGCTCCAGCAAATGTAGACATACAGTTTAAATGCATTGCTCCCGGGACAGACATGAAATTGACAGGACAGGACTGAAAATGGGACTGTACTGTCAACACACACTTCTCTGTTGGCAACTATGTATGTAGTTCCCTGAGCATACAGCTCTTTATGGTAATATGATTAGCACTCTTACATTACATCAATTCATCTGAAATTTGTATTCTGTCTAGTTGACTATTATTAGTATTTTGAACAAAAACATGTGATGAATGTTGTTTGCTCTTCTGTAATGATTAACGTTTGCTGGCATTTGGGGTGCAAATGTACAGGCAAGTCTTTATGTATGGTCAAGCAAAATAACCCCTACTTTGATTCTTTTAAATAAGTAAATATCCTATTTAATTCTTGTTTATTTTGTTGCTTTTGTTTTGCATATGGGAGACTTTCAGTCAGCACCTTTTAATGTATTGTGTGGGAGTACATTACTAGGGTGTGAAGTAAATGGCACATTATACAATAGTCACAGTATACAAAGAGAAATGCTTGCTTCAGTGACAGACGGTGCCTCTTTCTGTTCTAGCTGCTAAATATATGAAATGACTCATAAATGTTGAATAAGAAAATAGCTGTGAAATAGTAGTTCTATTGTATATGTGATTTTTTTTTTTTAGCAATGTCAAACATAAAAATCTAATTAACAATATTTCAGGCCTAGCTTTAGGACCTGAAATATGTGTCCAAAACAGTTATTATATGGTGTTAGAAAGCAGGATAAAATATTTAGCTGGACAAGCGAAATATTTTTGGCTGAATGTACTATAGAAACTTATATAGTAAAGATACATAGGGTATATAGGTATTGAATTTAAAGAACAGCCCTGGAATCAGTGGCATCACAAGGGGTGGGCTACTGGGGCTATTGCCCTGAATCCCGCCATCCATAGCCCGGATCTTCAAGACCTCAAGAGACCCCCTCAATGCTTGTGTCCTGAAAGGTAAAGAAGCAAGGAGGGGAGCACATTGAACAAATTGAGACGGTGCTTGTGTGAAAGGGAGATGGTGTGTGGGTGAGAGATGGAGCGTGTGAGAGAGAGAGAGACGGTGCGTGTGATATGTATGACATATATCTACTCCAATGCCCATGTGGACTACAGTATATCGGAAGAACCATAAGGCCACTCCATAAAAGAATAGATGAACATGTCAGAGCAATCAGGGCAGGACAACCCACTCATAGCGTGCCACTCCATTTTAAACCGCACCACAACAGTGACCCCAGACAACTTGTATATATGGGAATTGATGTGGTGACAAAGAATTGGAGGGGGAGAGACTTTATTAAGAAAGTCAGACAAACAGAAATGAAATGGTTGTACACATTGAAAAACCTACACCCTAATCAAGACTTTGATATTTTTAACTTTTTTTTATCGATGATACAATTTGTATTTTAGAGTTTTATTATCTGTTTAACCATTATTGATATATTTGTTTCTTTCTCTCCTTTTTCCTTTCCCCTTTTTTATATTTTTTATTTTTATTCATTTATTATTATTTTATTATTATTTTTTGTTTAATAATTTTTTTGTTTGTTTATGTGTTTACTTGCTATTTGTTTATTTATTAGTATATTGATATGTGTTTTGTATATTGTTATATGTATGTGATAATTATGAGTAATGATTGATTTATTAATAATAAGGAACATGATAATGGTATATCAAATTGACAAATGTGCAATATCTAATTTTTCTATATCTTAATGTTGTTATTATGATAGTATAAATGTATTTATGGAAAAACTGTCCAAGTGCAATATCATTTCTCTAATATGTGCAAATAATTATATATATCACCACGATCAATCTACATCATGCCTAGAAAGGCACTATAAAAGTGAGATGGATAGGAGGAGTCAGCACGCATCTGATAAAGCCGTAGTGGGCGAAACGTGTCATGTGCGCCGATGCCATGAACACCAGAAAGTAACCCCCACCAGGACTTACATGGAATACAGAGCACACAGAATACAATTTTTTTTTATATGTGAGCATTTATGTTTCTATACCCTATTAAAGTTGTTATTCTTTCTAACCTCCTCTCCACTTGCTTGTTATTGTTCAACATATTCAAGGAGAATCACCACGGGGGTCCTTCCTTTCAATCCTTCATTCTAAAGGCAGGGGCATTGCTAGGTCTCCAAACAGGGCCGGCCCTACAATGGGGCAGAGTGGGGCAACTGCCCAGGCGGCACTTTTGCATATTTGCACATTGCCGCCTCAATAAACGCTCAGCGGCCGAATCACTGAAACACTGCCTCCAGTACTTGAAGAAGCCGTCTCCCCGCCGCTGCCCATATGACTGTCTCACACGGATTCATGCGGACAGCAGCCGGCAGCCGCATCAGAAAAGGTAAGTAAAAAAATAAAAAAAAACTCCTTCACACAGGAGGGAAGACTGCACGGAGGAGACCAGAATCGTTTGCACGGAGCATCCAGAAGGTAAGTACTGGGAAAGGGGGGTGAGGCGGGTGGCTAAATCTGGCATTTTAAATGGCTAAATCTGGCATATTAAATGGCTAAATCTGGCATATTGAGGGATTAAATCCTGGCATATTAAATGGCTAAATCTGGCATATTGAGGGGTTAAATACTAGCATATTGAGTGGCTAAATCCTAGCATATTAAATGGCTAAATCTGGCATATTGAGGGGCAAAATCCTGGCATATTAAATGGCTAAATCTGGCATATTGAGTGACAAAATCCTAGCATATTAAATGGAAAAATCTAGCATTTTGAGTGGCTAATTCCTAGCAAAATAAATAGCTAAATCTGGCATATTAAATTGTTAAATCTGGCATTTTGAGGGGTTAAATACTAGCATATTGAGTGGCTAAATCCTAGCATATTAAATGGCTAAATCTGGCATATTGAGTGTATAAATCCTAGCATATTAAATGGCTAAATCTGGCATATTAAATGGCTAAATCTGGCATATTGAGGGGTTAAATACTAGCATATTGAGTGGCTAAATCTGGCATATTAAATGGCTAAATCTGGCATATTGAGGGGTTAAATACTAGCATATTGAGTGGCTAAATCTGGCATATTAAATGGCTAAATCTGGCATATTGAGGGGTTAAATACTAGCATATTGAGTGGCTAAATCTGGCATATTAAATTGCTAAATCTGGCATATTGAGTGACAAAATCCTAGCATATTAAATTACTAGATCTGGCATATTAAATTGCTAAATCTGGAATATTGAGTGACAAAATCCTAGCATATTAAATTACTAGATCTGGCATATTAAATTGCTAAATCTGGAATATTGAGTGACAAAATCCTAGCATATTAAATTACTAGATCTGGCATATTAAATTGCTAAATCTGGAATATTGAGTGACAAAATCCTAGCATATTAAATGGCTAAATCTGGCATATTAAATGGCTAAATCTGGCATATTAAATGGCTAAATCTGGCATATTGAGGGATTCAATCCTGGCATATTGAGTGGCTAAATCCTAGCATATTGAGGGGTTAAATACTAGCATATTGAGTGGCTAAATCCTAGCATATTAAATGGCTAAATCTGGCATATTAAATGGCTAAAGCTGGCATATTGAGGGGTTAAATACTGGCATACTGTGACAAAATCCTAGCATATTAAATGCTAAATCTGGCATATTGAGTGACAAAAACCTAGCTTATTAAATGGCTACATCTGGCATATTGAGGGGCAAAATCCTGGCATATTGAGGGGTTAAATCCTGGCATATTGAGTGAAAAAATCCTGGCATATTAAATGGCTAAATCTGGCAAAATACTGTCATTTTGAGTGGCAAGATTATACTAGCATATTGATTGGCTAAATCATAATGGCATATTAATTGGCTAAATCATACTGGCATATTAAATGGCTAAATAATACTGGCATATTAATTGGCATAATCATACTGGCATATTGAGGAGTTAAATGCTAGCATATGGAATGGCAAAATTCTGGCATTTTGAGGGGGTTAAATCCTGGCATTTATTTAAAATATTTTATATAAAGCTATGTGACCAAACTCATACTGGAGGATGTCTACAGTTGATATTGTTGTTATTATTGTTGTCTGTCCGTTACAAACTGTTTTGCTATTTAATAAAACTATTTAAATTATTTTATATAAAGCTATGTAAACAATCTCATACTGGATTTAAATTTAATTCTTGGCCCCAGGCAGCACAATGTCTTGGGCCGGCCCTGTCTCCAAAAAATCTGGGTCTGGAACCATTGATAGATTTCATAGAAGTGGAGTAAATAAGCTCACATTATTAGGTGGCATACAGACTGATAAATATGATGCCAATGAACAATAGGTATATATCGGAGCTCAGGACATTATAGCTGGCGCCCAGTTATTGTTGTCCCTTCATGGTGCCCTAGGATCATTTTATTTATTTATTTAGGGAGCAGTGTTTGCACTGAGTGTGCAGGGCTAGAAACAACCGCAGACCAGGCTAGAATGAGGTATAGCAGCCAGGAGAGGGACATATTGATAGATGCACTTTTTTATTGTAAACAACAACAAAATTGCTGACTTGTGTGTAAGTGTATGTGACTGACAGTGTGTGTGTGTATGACTGACTGCATGTGTGTGTGTGACTGACTGTGTGTTTATGTGACCCACTGTATGTGTGTGTGACTGACTGTATGTCTGACTGTGACTGACTATATGTCTGACTGTGACCCACTGTATTTGTGTGTGACTGACTGTATGTCTGACTGTGACCGAATGTATGTGTGTGTCTGTTTTTGACTGACTGTATGTGTGTGTCTGTCTGTTACTGACTATATGTGTGTGTCTGTCTGTATTTGTGTGTGTGTGCGTGTCTGTCTGTGACTACCTCCACAGCAATAAATCTCACAGTAATGTGCAGCGTGTGAGTGTATCACAGACTCCACAGCAATAAAACTCACAGTAATGTGCAGTGTGTGAGTGTATCACACACTCATGCTGCACATTACTGTACCACAATACACAATAAGACTCACAGCACAAAAAAACTCATATTACTCGAAGTTACACATAAATACACAGCCACAAAGACACACACACACACATGTAGCCACACATACACACATATTCACACTTGCACAGTCACACATACATACACACACCCTTTCACACAGAGACACACAATCCCACTTACACACACCAACTTGCATCACACACACACTTGTATGTGAGCAAATTCCCATGATTTCAAAATAACTGAGCATACAAAATTTTGTTTACATTGCATACAACATTTACCTGAGAAAAAAGTTGACCAACAGTCTCATAATATGCCATAATATAGGGGATTTCACACACACAACCACCCTTACAGCCCCCCACATAGATACCCTTACATAGACAACCTTACACTCACACACTGTCTTACACCCACACACATCCAGACAACCTTACACACAGACACCCTTATACACACAGATGGCCTTTTCCACACAGATATTCTGCCACGCAGACATGTGTGTAAACCTGCAACTCTCACACGCACATTACAAATATTTATTTATTTTTTAATAAAAAGGGGTAAAAAACCTGGGGAGAATTGGATAAGGTGTGAAGGTATGCTCACACCCACTTACAATCTGCCACTCACATACATACACATGCACACTAATAACTCTGCCACTCACACCCACTTACACTCTGCTACTTACATACATACACATACACACTCATAACTCTGCCACTTACACTCTGCCAAACACTCACGTTCAAAGCTTGAGGGGCGGAGTTAAGTGTGATGGGCGGAGCCGAGCATGAGGGGGCAGAGTCTGGTGCTGTTCAGCATACAGATTGCAGCATGCAGGGGGCGGGACTGATCATTAGGGGGTGGAGCTGAGCACGAGGGGGCGTGGTTAGAGTCTCCATTCGGGGCTATGGAGGGGATCTGGGGATTCAGCCCCAGTAGCCCCCCCCAGCGATGCCACTGGCTAAAGGCAAGGAATTTGTCATCCAGCCATCGCATTGAGAGGTGAAAAAAGTTTCCCCTGAGTCGCTTTCAAAGTTAGAGGAAACATAAGCAGCAGCGCCTCTCCTCCTCACCCCCGCACGAGCATAAACCTCCAATTCTGCGGGGGAGATTTTTTTCTTTTTAACAGTGATAGCCCTGGAGTCTTGGGTCTAAAGTATACTGTAGCCCCAGAGTCTCCATTCGGGGCTATGCACTGGGGATTCGGGGCTATAGCCCCAGTAGCCCCCCCCCCCCCCCTAGCGACGCCTCTGCTGCAGTCCCTTGCTAAAGTCCCCTTTTGTCTCTACTTCAGTCCTTATTCCAGTCCTTATATCTTTGTTTCTATATCTCATCTTACCCTGCACAGTGAATAATAACATGAAACCATTTCCTCTATCCCTGCACTGAAACTGCTACCTGACCTGGTAAAGGCCCTGGAAGGCTTCTTTTATCTACCCTTTGTGTGGTCACTCATTTTTAACACACAGTTAAAAGTCTAACAGTGTTGAAATTCTTGACAGAACCCAAAAGGCCAAGGGCCTACTATCATACCTCAGATATTTAAACCTGTCTTTTTCTTTTTATCAGTACTCACTGAGGCGAAGTTTACTCAGTTAAATAAGCAAGGAAGCATAGTTATAATCTTGATTCACCTCACCAGTCTTTTTCATATAAAGAACATAGAGCACTATCAATACTAATGTCTATAAAAATCTTTGTCTGAAGATACTTTTGTTAGAATAAGAATCTATGTCATGTGGCTCATTGCAAAGCAGTAAAATTATAAAAACAAATAACATTTGGTTGGGGAAAAGAAATGAATTGAATTATCTTCTCATTCTTGGAATCTCAGGAGAATGGTATGTTCTATGTAGTAAATATCACTGTGTTCTGGATTGTTAAAAAGACATAAACTGCAAAAACAGTTAGAGGCTTTCTTTTTATTATCATACTTACCCTTTGACATGTTACACATATATCTGCCACTAAAATGTTCACAAAACTCTATTATATGGTAGGAACATGAATAATGTTAACAATCAGTGTCAGTTATTACAACATTAACTGCTGATAATTACATTGTCCTTTTATTAGTTTGTTAAAATGTATTTATACTATATAACTTCCTTTAAGTGAAATTGCCACAGTTTTTTTTATTTTTTATAAAAATGTGTAGGAGTATTTTTATTTTATTTTAAATTGAAAGAACTATATATAAAAAAAAAAAAAAAAAAGAAACTGAAAAAATACATATGAATATTTCAGGAAAATTGAACCAACCTAACCAATGTTAGCTTGCAAACAATTTAAGGTTTACAATTACAATTGCCAATAGATTGCTCACCACAAAGTACTTAAGACAGAAATGAATACAATTTCTTTTGAAAGTTTTCCGAGAAGTTATTAAACATGGCACAAATTAAACACACATGAAATATTATCAGCCAACAATTTCCACTGTAACAGGTGGATCTGGCATGGGAACACAAGAACGCTTCTCAAACAAACAAAAAGAATTTATGTTGCCACAAATATAATGAAAGCAGAATTAGATACATTAAAAGCTGAATGAAAATAAATAGAACAAAAATAGACGCAGAAATATATGCAAACCATGAACCAAATATAAAGTAAATGTAACATAGGCACTTTTTCTAAAGAAGTGCTCATTTCTAATGTGAAATTAACGTACAGGTAAGTAGACAGACTGATGTTGTTTAGTTTATTTCTATCTGTGTGATTTATATCATGCGTTTATTTCCTTTCTTTACACATGTGATTGCTCACAGTATTTAGTGTAAGAAGTCATCACGATAAACTCAAGAGCACTAATACAATACTCATGTTTTGTGAGATTACCGTAATAAATCATGTAGCTATTGACAGATACAATTTGAAAATCCAAGTAACTCTGACCAACAGAGGACATGATGTTCAGAAATACAGCATGCTGACGTTGTCTCTGGACAGGACACAACCAGTCTGAGAGTAGATCCTTGTACACAAATGTTGGAACATCTTACTGATTTTGCCAAAAATGCAGGTTTTAATGAACTGCTGAGTTGACCAAAGTAAACGAGAAAGTGACAGTTCGATGTTAGCAAAGCTAACATCAAAACAAAATATGTTCTATTAAGAACGATGATTTACAAAAATTGAAGGCTATTTGAGTATTTTCCGATATGTTTTTCTAAGGCTGCTGCATATTAGCCAAGATTAATCCATCATCTTATCATCCATAAATAGTTGTCTGGAGATGTGGTGACCATAAAAATGGAAAAGAAAAAAGGTGGAACATCTTAGTCAATGAGTAAAAATCACTACATAAAATGTATTCTGTTGTTTGAGTTTACTTGATGCCTCAATTAACACTAAGTGAACACTAAGTGAAGTCATTTTTAACTGTCAATAATGTCAGAGGGGATCAGTGAGCAGTGACTCTTTTCCATTATACATATATATATAATAACACTACATATCTCCTTCATGTATATAGCAGGTCTGTTAAGGGTATTTCTTCATCTGTTAATGACCCACTATATACACATATAAAAAAGTACTATGCTGATATACAGTTTCAATAGAATGCGCTGAAAGTGATACACTGATAATGTTTCCTTATATAATTATTAATAAGGTTATCCATTGATGATTTTTATGTTTTCTCATTTATTATCACAGCAGACAAATAGTATTTAACCCCTTAGTGACATGACCTTTTCCCTTTGTGACATGGGCTGTTTGGACATTTCTGGGGTGTTTGTGTTTACCTGTAATTTTCTCCTTTCTCACATATTGTACCCACACAAATTTTATTTTCTTTTTATCACCATGAAAAGGTCTTTTGTTAGATATCATTATGTTCATCATATCTTATAATTTACTACACAAAATCCTAAAATATGATAAAAAATAAATCCTCAGCACAGTCTATGCCGTCCGGCAGGTTTTTTCTGTAAACTATAGCATCGGCTACATTTTCTCAAAGTGGGGACTCATCTGACAGTGGGGACTCCGCTGCAAGTCCCTGCAGCGGGATCCGCACACAGCGCATCACGGGGAGCCGCGATGAGCCGTTTAATGCAGAAGTTCTATGCTGTCCTATTAGTCTTTAGGCAGTAAAAAGTAGGATAGCATAGAATGTCCTACAAGCAGGAAGTGGTTAAAGCATCTCCATCGGAGCGATGTTTGTGAACTTAGATCACAAACACCACTCATTTAACCTCAGGACTAGGTCTGTCCAATATCAGTTGGCCAGACAAGATGGACCTAGACCATCCTATGTCAGGAATGGGTTAAAGATTTATTTCCCTAAGCATATCTGTTACGTAAACCTGAACGATCTTAATAGTAAGGATGTTATCCATGTTCTGTCAGATAATAAAGACCTTTCAGAGGTCCCATCACAAGGACCTAGTTAGTTTAATGGGAAAAGAAAAATGTTGGTGCGCTAAGTTAGTCACAAGCTCAAATAATATAAATGTATAAAATTTGCCTACCAAACAGGTGTGGGCATGCTGCAAATACAGTGTGATTGGCTGTTTAATGTACTCGAAAAATAAAAACTGTCTGTGCTTCTCACGTTAATAAAGTTATATAAAATAAAGGTTTTCGTTATATGAATTGGCCAAAGCATAGTTAGTATAATGACTTCGATTTATAAAACTCTTTCTATGGTTCCCAACTCCTCTTCTGTTCTTCTGCTCTACTCCCTCTAAAAATTAATTGTTAAATATTTTTGATTTTATCAATTCTTCCGAACCATTTGACCAAGGTAGGAGTTGTCCTCTGTTTACAATAAACTGGAATAAGTTTTTTTGCTGCATTAAGTTATCTGATCTCCAAAGAGTATCTGAATCTCTGAACACCTAGGCCTGTACGGCAGAACAATACTAGTTCTGGGGTCAGTTGTAGCCGGGGGCTAATTACTTACTTTATTGCATTAACCACCTGTTGCCAAAAACATTGTATCTAATGGCATAGCCACCAAATGTGAAATATGTCCCCAATAACATTAAGGCATTGCCAACATTTGTTTGACAAGGTTGTTAAGTACCTATGCAGGTCAGAGGGATCTCTGTACCATCTTGACATAATGTTATGTGTCTCCCCCCACACCTGCGTTGTCTCTGTCTCTCCCCCCCCTCCACCTGCATTGTCTCTGTCTTTCCCACCTCCCCCCTGCGTTGTCTCCCCTCTCCCTGGTGGCTAGTGGGGGCAGCCGGGAGTTGTCTGCATGTATCGTGATGACATCCTCCATGCTTCCCGACACTTCCGTCTATTATGACAGAAGTGTCGGGCAGCATGGAGGATGTCTGCATGTATCGTGCAGACATCCACCGGCTGCCCATATCTCCCTGGTGGCTAGTGGGGGCAGCCGAAGGATGTTTGCACGATAAGTGCAGACATCCTCCATGCTGCCCGACACTTCTGTCTTTTATGACGGAAGTGTTGGGCAGCATGGAGGATGTCTGCATGGATCGTGCAGACATCCACTGGCTGCCAAAATCTCCATGGTGGCTAGTGGGGGATGCTGGAGGATGTCTGCTGTCACATGTACTCCTGGTTTCAGTCATAGAAGTCCCGACAGATGTGCCATGCAGCGTAGGAGGTCTGCGTGCATTGCGCAAACATCCACCTCTGCAGGGGGACCTGGATTCAATTCTTATAGTCAGACCTCGATTTGAGGTCAGACTATAAGACGACCTCGATTATAAGACAAGGTAGTTTTTTCAGAATTTCTTTTCTGAAAAAAACATTGTCTTATAATCGAGCAGATACGGTTATATGTTCCAATTCTCCATCCATGGTAGAAAATTTAAATTGTGGAAAACAGGGAACAGCAAACCTGAGAATTTACAGATTTACAATTAGAAAGGTAGCTATTTCCCCTTAATTCTGTGTGACTAGCACTCAGTGACTTACATGGATTTTATATAGTCATCAGAATATCATCATTGTAAGTGGCTAATTGATGGTGCTTGCCGTGAATCTTAATACCCTGTATGTTATCATTGTTTTGTACTGTGTTCAGGAAGGGTTCTAAAGTCAAAATAAAGGAAATAGGGGACATCCTTGCCTTGTCCCAATGGTCATAGAGATTGGGTCTGAAGTTATTCCATTCACCTTTACTGTATCTGTCAGAGAATTATAATTGGCCCTAACTCAACTAAGAAAATTCCTTCCAATCTAAATCAAATTTCTAACTTGCCCCACCTCAGACACCTTAAATGTGAAGTGGTACAAGGACTGCTCAATAGGGTAACCTTTTTTAAAAAGGTAATAAAACACATTCAGTGAGCAAAAAGCACACATCATAGTGAGGAAGAATAGCCAATAACGTCCATAGAGTTAAAATATTGCACGCATCTTAATATCACCATGGCATGAGTGGGCATTTCACCATAATAGGTTTAAGCATGAGCTTTAAGATGCGTACAGTAAAAGATTAATATTTTAACCTATGGACTTTGTGGACGTCATTGGATATACTTCCCCACTACAATGTGCACTTTTTGCTTCCTGTATTTTTTATCATCTGTTCTGAAGGAAGGAAACTCCATTTTGTTGAGTGGAAGCCACACTGTTGATACTTACACTATCTGCATGTGTTTTTGGGATCTGTGACTCTGCCAGAATGTTAAATACCAATAAGGTATTTTTAAGCAGAGCAGATTGAAAATCATTTTAACTATTAAGAATATAATAGTGTGTTTATTTTGTTGTGATGGATTACCTTTACATAAATCGTATCTGTTGGGATCCTGATCTTCTGTGTCATCTGGCAGCCAACTTGAAAAAACTAAACTGCATGGCTCTGACAGATGTGCAGCAGCTTCTGTGCGCACTACCTAATTAAAGCTTTGTCTCTGTCCCATTGGTGTGCCCAAACAGCTTTCATGTGCCATCTTTGTTCTCAAACAGTGTGCCTATGTCATGTGTCCCCAAATAACTTGTCTGTGTTATATTTGTTCCCAAACAGTTTGTCTCTGCCATCAATGTCCCCAAAAAGATTTTCTGTGCCATCAGTGTCCCCAAGTAGCTTGTATGTACTATCTGTTCCCAAACACCTTTTCTGTGCCATATTTGTACCCACATTTTTTTATTTTCCTCTGTGTCCCCAAACAGCTTTTCTGTGTCATCGGTGTCCCCAAGTAGCTTGTATGTACTATCTGTTTCCAAACAGCTTTTCTGTGCCATATTTGTACCCCAAAATCTTTCCAGTTCCATCTGTGTCACCAAACAGCTGTATATGCCACTGTTGTTCCCAAACAGATTTTCTATGCCACCTGGGTCCCCAAACAACTTTTATGTGCCATCTTTGTTTTCAAACAGCTTTACTGTGACATCTTTATTCCCAAACAGCTTGTTTGTGCAATCTGTGCCCCCAAACAGAACCTTCTCCAAGCAAGAAGATAGTGTTTAAGAAACTGCTTAGTTATGGTAGAAACAAATTGAACAAACAGAACATTTTGGGAAGAAGAAATGCTAAATTATAGTCATTAGTAGTGTTGAGCGAACCCGGACCGCACTATTCTGGTTCGTACCGGACATTATGGTGTCCGTGCCACGAACCCGAACCTGGACATTTCACTTTATGTCCGAGTTGGAGTTCGAGGTTCGACGATTTAATGGCGCATTTTGAAAGGCTGCAGAGCAGCCAATCAACAAGCGTTTGACTCGTTTGCCCTTAGAAGCCATCACAGCCATGCCTACTAATGGCATGGATGTGATTGGCCAGTGCAGCATGTGACCCAGCCTCTATATTTAAGCTGGAGTCACAAACACGCACATCACATGAGCTCTTCTTAGTGTAGGGAGAGGATGCTGCAGCTGTGAGGGACAGATTAAAAAAACTTCTGTTGTGGAATCTGCAAACTACAGCAATTATTCAAACTACAGCGATTATTCAAATTACAGTGATTATTTTAGTGGGTGCTATACTACATATTTGTACCCTGCCCTGAGCCCAGTACCACAGAGAGTGCAGTGCACTTGCAACTGAATGTGTGCCAGGCACATTACTTTAATCCTGTTCTGTTAGCTCAGTGGGCAACATCTAGGCATTTTTAAATACTGCAATTTGTTGGTGTTAAATATTACAATTGTGTCCTGCACTTCATATCTGAGAGTCAAATAGAACCGTCAAATACTGTGCTTACAGCGCACTTTGAAAAATTCTATTTGTTTTGAGTGCTAAATAGTACATTTGCGTCCTGCGGTGTACTCGTTATCTGAGAGTCAAATAGAACAGTCCAATACTGTGCTTACAGCGCACTTTGAAAAATTCTATTTGTTTTGGGTGCTAAATAGTACATTTGCATCTTGCGGTGTACTCCGTATCTGAGAGTCAAATAGAACAGTCCAATACTGTGCTTACAGCGCACTTTGAAAAATTCTGATTGTTTTGGATGCTAAATAGTACATTTGCGTCCTGCGGTGTACTCCGTATCTGAGAGTCAAATAGAACAGTCCAATACTGTGCTTAAAGCGCACTTTGAAAAATTCTAATTGTTTTGGGTGCTAAATAGTACATTTGCGTCTTGCGGTGTAATCCGTATCTGAGAGTCAAATAGAACAGTCCAATTCTGTGCTTACAGCGCACTTTGACAAATTCTAATTGTTTTAGGTGCTAAATAGTACATTTGCGTCTTGCGGTGTACTCCGTATCTGAGAGTCAAATAGAACAGTCCAATACTGTGCTTACAGCGCACTTTGAAAAATTCTAATTGTTTTGGGTGCTAAATAGTACATTTGCGTCTTGCGGTGCACTCCGTATCTGAGAGTCAAATAGAACAGTCCAATACTGTGCTTACAGCGCACTTTGAAAAATGATATTTGTTTTGGGTGCTAAATAGTACATTTGCTTCCTGCACTTCATATCTGAGTGTCAAATAGAAAAGTTAAATCCTGTGCTTACAGCTCACTTTGAAAAATTCTAATTGTTTTGGGTGCTAAATAGTACATTTGCTTCCTGCACTTCATATCTGAGAGTCAAATAGAACAGTTAAATCCTGTGCTTACAGCGCACTTTGAAAAATTTGAATTGTTTTGGGTGCTAAATAGTACATTTGCTTCCTGCACTTCATATCTGAGAGTCAAATATAATAGTTAAATCCTGTGTTTACAGCGCACTTTGAAAAATTCTAATTGTTTTGGGTGCTAAATAGTACATTTGCGTCTTGCGGTGGACTCCATATCTGAGAGTCAAACAGAACAGTTAAATACTGTGCTTACAGCGCACTTTGAAAAATTCTAATTGTTTTGGGTGCTAAATAGTACATTTGCGTCTTGCGGTGCATTTCTTGCAGTCCAATAAACGAAAAAAAATACAAAGACAAATTCTTGACTATTGGCGGTTAAATTGTCGCCTGACATAAACCATCTGTTACTTTGGTGGGTGACCGCAAAGAATGAGGAGAGCGTCAAATAAGGGACGTGGCCCTAATCGTGGTGCTGCTTGTGTTGGTGGAGCTCCTGTTGCAAGTAGGGGATGTGGTCGATCTGTGCCAGCTATACGCACAAGTGAAACACCTTCCTCAGGTGCTAGTACGCGACAGAACCTTCAGCGTTATTTGGTAGGCCCGAATGCCACTATTAGAATGGTGAGACCAGAACAAGTACAGGCAATAGTAGATTGGGTGGCTGACAGTGCCTCCAGTTCCTACACATTGTCTCCCGCCCGGTCCCCTGCTGAAAGCTCAGAGTCGACACCTGCAGCCCATGGCCATCTGTCTTTCACCTCACCCCCTTGGCAAATCAGCCAAGCAGTCTGAGCCACAAGTCATGCAGCAGTCTCTTTCGCTTTTTGATGACTCTGCTGGCGGGGTCATCAAACCTAGCCTTGCCCCATAAGTGGAAGAGATTGAGTGCACTGATGCACAACCACTTACGTGTCAGGATGTGGACATGCGAGGACCACCGCAGCACGTCTCTGATGATGACGAAACACAGGTGCCAACTGCTGTGGCTTTCGGCAGTGTGCAGACCGGCAAGGAGGGCAGGGTTGAGGAGTGGGTGGAAGATGATGTGGAGGATGATGAGGTCCTAGACCCCACATGGAATCAAGGTCATGCGAGTGATGTGTCCAGTTTGGAGGAAGAGGCGGTGGTCGCAAAGAGGCACCAGCGCAGCATAAGAGGGAGCAGGGTGCAAAACCGAAGCGGCCGTCCCCTAGACAGTACGCCTGCTACTGCCCACCGCACCCAGGGGCTGAGCACACCAAAGCCAACTACGAGGAGTTCCCTGGCATGGCAGTTCTTTAGACAATGTGCTGATGACAAGACATGAGTGGTTTGCAAGCTGTGCAATCAGAAACTGAAGCGAGGCATAAATGTGCTAAACCTGAACACAACCTGCATGACCAGGCATCTACATGCAAAGCACGAGCTGCAGTGTAGTAAGCATCTCAAAACCCAAGAAAGGTCTCATGCTCCTCCTGCTTCCTCTTCTGCTGCTGTCTTGGCCTCTTCCTCCAGCTCTGGAGTCACAGTGGCACCTACCACCGAGCAAATACAGGAAATGGCAGCAACGCCACAACGTCCGCCACCGTCCCCAAGCATCTCCACACTGTCCCATGGAAGCGTTCAGCTGTCCATCTCCCAAACACTGAGTGCCAGCATTTCCAAATTACTGGCCTTTGAAATGCTGTCATTCCGTCTGTGGGAGACGGACAGTTTTAAAAACCTGATGGCAGTGGCTGTCCCACAGTACGTGGTTCCCAGCCGCCACTACTTTTCCGGGCGAGCCATCCCTTCCCTGCACAAGCAATTGGAGGACAAAATCAGGTGTGCACTGTGCAACGCCATCTGTGGCAAGGTCCACATAACCACAGATACGTGGACCAGTAAGCACGGGCAGGGACGCTATATCTCCCTAACTGCACACTGGGAAAATGTAGTGTCGGCTGGGCCTGAGGCAGATAGCAGTTTGGTGCATATCCTTCCGCCACAGAGGATTGCAGGGCATTTCTCTTTGCCTCCTGTTGCCTCCTCCTCCTACTCAGCTTCTTCCTTATCCTCTACCACCTCCTCTACCACCTCCTCATCCGGTCAGGGCAACACCTTCACCACCAACTTCAGCACAGCCAGGGGGAAACGACAGCAGGCTCTTTTAAAACTCATATGTTTGGGGGGAAAAACCCCACAGCGCGCAGGAGCTGTGGACGGGCATGGAACAACAGATAAATGAGTGGTTGTTGCCACTGAGCCTCAAGCCCGGCCTGGTGGTGTGCGATAATGGGCGTAATCTCGTAGCAGCTCTGGGCCTAGCCGGTTTGACGCACATCCCTTTCCTGGCGCATGTGCTGAATTTGGTATTGCAGAAATTCCTGAAAAACTACCCAGATGTATCAGAGCCGCTACAGAAAGTGCGGGCAGTCTGTGCGCACTTTAGGCATTCTCACCCTGCTGCTGCTCGCCTGTCTGCGCTGCAGAGTAACTTAGGCCTTCTCATTCACCGCCTCATTTGCGACGTGCCCACAAGGTGGAACTCCACCTTGCACATACTGGAGAGATTGTGCGAGCAGCAGCAAGTGATGGTGGAGTATCAGCTGCAGCACGCACGGGTCAGTCGCTCTGCAGAACAGCACCACTTCACCACCAATGAGTGGGCCTCCATGCGAGACCTGTGTGCCATTTTGCACTGTTTCGAGTACTCCACCAACATGGCCAGTGCCAATGACGCCCTTCTCAGCCTTACTTAAAATGACACCGGGGGCTCAATGGAAGCACAAGGCGAAGGCAGAGGAAGAGGTCGCCAACGCAGCTGGGCCACCGCCAGCACCTCAGAAGGCAGGGTTAGCATGGCCGAAATGTGGAAAAGCTTTGTCAGCACGCCACAACAAGCAGCAACACCATCTGATATGCAACATCTTAGCAGGAGGCAGCATTTCAGCAACATGGTGGAACAGTATGTATGCACAGGCCTACACGGACTGACTGATGGGTCTGCCCCATTCAACTTCTGGGTCTCAAAATTGGGCACATGGCCTGAGCTTGCCCTTTATGCCTTGGAGGTGCTGGCCTGCCCTGCAGCCAGTGTATTGTCTGAACGTGTGTTTAGCACGGCAGGGGGCGTTATCACAGACAAGCGCAGCCGCCTGTCCACTGCCAACGTGGCCAAGCTCACGTTTATTAAGATGAACCAGGCATGGATCCCACTAGACTTGTCTCTACCTTGTGCAGAATAGATATTTATACCGGCCTCACCAAGTCATTGTTATACTCAAGTGCACTTATTCTTTGTTTTCTGTTGTTATATGTCCCAATATTTTGGGGGCTACCCCAATTTAAAAAAAACAAAAAAAACAAAAAAACAGTGTTGGCTACCTCCTCCTCCAGCGCCGCTTCCACCTACACCGCTACGGTCACCGCCTGCTCAACCTATGGGTCACTTAGTATAAACTAAAAGAGAATACCCTGCACTCCAGCCCTCTCTCAAATGAATAATTCTGTTGATCCTCCTGGCAGCCATGCTTTAGATTTATGTTCTTCCAAAGCTAAAATCAAAGATTCCATCTAGTGCTATTTTATGGCTCAGCTGTATTTGTAATATGTATGTATTTTATGTTATTTAAAGTTATTTCCCTATCCACATTTGCTTGTAGGGCACTTGTCCTACTCTTACCCACATTTTAATTCCTTTTGCAGCCATCTAGTCCTTTCCATTACTTTTTTAGAGGGATTTTAGTGGCCAAAAGTCTGTGTCCTCATTGACTTTAGGTTCTGTGTTCGGGGTCAAGTCCGAGGTCAAGTTTGAGCACGGACCCAGACTTTTTCCAAAGTTCGCTCGAACTTCTCGAACCCGAACATCCAGGTGTCCACTCAACTCTAGTTATTAGGTAATGCATGCGACAAAAATGGCTAACAGAGAAATCCTTATGTAGTTTAGCTTACATTATGTCCTAATAAAATGAGTTTTACTATAACTAATGGCCATTTAAAGTTAACTGGTTTTATTTTCAGACATATTTTATTTTAATTTATTCATATTATTTAAATTGGTTTTATTTCACTGAATACAGTATGTTCGAAATATAAAAAATATATAAACTCAATTATAGGAAGTTGGGGCTGCATATAAAAGTACATAAAAGGTCAGTACTTTATTTATCTGTATAAAGGTGATTGCCCATTTTTTAATATATTCTGACAACAAAACAAAACTTTCGTGGCTGTTTAATTATAAATATTCAGTAGGGAGAGACCAATCAATAATATAACAATACCGCAATCACTTAACTTCTATGAAATTTGAAAATATAACTGAAAATACTTAAAGTGCTTTTATTAAATGCAATTTACAAAACATAAGATATGCATACTAATGCAATATGATTTAGCTAAATACAAGATAATAATATTTACCAAAATACAACACTCAATGTGCACTTTATTCACTTGTTAATTTATGTATCACGTAAAAAATGTGGCAACATGTTTCAAAACATATTTGTTTAAATGCCTGGTGATTTGTTTTGGATCATTTCAAAAACCTAAGTAATAATAATAATTTATGAGTTTTCTAAAACATTTATTCCTGTGAAACTCAAAGCATTTATATTACTCATACAGACACTTTAAGCTATAACATGTTTTGTAGTCAAACATACTGATTGCATTAAAAAAGTGATGGATCATCTAAGATTGAATGGGGCATAGTATTCCAGTTATCAGGTCTTCATGGTTGAATGTGAGCCTGATTTTATGTGACCACACGAAATAAGATGGAATGTAATTTGTGTAAGGAGCATTTTAAAGTAGCATGGATTCTGATTGCAAGCTTATTTTGGAATACATTTTACACTTAATGGTTAGTAAGCATGGGGAGTGCAAAATTATGTTTCCTTTAGGGGTCGGAACCAACATTGTTCGTGATATACATTTACTGGACATTGTGATGGACAATTTAATGCCTATCCCTTATTTCCTGCACAAATAGAACTCTAAAAGTATGGAAAGTGTTATGAATGCACTGAACACATGGTAACACATGCACTGTCACATGCACATGCAGCCACACATTCACTCACAGTCATACATGCATTGTGACCCTTTCTTTGGCACCCCCATCTCAATGCGATCCCTGCCTTTCTTGCTCTCCCCCATGTCATCCATGTTTGGCTCGCTATCCCTCTATGCCATCCCTGTCTGTTTCTCTCTCCCCATGCCGTCCATATCTGTCTCTCTCTCTCCATGCCATTCATCTGTATGTTTCTCCCATTTTGTCTTTCTCCCCCATATATCTTCCCTTCATTTGTCTCTCTCTCCCATGTTTGTCTTTTCCCTGTCCCCATGTCAGTCTGTTTCTCTCACTCCCCCCACGTGTCAGTTGTCTCTCCCCCTCCCCCCACGTCTTCTGCCCCCCCCCCACATGTCTTCTGCCCCCCCCCCCCCATGTTTTCTGCCTCTATCACTCGCAGCCCATTTTTGGTGTCTCTCTTGCAACCCCCTCCCACCTCATTTCTGATGTCTCTCTTTCTCAACTCCCTCCCACACCATTTTTGGTGTCTCTCGCAACCCCCTCCCACCCTGTTTTTGGTGTCTCTCTCTTCCCCCTCCCTCCCACCCCATTTGTGGTGTCTCTTTCTATCAACTTCCTCCCTCCCACCCTGTTTCTGGTGTCTCTTTTTTCTGGTGTTTCTGGTGTTTCTCGCTTAACCGCTCAATACAATGTCAAATGTTTTGCTAAAGATGTTTTGGTATTATTTTTCTTATCACTGAAATATTAACTTGAAACAAACTGGGACTTGCCACAAACATCTAAATAACACATGTTTCATGTTTCGAGTTCTGGTATTGTTTTATAATTTGATTTGTCTCCATCTAGTACATATCATACTATCTATCAATGAGCATAGAACCACATGGTTCAACTATAAATAGGGTTTCCACCTGTCTGGTATTTTACCGACAGGCCGGTAAAAAATTGGCATCAGGCCAATGTTAAGTCTATGGAGACAGTACCAAGGCAGGTATTTTTCTGAAGAAAACGTGGCAACCCTAACCATAAAGCGTTCCTGAACTCTGTTGTTTTAGAAATATTGTTCAGCTAACTTGATTTAAGCACACAATGTAAGAAAACTGTACATTCATTTTCATTAATATGAAGTATGTTTTGAAGCTCTTGCCTGTGTACATTCTGTTTATTAGTGTCAGTATATCATACTGGCTGTTTTCTAGTTGTATTAACAACATGAATGGTGAATGGTTCTGTAAGGTCTCAGATCCCCATGCACATACACCAGGGCTTGACAAATGTAATTTGATTTTAGGAGCCAGAATTTTTTTTTAGGAGCCAGACAATCACGCAAACATAAACGCAATTCATAAACACACACGCCTACTTCACATATATACAAACACACCTACTTTACATATACCCATATATACAAACACCTCACACACACCTACTTTACATATACCCATATATACAAACACCTCACACACACCTACTTTACATATACCCATTTATACAAACACCTCACACACACCTACTTTACATTTACACATATATACAAACACCTCACACACACCTACTTTACATATAACCATATATACAAACACCTCACACACACACACCTACTTTACATATACACATATATACAAACACCTCACACACACCTACTTACATATACCCATATATACTAACACACACCCACCTCACACAGTCTTTTCTTGGGTTCTTCTTGATGTCCCCCCCCCTCCCTGCTGCTCTACCTCACTGCAGGGGAGGGGGACATTCGTGTTGCAGCTCATCTCCGTTGGTCGGCCTGCTGAGTGCCAGGATGTCACATGACGACACCCGGCACTCAGACACGCGTTGCACGAGGGGGCGGAGCTTGCAGTCTGTGCCATCCGCACAGACTTTACCCCCTCGCTCTGCAAAAAAATAAAAAAAAATCTGATGGCAGCGGCAAGGGGACCGTGAGGCTGACAGCACCCAGGCACCAGGTCTAATTACCTAGCCTGGGGTTTGTCGAGCACTGACATACACTCCATCTGACGGCATGACCATGGTGATCATTATGTTGAACATAAGGAGACTTGAAATGTAAACCTCAGTCTATAAAACAGTCCCTTCACACCAGTGTTAATTTCGTCAAGTAAACATTTTCATCATAGTTTTGGTCAACTGCATGTTTTCAGTGACTAAAACTAAACAATAACTAAATAAAAACGAAATTACTAGGATTAAAACTATGACTAAAATCCATTGCAATTTTCATCAAATTACTAACATGTGACTAAAATGTAAGGGAGGGACTATTGCATACCTATTTGGATTTCTGGATCCCTTGGATCTCTGCCAAACTCCAGTCAGCTGTAGCTGGACTGGCTGAAACGCTGGCTCTCCGTGTTGGTCTGCCCCCTGTAATAACGCCCTGATACTTCTCCATCTGATTTTCCTGGTACTGTCACATGAGGGTTTCCTCTCCCATCTCCTTAGCAAGTTAGCTTAACACTTTGTAACAGACTTCTCAGACCTGTTCCCTCCCTCTGGAGATTTAGTTGACTAAAATCTACTTGAGATTTAGACGACTAAAACTAAAACAATTCAGTAGACTAAAATACGACTAAACTAAAATGGCATTTTAGTCAAAAGACTATGACTAAAAATTTGTCGTTAAAATTAACACTGCTTCCCACTCCATTTTACTTTCAGCAAGAGTCGCTTGTCTTAACACCAACATGATTTTACGCTGATCCCTGGAACACCGCCAAGACACTGGGCCCCAAAAATATAACCTACTCAACTTTCCATGTCAAGTCAATCCATAAGCTATCCCCTTAACCATTAAGCAAACAGGTCCTCCTGAATGCTCTTTGGTATAGGCATAGGCTGCTAATGATCTTGGAGCCTGCGAACCTCAGACGTCACCACACACGTAGTGTCCTATGGCATCTCCATAGCCCAATGCACAAAACTTCCCAGGCCCCATTGAGCCATCCGCCGGCAGCATCTGAGAAGGATCTAGGTCCCCTGCAGCTCTGCAGGTCTTAGCCTCTTTTGAGTTCTGATTATAAGGCCACCACAAATAGAAGACGAGGGGACATTTTCAGAGAATTTACGTTGAAAAACTTGTCTTAGATTGAAGTAAATAAGTTCATGAATCACTCTTAAAGTCATTACATGATTTTTCGAGTGTACAAAAGCTATTTTTTGATGCACAGTTATAATGACTTGATAAAGACTTCTAGCAGGTTGAAGCATTGCCAGATGTGGTTTGAATTCACATCACTGTTGAAAGAGCCAAGGGAATCTGATGAAACATAGAATCAAATTATAATTAACAATGGACAAAGCAAGATTTCATTCCCACAATTTTTAAAAATCATATAAAAAAATGAATACAAATATATTAAATTAGATCAATAAAACTAACCTATGGGAAAATATATTAGAGAGTCATGTGGAAAGTACCACTAATAGTAATATAACACTATTACCAAGCTGTGCCTTACTTGTTGAAATACCTAGAGAAGTTTAGCTGTGTTCACAAATTCAGCCAGCCAACTATATAAAAACACAAAAAAAGTGAGTATCCTACTATTAGTCTCTTTTTGTCCTTCTATGTGACAATATTTTTGTTGAGTTTTTAATGTTTCCTAATTCAGGTGTTATATGATTTGATTTATCTATGTCTATCAGATATAAATGAACATTTGTTCATCAGGGAAACACATGGCTCAACTTCAAAGCCATCCTGAATTCTGTTGTTTTAGATTTGTTTTTTAGCTAACTTAATTTGAGCACGCAGTCTAAGAACATGGTGCACTCATTTTACATGCACACGAATATAATGAAGTATGTTTTGAGGCCCTGCTCTAGGTACATCCTGTTTAATATAAGCACGCTTTGCCACTGAATTGTTTTCTTTTCCACTAAAGACACAATAATGACAAAAGTTATTGTTAATTTGACTTCTGCTTCTGTTCTTTATGATGGATTAATATTTATGGCCACTAATTTATGTTGAGTAGTCTTCCTTTTCTTCTTGTACATTTGCCATATTATAGTACATAGTCCAACAATGGAAATAAAAATATGTACAGAGCTAAAATAAATCACATAAACAATATATAATACAGAATTCATACACACATAGTCCCCAGTTCATTATTCTTTAAGAGGTTACAGAGTGTTAAACCATGAGGCAATTAACTAAGGAATCACTTCCCTATAGAATCAAATGATATTTAGAGATAGACAGTGCTAGAATGCATTCCCACAAACAAGATAAAAACTACAAAACGCATCAAAATAAGCTTCAAAATATTATTTTTAAATGAACTAATTATATATATGCAGTGTATGTAAAACTATCACATTTATAAAAAAAGATATAATAATATAAAAAATAATAAAGTCAATCTAGAAAAATGACCCACTGTATAACAAGGTTTTTGGGTAGGCGGGATATGTAACATGGGATATATAACCAGTTTATAAAATACAAATGTAACAAATTATTCATTACTGAACAAAACATGAAAAGGACAGTACCTAAACAGGTTTATATTCTAAAAGATAATTATTGTTTTATTATTTCTTTTGGGAATTACAACCCACACACATAACTCATGTACATTATTGTTGTGTAAAAATCTGACTTCAACCCCTTAATGCTATGCAGCATTTGATGTACCTTGAAGACCAGAATTCCATTATTTTTGTACTGAACTGTGAATTTCTTTCTTTGTGTTCAGTCCACCCACAAAAATTATATATCATTTTTTAAACAACGGTTAGGGCTTTCATTTGATACTATTATTTTCATCATATGATATAATTTACTAATAAAATAAATATAAAATATGATGAAAATATGCCATAAAAAACACTTTTTCCAACTTTGACCTGATTTTTTTAAACAATTACAAATGGTAAAAAATACCCTGTCTATATATAATATTTGTCCTGAGTTTAGAAATACCAATGTTTCCATGTTTGTCTATGTTTTATTTCAAGTAATAGGGCAATAATGGCTAAGGAGCGCAACGCTACATGAAAATGCAGGGCGTATATATAAGTCCTCATGGTCCTCAAGGACCATGCTTTGCAGGACGTATATTAGCGTTAAGAGGTTAAATAGACTAGGTTACCATTTTATTAGCTATCAAGTATTGATTAGGATCCCCATTTCACTATTGAACTGCCTTAATGATTTTCATCATGGACAAAGTGGAATTCATTAGATTCCATGATGATTTGCTAGCATAATGCAATTCCTGCAGATTTGTAGACATGCAAAACACACCCAAATGGGTACCCGAGTATAAAGAAAGAGGGCAATGGAGGGGACCTGTAATGGAGTGTTGGATGGGTTTTAGTGGAGCAAGCAAAAATTAGGGATTTCTAACTTTCACTCTACCCTCAGGACTGCAATAATATTACACTGTATTACAAATGAGGTACACTAATGGTAAAAAATAACAATCCAGATTGGAGTGTCAGCATTTAAATTGATCTAAAATTGGTCCAAAGACAACTGCCAGAAATAAATGAAAAAGATAGTGTATGCAAGCACTATTTGCATAGTTAAAGTGCTCCCACATATCTCTTTACCACTTTATGTCTGCCAGAAGATAACCCACAAACAAATAGCTAAATAAATACATTTTAAAATAGTATTAAGTATTTAAGCAGCAGTACAAAACATTTTGCATCATTTATTCACTTGTTGGCCTACCACGTGTTATCGCTCTTTAGCAATCACATCCAGAAATGGAAAAGTTACAGGAGAATGTAAGATATTGAGCTCACTGTTTTATCTCTAGTATGAACTCCAACTCAAAACATATGTTTTAAGCAATGTTCATGAATAGACTCTTATAACAAGCTGTACTCAGTGAGCTACAAAAATACATACAAGGAGAATTATTACTTTATGCAAATGAGAGTCAAAAATGCAATATTTGTTTCAGAGGAATCAGTCACAATAATATAACAGGTTTTCACTCCTTTTGTGAAACACCATGTTTACCTTGATAGGGCCCTATCGCCTTCTGACCTTAGGTGTCCCACTCAAGGTGCTTTTTTGTTAATCCAGGTATCATCTGGGACATCTCAGCCAGTCCGGGCAGGGCCAGATTAAGACATTATAGACCCCTCGGCTTTGGGTACTCTACGACCCCCAGTTTGGCATAAGTCAAATGTTCATTTTAATATACCTGCTTTGTCTGTATATTTTCTCATCTTTTATAAATATACAGTTATATGCTATGCGACTATGTCATCTATTGATGGTGTTATTGGTATTTGTTGATTCCATCTATTGCTACTTCTCTGGTCACCAAAAGGGACGAATAACTGCTAGTGAGAGATGACTTTTCTTTTAAAGACAAAACTAATTTTATTTTTAGAAGGTTAACAACAATTATAATTTGAAAAATAGGAAGAATAGGATTACTTTCCAAAGTAAAACAGGAGGGATGAGTTATTTTATTTGGTGTGTCTTTATTTGGTGGGGATTAAGTTAATCCCCACCTAATAAAGAATTACCAAATAAGCAATCTTAATCAGGAGTCATCTGACCACAGTACTATTTTTTGTATAATATTTTTTTTTTAAATTTGGGATTATTTCAGAGAACTAGTAATAGCCTTAAGCGGGATGTACTGCTTCCCGATTTTTCGAATGCAACACACAGAGCGTCATTGTGCAGATCCATAGCCAGATTGACTGGTTGTGTCTGGCTCGGGGTCCATAGCGTGACTCTGGGAGGAGTCAGAGGAAGGTGAGCAGTTTAACAAGGTGATTGAAAGTTCTTATCTTTCATTCCCTGCCTCAAAGTGTTGGCTCACTGCTTCTTAACGGCGACTCCCATGTAAATAATCTATTATCCAACAATTTCCGTCATCCAACATGCTTCTGGTGCCAAGCAATCTCTTATTTACTTGCTGCACAAACTCCAGTAGTTGTACTGGTTTCGATGACTACAGGCAATGCACCTATGACACTCCCATACACATTTATTACAGGAGATCTATAATAGTCAATCACGAGAGACTCAGTGTGTATAAAAGAAGAACAGAAACAGAAAGTGATCAGCTGCTATTGAAGAAGCTTGCACGTTGGAGTGAAACGCACAACGGACTCGTTCACTGGAAGGGGAGGAGCCAAAGCGATTGGTCAGGAATCTGAGTGCAATCCTGGCCACACTATGTGAAATTAGTTGAAATCCACGTGGCATGGATGTTTTGTAGCAGACACTGGAGGATCAACGCTGCACTTTTAACTGTAAGCAGATATTACTGTGTGCATATTAAACCGTTTAATTATTGGTAAGCTTTGGTCTCCTCCCTCTCCTGTTTCCTGTTGTTTTTATGATACACTGCATCTTTCTCCCTGCAATCAATCTATTGTAGTTTTTGATTGGTGCCATCATTCCATGAGCCAGGTACATTGGCTCTCAAGCAAGTGAGTTGTAACCTACCGGGGAGCGGATATAACATCTTGGTCAAACCATCTACAATATTATGTGCCCTCTTGTCTTTGTGTTTGCCTTGTTCATGTAATAATACACATGTAAGCAAAATCCAGATAAGTTAAGTATTTTTCATTAATGTATGCACACCCTCACAATCTCTTATTTTGCTCAGTGCCATTTATGTTCCCAAACAACTTGCCAGTGCCATATGTGAGAAGGGTGCCTTAATTAATGTCCTCTTCATTTAATTCTTTTTTTTTAAGGCATTGTTAAAGCAATGTGTGCTTTTCCTCACTGTTTTCTGAGTTCTACTCATATGGGTCCATTCACTAAAATGAGAATAGCTCAAAGAGGTTTACTTTGGAGGTCAACTTTCATTTTGAGACTAAAAAAAAACAGGTTTGAATCTTTCCCATTAAGAGTAAAGGGTGGCAAAATGATCAATATTTTTGAGACTAAGTGAAAATCGGGTGTCTCAAAAAATGAAAATCAGCCTCCAAAGTTGACCTTCTCATGCTATTGTTGAATATTGGTGAATAGACCCAATTGTGCACCTACCTCTTAGCTTCCTACCTATGTCACTGGTTCATTAAATAAACCTGATTAGGGATAAAATTCAGTCAGTGTACATGAGTGGGCTCCCACTCCCAATGCATTCTAGGTTCAGGAGTGAACCTAATGCATTCTGAGTTCACCTGTAAACCTATACAGTCAATACCAATGTCTGAAAAATGGCAGAAACCAGAAAATATACAACTTATATTTCAGAAATAAAAATTCCATTGATTGTTTTCAAACAGGCTTCAAAGAACAGCAACGTGCATATCAACAACTCGAAAGGAATCACAAGTAGGTCCAACAATTTGTAATCATAAGAACCAATCACAATTGCAGGTTTGGATTATGACAGGGATTTGGCTTATCCTGGGGTGGCCAGCACATTTCAAGATTCCACTGCTGTAGTCTTTTTAGATATCAAAAGCTTGGTTTCCCTTTTTTTGCTAAAAGACATTGATAAATAGCACAAGTGTAACTTTCTAAGGAAACAGTCATAATAAAGAATGCCAAACAATTGTAATGGAACTAAATTTACACAGTGCTCTCATTATTTAAGTGCAAAATATACAATGTGTCAAATGCATCAAGAATACAAGACAGCTACTTATATAATGCCAAAAAGCACTCTTATTAACTTATTTTAGGCAACAGGGCAAATATAAATTGTATTTTTCTTTGTTACAGCTTTATGTATTAGACACAGTTTGTGGTTTAAACATAGTAAATTAGGCAAAGTTCATAAAACATTGTATATGTCAAATTACGTTTTGTTAGTCAGTGGTGGCATTTCATTAATTGTCTAACTGTATCAAACAAATCCCCCTTTTATTGTGGCACCATCTCATATCTCCTGTTGACTAAATGGCCAAACATTATCTAGTTCCAGATGTCATAATGCTTTCTGGGTTGAGAGGTTAACTTTTTTTTTACCAGCCAGACATGATACTATTTGAAATACTTTTTGCCAACAATTTTTTACTATTCCTCAATGCCACCAAATGTGCATTAAATTCCTCATTTTCTTTCCGCATCTCCAACACTTAATCTGCCCTGGGTATATTTTATGCAGTCTCTGAGGAACCAGATACCATTTATTATTTAATTTCAACCTTTGGTGACACGGCATGTAGTATGCACATCCTGGGTGCTATCTGACTGCTGGTACAAATTGGGGTAGATCCTGGGCGCTGGGGTATGCCTTGGGTGGAGGGGAAAGTCATGGATGCATGGGCAAATCCTGTGAGTGCAATCTGGGTGCTGGGGTAATTTATGGCTGCTGGGCTAAATCTTAGGTGTAATATTGTTGCTGGGGCAAGTCCTATGAGTGCGATCTGGGTGCAGGGAAAAGTCCTGGTAGTGCAGAAGCAATAAAGTAGTTATACTAATTTAGTACTTCTAAGCCCTAATTCCCCTTAGATAACACCAATGCAGAATTACCAATTCTTTTCCTGCCCCCCCCCCCCCCCCCCATTTAGATTTTTGTATTATCTTCATAAACAATTCTTGACATGGACATTTAAATATAGATGAATAAACTGTTAAAATTTAAATTGTTTCCATAATAGTTCCAAGTTCCAAATAGTTATCCCTAAATAGTTAAAAGTTTCTGATCAATTGCCCTTTTATTCTTAGTGTACTCTGAGAAACCTTGATGCAGTCTATTAATGGGTATTGTTATACTTTTCTAATAAAAGATGTTTTAAAATGCAAAAAAGATTTTATAAATTGATTGTTTGCTTCCATTATATCAAAGCTAACAGGGTTGAATGAACATCTGAAAAAGTATTAATTTATTTGCTTTATACAATATATTATATTAAATTTAACACTTTTTGGTAAATACTTTGCTGATGTAATGGATTTTGTATTGCTCATCACTCTTACTTAAGAAAAATAGGCGTTAATGATGTAAGAAAAAAAAAATCATATTTCTTAACCTGGACTTTTAAGGTGATTTTCGTAAAAAAAATAATGGTTTTGGAAACATAGCAAAATATTCAGTTGTTTAGTGTGTATTTGCTCAATGTTCACTTCAAAGAAAATGAATTTGCTTTCTGCTTTTTTAGCATAACCTATAGTTGGTGGTGTTATTTTGGCACATTCAGTGTTACAATGTGCAAGCTAAAGATAAGAATGCAAGAAGGAGTTATAATAGAGAAAGAGAAAAAAGAGAACCAACTCACTGGAAAATAATCTGTGAAGTGCATTTCAATCAGAAGCAGCAGGGAAAGAGAATTAGGCTGACATTAAGGTATTATCAATGATGATATGTAAAATGTTCTTTCCAGTGAGAGCTGGCTGAAAATTATGGGAATTATAGTCAACAACAACCGGAGTACCAAATTACTTTAATTTTAAGTTATGACCTTTAAATATATTAAACCGTAACACACAGGTTCCCTATCCATAGTAAGTGCTATGATATCCTTTACTTCCTTGGGTGGTAAGTTCTCCCTGTTTATGTCCTGTAAACAAAAAAATAAAAAAATAAAAACACACCAGTGGCTGTTTCCTAGTAATCCTGATGTTTCAGGCTATTAGAGTTTCTCACATCAAAAATGTGTATATTCACAAAGCAAACATAATATCCAGCATCATACTGCTGCAAAGAAACAAAAAAATAAATGAAAATGTATTTCAGCCTACCACAGTTATCTTCATCTGCCAGGTTTCCACATTCATCCACACCATTACAGTGCATATACTGAGGAAGACACTTGGTTATGTTGCCGCAGGGGAAGTATCCGAGAGGGCAGATAGGGTCTAGATGCTCCGAAGAGGTAGATGCAACTGAATCGAAAAAATGCAACATTAATTTACTGTTAAGACGTGTACAAATGCAAAAAATATAAGTAAATACGTAATAATAAACTAAATACACTCTGTTAAAGTTGATTAAAAGCAAACATTTACAAAATAAATTATAACATACAGATTAACTACGTTTTGTTTAATAAAAGGTGCTTAAAAAGCTATTGCTGTGTCCCACTGCTCGCTGAATAATTTGCAAAAACAAAGGAATCTATTCGCTAGACAATGAACTGTGGTGAATTGACAACAGAAATGAAAAAATCAGAACAAAATACCTTCCCTGCAATAATAAGCACATTGGAGAATATCTCCAGCTCAGCTCAGGGATAGGCAAAGTGTCAGTACAGGGGCACTATTGTCCATGACAAGGCTTGTGAAGGTCCATAGACCATCAATAAATTGTCCATCATAAAGTTCAGTAAATGTCCATTAAAGGAAGACTAAACATTATATTTCACTTGTGCTTCATATATAGAAACACAGGTGAAATGTTAGTTATTCCTAGTATGAGGATAAACTGGTGTGTACTTTTGATAGTACATGCCAGTTTATCCTCTGACTGACAGCTGCCATGCTTCCAAAGGTAGTCTACTGTCTCTCTCTGCTAGCGCAGAGAAAGACTCTAGTTTTTGCATGGGATCAGCATAGGGGACCTTAACTAGGTCCCTCCTGCTGATCCCATGAAAAAACGAGTGGCTCTCTCTGTGGTAGTAGCGAGAGACCCTCACATTTAGTAATCGGAGCGGGCTGAGCTACACATCGGGTTTACTCCAAACTCTCAGGACATGTTTTTTTAACCCTTGCTTCCTTCAAGGAAGCAAGGTTTAAAAACAGTGCAATGTTCCTTTAAGAGCAATGAAGCCTAACCCTGGTTTGGCTAGATTTTTGCAATTTGTTTGTCAGTTCACCACGATTCACTACTTAGTAGATACACTCCAAAAACATTGTGCATATTAAGTATTATGGTGAAAATCCTGTGAGAAGAATACAATACAGTAAAAGAAAATAAAAACCCAACCGCCTAGGTCACGGGCCCGATGCTAGATTCAGATTGGTTTCATATCAATAACGGCACCCAACTGGGCTGCCCCTTAGCGCCACTATTGTACATCTTGAGTATAGAACCACTAGCAGAATACATTAGAAAATCAGTTAATACAGCAGGTGTAGGAATAGCCTTGGAATCACACAGAATATCTCTCTACGCGGATGATGTTCTCCTGTCCCTGACGAACCCACTCGGATCTATTCCAACAGTATTTAAAATAATAAAACAATTTGGAGAAATTTCAAACTATAAAATAAATCTTAATAAAACGCAAGTATTAACAATGTTCTGTCAAGACACAGACTATGACGATCTTGGATCCTTGTACGGGTTTAACTGGAGAAATGAGGCAATAGAATATTTGGGGGTAAAAATAACTAAAGATTTAGCCACCATAGTGGACTATAATTACAACTCCATCATTTCTTGACAAAAAAATGGCAAGGGTTGGAAATATCATGGCTGGGCCGTATAAACGCAGCTAATGCATATATAGTCCCTAAAATCATGTATCTTTTTAGAACAATCCCTTTAAGAGTCCAAACCAAATATTTAACTCAACTTCAAACAATACTAAAGTTGTATATTTGGCAAGGCAAAAGACCGAGGATAAGCCAACAGATACTTAATAAAAAATCAGAGAGGGGAGGAGTTTCCTTCCCAGATGTTGTTGGTCTCCATGAAATGGCAATGCTTTTACAATTTTTAGCATGGGATACACAAACAAATAACTTCCCACTCTTGTTTCAAATAAAACAACGAGAAAAAAACGCAACTGTAATTTGTTTTCACTATTTTGGGCGCACACAAAATCCCTCAAAGAACTGACTAAACTCAGTTTGAGTCCTCTGATAGTGAACACTATTACTTCTATAATTAAATTTAAAAATAAAAATGCATTGAAGGATACTCTGCTACCATCCACTCCCTTAGAGACTTTGCAACTCTTAGTCCCAGATATTAACTTAAAAAACTGGTTACAGAATGGTATAACGTACTTAAACAATATACTAGGGCAAGATAAATTACTTTCGTTTGATAAGATAAAACAATTATATAGTCTCCCACAAGAAGACATTTTTACATATTTGAGACTGAAAGGACTGGTTGATTCTTCTGGGGTGCACCCTAACACGCTCATTGAAGACTGGCTAGGGACACACAAAAAGTCACCAGAACTACCAGATTAATTCTGCAATTGACAAATAACGAAAAAGACCCACCAGTGATTAAATGGGAAACTGATTTGGGCGTGTTGTGTGCTCTGGAGGAATGTAACCAGTCTTTCCTATATACTAAAAAATGTATACATTCTCTCAATTTACTTGAAACACATCATAAAATCAAACTTCATTGGTATCTTACACTATCTTACAATATACTTCATAAAATAAATATCAATAACTCTGACCTATGTTGGCGGTGCCTATTGGCTACTGGCACAATAAAACATATATGGTGTGAATGTCCAATGTTGGATAACATGAACAAATCTCTAAACAGTATAATGAAGGACCTTTCCTTGGGAATAACTCTAATTACTTCACAAATGTTCCTTTTTCACATGAACCTTTCTACCTTTGGAGAACAAAGAAGAAGCCTACTTATACATCTTTTCACAGTAACAAAAATCTTCATCGCTAGAAACTGGAAAAAAAACGGTCCAATAGTTTGGGAAGAAATAATTAATCAGATTAATTTCCAATATACAATGGAAAAGGGAATATACATAAGACAAGATAAGATAGGTGAGTGTGAAAAAATCTGGGCTCCCTGGGAAACATATACCCGTACGAGTGATTGAGAAAGAGAACTGTAGTCAATAGAAGTATCTTTCAATAGTGGAATAAAAAACAACTATTTAACCATGGTAAATTATATAGATAAACAGGCCCAGTTTCCAGATCCCATCTTGGATCCCCCTCGGTATTATCAAAATGTTTATTATTCAACAAGGGGAGGAGGTAGATTTGAATAATGAGGAAGGGGGGGAAGGAAAAATCTGAATAAAACGTTATGAAGGGGATAAGGGGAAAATTTAAAGGAAACAGAAAATGAGACACAAGGATGAACTAAATAAAACAAAAAAAAAACCTAGGTATTTATAATCCCATTACAAAAATTGAACTGAGTGTCCCTAGAAAAATAAATAAATAAATGCAAAGTTGGGAGTATAATATTGGATATTGTTGGTATAGAATGTAATGTATCAGTTTATTTGAATTATTGTGTAAGCGATCATTGTACTGTAGATATATGTGTATTTATTATCAACGAAAGAAAAGAATAAAGATATATTAAACAGAAATGTTCCTGTGAACACTCAGGCAGTGAACTATGGTGAAAATACATCCAAATTCCAAAGATCAGGCCAAATTAGCTGAGCTATAAAAATCATCCAGCCCTCTGTACACACTGCCGGGATGCTCAGATCTCCCCCACCTGTTAGCAATAGAAAAGGATTTTCTAGTGACGGAAATCCACCATATAGATGTGTATGCTTATGGTTAACTGTTTAGTTAACAGACCCCAGTTTGCATGCAGTAATCAAGTACTGAAGCTGAACTATTAACCTCCGTTGCCATGTTACTGTGTTGATGTGTGTATAATTGAATTTGAATATGCACATCAATTCACTAATAGATTGACTTTCAATTCAACTTTATTCATAGTTAAACCTCGTTCTCATCCAATCTCTGTATTCTACTAAAAACCTCTTCAAAACTGATACTTGTCCATGTGACCTTCTTTTACAGGCTGCTTAATGAATTCATCATCAAACAAGTTGTATATGGATTTTGTACAGAGCGAGCTGTAATAAAAATCATTCTAGGACAAATCTCTATAAAATATGTTTTAGATGATATTAGATATGACACAAATCAAGCAGTACGTTTGATATTGAGATTATTATTGTTAATATGACAAAATATTTATTTAAGGCAAAGTTAAATTGCATAGCTGTTAAGTTAAACTGTAGTCATATATCTGGCATACATAAAGGGTTGTCACCTTTTCTCCCCAAAAATACTGTCCATGCTATTGACTCCATAGCAGTGGCGTAATAATGTAGGGGGCAGGGAGCAGTCCATTCCAGGTGGCATAGCTTAGGGGATGCTACTGGTTGGTGTGCAGTCTACCCCCATCAAGCCCAATGCTTTGATTCATCAACATGCACGGGGTTGTCAGGCAGTGTGGACTGAGGTCTGAGTGAGTCTATCACATACTCACTTTGCACAAAAGGAATGGGAGGATCAGATAAAGGTTATGGGGGAGCAGAAAAAAGGTATCAGGGGGAGAAGACAAGGGTATGGAGGGAGAGCAAGTTCAGACAAAGGGGCTGATAAGGGGAGAGAGACAGACACAGGGAATGGGAGGGAGAGAAAGATAGACAAGGGGGATGGGAGCGAAAAAGCAACAGACAAGGGTGGGTGGGAGCGAAAGAGAAGTACAAAGATAGAATATGTCATTGGTGCCAAATATGTTATGTATGCCCGCTACTCCATAAGCTTAAAATTGAATGAAAGCCAATTTTTTACTTGCAAAGTGGCAACAGTACATACATAGTTGAAATATTTTTAATGGCTATACTGCCAAAAGATGCATAATTTGTTGGCACTGTATAAATAAACAACAGCAAATATTTTATTAAAAATGAGCAAAAGATCTTAAAGAGAAATACAAATTTAATACAGCTCCTGCTTCTTTAATATAAGCAAATGTTCTTTTTACATTTGCTCTGCTCTTATGGAGATGCAGCATTTACCATATTCTGTAGCCCACTCATCTATGAGCACATATTGTAGCTTATCATGTATACACAATTTAATGTGTTGTCTGCAGCCAGTCAGTTTTAACTGTTGGTTTGAGTGCTGAGAGCTAGGGACATTCTCTCACAGTAGTGAAAGACCCTTGTTTTTAGTTCAGATCTACAATAGACAGGAGGTAACTAGCATTCCTTCTGTTGCTTAAGCCTTAAACAGAGATTCACTCTCAGTGATTGGATTAGCCTGCATGATGTATACATGTTCCAGGTATGGAGGAAATGATATGTATCTAAAGTAAAAATGACCTCCATACTAGTTTGAATGTATGCATAAATATTGTTTTTTGCTAGAACAAACCAACCTTACTTTTAACATTTAAATACATTTTAAAAGGAAAATAAATGTTTTTGTAATCCATTCAATTCTATCAAGTATTTCTGACCATATTCTGCATCAAAAATGCTTGACTATCTACAATTTCAGTTTACGAGTCTACTTAATAAAGACAATATTGCAGGGGATGTTGGCATTAAATCGCCAATTTCTGCCAATTTTGGAAGAGATTTTGTCCACATTCGGATCGGGGGGGGGAGGGGGGGGGGGAGTGGAGTTTCGAGTCTACCATTCGGCAGCCAAACTGTGTAAATCAGACAAATTTGAGGGCTACTCAGATCTAGAAGTGATCCAACTGGGTTCAAAACTTGAAGCTCTGATTTTCTTAAGGAACATCGCACCAAGGACATCCCACCAGCTGTTGTGCATGGTACTCAGCCAGGTAGTATACAATTATTGGAATGTGAATGGCTTATCATACATTCTCTGTTGTGGAATTCATGGTGCTCAGTATTTTAGAAAGTTTCCCAGGGTTTGGCCAGTAATACCAATGGTTAGTGATTACTGACTCAAATATTTCAGCTGTGTTGACTAAATTCCCTGTAGTTTCTTGCTTTGGTTAATCTAATTTTAGTTTCAAATATAAATTTGTTAATGCAATTCATTTATGATCATATAAGTACATTTATCATACAAATATTGTGTTTTTCTAGACTTCAGCTGAGATGGAAACCCCCCCACTTGCGTCTCTTTCCCCACAGTTTTAAAGAATAGACCCAACTGACTTATTTTAATAAGTAGGAATTATATTCTATATTGGTCTGTCAATCTGTATCAGTTATAAGGTGTTTGGTTAGCATCCTATTTACTTTCAGAATTTCATGAGCAGGTCCACCATAATTTGCTAAAAAGGTTTAATGTCAAGGTCCATTGAACATCATTAAATTGTCCATCACAAAGTCAGTAAATTTCTTCCATGAACAATGCTGGTGCCTATCCCTGCATATTAATACCTGTTTTTTATTCCTCAATTAACGTGTCATTTCACCACGGTTCATGATTTAATCAATTGAGCCAACTGAATTTCTATGAAAAATGGTCAATTTTATGCAACATTTAAAATACAAAATAAATGACTTGGAACCTAAATAACATGGATAAGTTTAGTAAGGCATGTAATTTAATATAAACAAAGCTAGCTTCATAATTTGGGAATTTACAATCCATGACGATGAGGGAGACAATTGTTTTCAGCTGCAGATGAAATCGGCCAGATCAGGGTATAAAGCTGTATTTTGGATTTCTCTGCAATTCGACTACACAATATAGCCGATTTTTCATTGAAAATGGTTTGAGGCGGGTCAGACAGTTTACTCTTAAAGGACCAAATCCGCCCCCGAAGTTGGCCCAAAATAAAAGTAAACGCCACTTGTTTATTATAATTGCATTTAAAGTGTTTTAAATATTCACTACAGGTCATCTCCCTGACTTACAATGCATTGGGTAGGGTACAAACCAGGGGCGTATCGTGCCCCTGAGTGACAGGCTTGATGCCAGTTCAGAGTACACCCATCACTCACGTGCAAGATGTATCTCATGTATTTCGGGGGGTTTGTGTGCGGGGCACACCTAGCACACATGCAGCATGGTACAAACACATGAGATTTCACTTAAGTGGAACTCAACACACTGCTCCACAAATAATGTATAGTTTTGTGAGTGGGATGAAATGTTAATGTTTCCCTCATCTGCATCTCACTTGTGCTGACTTGTTCCCCCTGTAGAACTGTTCCTTCCACTGTTGTTGCTCTTCACCTCCAATCATGCTGTGGACTGCAATATTTGCTACAAGTGATGCAAAGTGGCAACATGTGGTTATTTGTAGAGGTGGATGAGTATGTTTATATGTGAGAGTGTAGTGCAAATGCTGTCTGAATTGTGTGTGTTTGACGTATAGGAGATTGCATGGTTCAGGAAATGTCTCCATGTCCTCGTGTTCAATGTACAGCATGTATATAGATCAAGAATGGTGGGGTTGTACCACTGAGTGTTTGTGAATGGGCGTTTAAAACAGTGTGGAATTGTTTGTGAATTTCATTGAGCATTGATAGGTGTTAGATTTGTATTTTGTTTTGTATTGAGCATGCGTTAGGTAACATTTTTAGTAAATGTTATGTTGTCTTAATGGAGGAATGAGCACTTTAAACCATTTTTTATCCCTTATGTTAACAGTCAAAAATGTATTATTTTTTGCCTGTTCCTTACTAAGTGGTCATTGAATAGTCTTTGTGCCGTAATTGCCATGCATTTCCATGTTATAGATAGGACTTTGTTAGTGGATGCAGTACTGATTTTAGCACATTTATTAATGGCATTAACGTAGGGCACTGAATTATTTTGCCTGTTATAATACCACAAATCCCATTTATTACATTAATGCACTCCATTGAATCTACCCCACTGGAATTATAGTTATCATTTTGCACATCTCTTGCTTTTTTGTAACACTATAAAATGTTGTTTTCCCAGATATTTGCTAACTTTGTGGCCAAATTCCTCAACACTTTGTGCTGGGACCATTTACATAAAATGCTGGGTGACCATGCAGCAGTAGGACTGGATCCACAAACAAGTATACCAATCAAATGTTAATGTAGATTTATGTGTAGATTAAATTACAAATATATTGTAACGGGACTTTATCACGTACCTATAATAACTGCATTTTAAAGTGAACAGATTCTTAGTGTATCAACAACTCAATAAAACTATACAAGATATCAGTTAGTGTGATATAGTGTGAGCGTTAAGGGAATGGGAAAATAAAATAATGCAAAATGGATATGTTGTATAATCCTCCTGAACTCTGTTCTGCGGTTAAATGAATTGCTTGTGCGATCAAAGTTCGCAAACATCGCTAAGATGGTGATGGCATTACACCGAAATTTGGTGTGTAGGGAAGTGAATCGTGGGTGCCATAATGGAGCGCAACATGCTCCTCCAATATGGATGCTGCCCTCTTGTGGGAAGAGCATCGGAAGCAGGGCGGTATTAAGAGCATCATGGGCCTGGTGTTGAGGATTTTGGTGGGAATTTTTATGGAATTTAATAGAAAAAGAAATGCAAAGCAATTTTTTTTTTAACACAAATTAAATATTTGAATTATTATTAAAGTGCCATAATATAAACATATTGAAAATATGATTTTTTTTTAAACAATAGAAAACAGGTAAATGAAATATAACCATAATAAATAGAACATTCACAACAACCATTTTTTAAATAAATATAAAAAAAACCATATAAAAAAATTAAATATAAACATATGATACATGGCTCATATAAATAAGTTCCTTAAAGCAGGGCTTGCAAAATGTAATTTGATTAAAGGAGCCAGCAAAAAAATGTAGGAGCCAATCACACAAACATGCACACAATTCATAAACACACGCATCCTCTACATATAAACACACATACCTACATCACATATATAGAAAAAACACCTACCGCACATATACACACTCACACACGCACCTCACATATACAAACACCTCCCACACACCCACCTCACATATACACACACACCTACCTCACTTGCCTTCAATGCCTTTAAGGGGCAGCACAAAACGCAAAAAACATCTGCCCCTTTATAAAACAAAAACAGAACAAAAAACCTTGCTTGCAAGCAGAGACTGTGGCTGGTCTCCCCTCACCAATGCTGTGCCTGCAAGAAGGGTGCACAGGGAGCCGAACAGGCAGCACAGAGAAATCCGTGCTGCCTGTTCTGCTCCCCGATCAGTATGACGGGGAAGTGCTGACAGGTCACGTGACTGGCGCTCTGACATCAGACACGAGCAGGGTCACGTGACCTCCCTGCACACACTGCGGGGGAGCCGAACAGGCAGCATGGAGGAACCATGCTGCCTACCACTAGTGTCTTATTAATGGCAGTATAATATTGGCATATTATTGGGCAAACTGGCTGTGTCTTATTAATGGCAAAAAATACTGACATATAATTGGGCAAATTGGCTGGGGCTTATCAATGGCAAAATAATACTGGCATATTATTGGGCAAATTGGCTGGGGCTCATTAATGGCAAAATAATACTGGCATATTATTGGGCAAATTCACTGGGACATATTAAATGGCAAAATAATACTGGAATATTATTGGGCAAATTGGCTGTAGCATATTAAATGGCAAAATAATACTGGAATATTATTTGGCAAATTAGTTGGGGCATATAAATGGCAAAATAATACTGACATATTATTGGGAAAATCTGGCTGTGGCATATTAATGGAAAAAGTAATACTCGTATATTATTGGGCAAATTGGCTGGGGCTTATTAATGGAAAAATAATATGGGCATATTATTGGGCAAATTAGCTGGGGCATATTAATGGCAAAATAATACTGGCATATTATTGGGCAAATTGGCTGTGGTTTATTAATGGCAAATATAATACTGGCATATTATTGGGCAAATTGGCTGGGGCATATTGAATGGCAAAATAATACGGGCATATTATCGGGCAATTAGCTGGGGCATATTAGTGGGAAATAATACTTGCATATTATCGGGCAGATTGGTGGTGGCATTTAATGGCAAAAGTAATACTGGCATATTAATGGAAAAAGTAATTCTGGCATATGGCAAAATAATACTGACATACTAATGTTCAAATTGGCTGTGGTATATTAATGGCACAATAATAATGGCATATTAATGGCAAAATGGCTGTGGCAAAATAACACTGGCATATTAATAGGCAAACTGTGGCATATTTAATGGACAAACAGTGACATATTTTAATAGGCAAACTGAATGTTGAAAATGTTAATGACAAAGTGACTGTGGCATGTTAATCGGTACCTGGCAGTGTTTTTTTTTAATTGGTAAGTGATGCTGTGGCATGTTCTGTGAGGCAAAATAACATGTACTATGAGGGAAAGTGACACTGTGGCTTGTTCTGCAGGGACAGTTCTGTGGGACAAAGTGACACTGTGGTAAGTTATGTGACACTGTGGCATGCCAAATTGTGTGGGTGCAATATGAGTGCAAGCTAAGTGCTGTGGGTGCAATATAGGTGCATGGCAAGTGCTGTGGGTATTGTATGGTGCTGTGTGAAGTCATTTGGGTGCAATGTGGGTGCAGAAAAAGGGAATAAAAACAAGAAATGCAATTTTTCAATAATATTTTATTACATATACAAATAGTTGAATGTGATATAAAATAGTTGCATATAATATTAAAAAGTTTACATTTACATACAGTTTTTTTTACAATGCAACTTTATAAAAATTGTGTTGAGGGGGGCTCACTGCTAAAGACTTTGCCCAGGGCCCACTAGGGTCTTAAACCTTTAATGGGGGCAGGAGTGAAACTGATTGTCACACTGTACTGAACTTATTTTTCCTTCCTGTGGGGAAGAAAGGATGGTAAATTACATTTACCATTGCTTTTTAGTGTGTAGGCCATAAGGTACCTATTCTGATTTATCAATTTTTTTCAAGGAAGTCAAAGATAAATAAAACACCAAAACTGGGTTTAAATTAAACAAAGTAAAGTTAAAGGGACTGTCTGGTGCCTAAATTGCATCTTCCAAATGTTAATGCATATTAATGTACTTTCAAACTACTTTAAAATGCATGTTTTACATGTTGCTTTGCTTAAAATGTTATGTACTTACAGCTTGATGAAACTGTGAAATTATAGCAGTTTGCAAGAAACCATGAATGTCCACACTAGCTGAATAAAAGTCAATTTCCTTTTTTTTTTTTTGCTGCAGGAACAAATGAGAATAATGCCACTCAAATGAACGTGAATTTCCTGTCTCTCTAGTGATGTCTAGTTTGTGATTTACCTGGAGAAATACGTAGAGTATGTGATTTCGCTATTTCAAGCCACATCTGAAGCCATACCCCTGTTGTGGACTTCTTATTCATATGCCTGTTGAAATGTGGAGTGTCATGTGCAGGCCACCTTTTCAACTATTTTACTGCTCTATGTTTGTCTATGTTTTTATCCCCACTGTGCAGATTAAATAGAACTACTTTTTGGAACCTCACTGCTGCTAAAGGCCTGTTATTACGGATGTCTGTGAGTGCTTCTCATATACACTACTCAATACACAGTTGTTGTATACGTTTTTGCACTATATGTGTTTTCTATATGTATTTTATGTTGCCTGAATGACATTCTGCACACTCAAACCCTTCTAAACTACCTAGCTCTAGTGATGTCATCAGACAATGTGTTGCACTGCTAAGAGAGCTTACTGTGTACAAGAGAAAGGCTGCATCAAATCACACTGGAAAAAAAAAAAAGCCTGTGCACTACAAGCAGTAGTCTTTAACTTGTACCAAATTGAGTTTAGGCACTAGATTGTCCCTTTAACTTCCCTAATGTTCATCTTATCCATCTTCCCATCATTTATTAGAAAATTCAAGGATACATGTTTAAAATGTGTTCACGAAGAGAGAAGAACAGATATTTTGGGTTGAAAACTATCTACAACAATACATTTCTAAACCTATTAAAACCTACATTTCAACTACAAATACATTTCACATCTCTCTTATTTATCTTTCCAAACTCTGCAAAGCAGCAGACACTACATAAGTGTATTTAAAATGAAATCTTAAAATGAAGATGCTTATTAAAGTATATTCTGCAGCAGGATTAAACTCGATTAAATTACATTTACCATTGTATATTTAGTGGGCAGTCCTTGAGGCACCTTTACTGATTTGATTATCTATTTTTTTTTATAAAGAAAGTTAAGGACAAAGAAAACACCTAAACAAGCTTTCTTAATTAAAGGCAGCAGATGAAATGAAAACAAAAAATAAGAATGCAGATTATGAGTTAGATGAGTATAAACAGATATGAAGTATATTGGAGTTAATGTATAAACATTTAGACAAAGAGCACAGAACACTTAAAACGACAATTTTATTTAATTATGTATTTAAAAAAATAAGGTGGAGAGCCACCAAAAATATCGGAAGGCTAAAGTATACCTAGAACAAAAAGTAGGCAAAGAAAAATATATGAATAATAAATATATCAGAATAGGTAGGCACACGTAAATTTTAAGCCTAAGTGAATAGTTAACACATACACGTACATGGAAAGATATAAATAATAGAAAATCACTAACGGTAAGTACAATATATTAAAATCATATATCATACCATAAGAGAGGAGAAAGTTAATCCAAAATAAATAAATAAAGAAAAAAGGAGAGGTGCCCTATAGAAAGCACTTGTCTATAAATGATCAGCAGCTATTAAGATATCCATCCAACTGAGTAGTTAGAGATATATATAAGAGTAAGAGAAAAAGAGGGTGGTAGATAGCAGTAATGGAGGGTAATGAGAGTCCCTAGTCTCAATGTCTGATAATTCCTGTTCTAATGATTTCCAGCGATACACAGAGAGGTAAGAGAGGTAAGGGAAACACATATAATAATACAGCTGCAGAAGCGACAGGTGAAGGATCTAAAGCATAATAATGGAGGGCAAAATATAAACTAATAAAGAAAAAAAGAGAGAAAGCGCCCGACGCGCGTTTCGCCGTGACAGCTTCGTCAGGGGCATATGCCCCTGACGAAGCTGTCACGGCGAAACGCGCGTCGGGCGCTTTCTCTCTTTCTCTCTTTTTTTCTTTATTAGTTTATTAGTTTATATTTTGCCCTCCATTATTATGCTTTAGATCCTTCACCTGTCGCTTCTGCAGCTGTATTATTATATGTGTTTCCCTTACCTCTCTTACCTCTCTGTGTATCGCTGGAAATCATTAGAACAGGAATTATCAGACATTGAGACTAGGGACTCCCATTACCCTCCATTACTGCTATCTACCACCCTCTTTTTCTCTTACTCTTATATATATCTCTAACTACTCAGTTGGATGGATATCTTAATAGCTGCTGATCATTTATAGACAAGTGCTTTCTATAGGGCACCTCTCCTTTTTTCTTTATTTATTTATTTTGGATTAACTTTCTCCTCTCTTATGGTATGATATATGATTTTAATATATTGTACTTACCGTTAGTGATTTTCTATTATTTATATCTTTCCATGTACGTGTATGTGTTAACTATTCACTTAGGCTTAAAATTTACGTGTGCCTACCTATTCTGATATATTTATTATTCATATATTTTTCTTTGCCTACTTTTTGTTCTAGGTATACTTTAGCCTTCCGATATTTTTGGTGGCTCTCCACCTTATTTTTTTAAATACATAATTAAATAAAATTGTCGTTTTAAGTGTTCTGTGCTCTTTGTCTAAATATTTACCCTTCGGGTTACCCCCGGCCTTTTCCAATACGTAGCTTTGCTTTGTTGTATAATGTATAAACATGGCTCACACGCCGATAGCAAAAAATAATGGATTTAATTGGCAGGTCTTCCTATGTATAAAGCAGACAACAGATACATTTCGGGTCTGCGCCGCTTCCACTGGTTAAGTAATTTCTTGTTGTGAGAGTGTAGCCAATGTTTAAAAAAAATCAGGCACTGAAAAGATGTCTGAGCACACTATGGCTGTTCGCTTTACCAATTCTATATTTGCAACAGCATAGCATTTTTCTGTTTTGCGACTACTTTTGTTTACAATATATATATATATATATATATATATATATATATATATATATATATATATATATACAGGCCCGCCATCAGGGGGTGACGGGCGATACTGGCCATGCCAGGAAAAAAAATTCCAATCCACCACCTCTGTTAAGCCGGTCCGCAGCTGTGAGAGGAACCTAGTTACACAGGCAGACTTACACACACAAACACATCGACACACACACAAAACACATTTACACATGTAGTCACACTTGTACATAGATACATACTGATTTCTCTGATACTTAAACACCTACATACACAGTCACACTTACACACGCAGGCAGATACTAACACACGTAGGCAGACACTAACACAGGCAGGGGTTTGGCCCCCGATCTTCCTCCATGCACCTTACATCAGCCAATGTGCTTCTGAGTTCCCGCCCTCTGACCCTTGCGCATGACCCCACGCGCAGGGTAGAGGAGGGAAAATCAGCACTGCTCTGCAGAAAATAAATTTACCGGTGTTTAAACACTGGCGCGGGACAAATTCCACATGTAGTTGCAGGTGCGTTTACCGCTACATTATTATGCATTATTTCTCACTGGAAAACTGTTTTCTCTGTAGGCATATTATGATGCTCTTAAAAATTGTATCTTATCCGTTATAATTACACTTAACAGCTGGGCATAATAGTGTTATAAGCAAAACTCAGTTGGCATTCCTTCCTTCCTAAATGTCCACATGGATCCCTTAAGACCAAGTGTTTGAATTCACCAATTTAGTAATAATTATGATAGTTAATAACATTGATTTTTATGGTTTATATGTTTTTAATTTAATAAGATACTGTATATTGACATTTTCAGTTTTTTCACATTAAATATGTCAGTTTCATTTTAAATGTGTCTTTCAGAATTCAAACAATCAGATATTATTATTAATACTATTACTTGTGCCTTTCGGTACTGTAGCAGTGTTGCAAAATGTAGTTAATTAATAAGATCCACAATAGAGATATGGTATTCTAATAATAGCTGGACGTGTATTATGTGAATCCACGTAAAATAATATTATGATTGTCTCTACGATTGAAGCTTTAAAAAAAGTATTTATTTAGCTGTATGAAGCACATACAGAACTTATATTTTCTTTTCCTGATTTCTATTGTGCTGTGTCCAAAATTATCACTTTGTTTTGATCACTACATGAATTTTAAGAAATGCGATAAAGTTTTTTTAACGTAAGTCTATTCAAAAACAATATAATTATTCCCATTCTTTATATTCTTTGTATAACTGCTACACATTTTAGAGATTGATGGTTTCTTAACGCTGGGCATCTGCTGCCGGGATGAATACTTTATTATTACCATCATGCTTTTACATATTTAAAAATAGAAGTATTGCTAGGCTGACACATTTACGTGTGAATAAAAAGATCAGTTTTTTTTTTATAGACTTTTTGTATGTGATAGGGACAGAAAAGGTATATATAAAGGAGCGCAAAGTGAACCCAATTTTAGAGTTACAAATGTTTAAAAGGATGTATCTGAAATTCGGCGACAGTGGTTAAATAGCATCAATTCTACTTAAATTAAGGCAATATAATATGTTAATTGTTGATCCACATATTCCATAGTGTACCCAAAAAAACAGAAACAAAAAAGAAACAATAGTGTTCTCTGTCTTCAAATGAATCTGGGCTGTCAGTATAACTCAATATGTAGCAAATCACAACACCCCTATTTTAATGCGTTCTAATCAAGTTATAACCCCTCACTAAAGGTGGGTCTTTAGCTTTGAGTAATCACACTTTGGGGCTGGGGTCAAAATTCTGAGTTATGATCCTGTTTGATCAGGTCAATATCCTCTTTTTGTTTTGGAAGGCAGGTAAAAAAAAGTTGTACACAGCCACCTAGTCCTGCCCACTAGTGATACACAGGAGCCAGTAAGAGAGCAGGGGTTTATCTTATGACATCACCATGCAGGCTCTGGCAAAAGTTGTAAAGTCAGACTTGCTGGAAGATTTTTGAGAATGTTGCATTATGGGTAAAATTCTCAAAAAGGATTCTGGCGATATACACCTAATTTTATTTTTACTTTTATTTGCAATTAATTCAAACATAAAAAACAGTGGCATATGTCTTATATATGTGTTTGTTTTAAATGCACGGGTAATCTAGTTACATCTTATGTAAGTGGTAGTGTCCCTTTAATAAGATAATGAATTTAAGGGCTTACATAAAACAGTGTGTGCGTGCATATACATGCAGACACAATTTGCACTTAGCCAGCTATGACCAGCTGACCTCAGGAGCAAACTTCAGCATGTGGATCTGGCAGTGAATCGAGGTTTGAAACAGAGTTTGTCACATTTACCTATTAACCCCTTAAGGACAGATGACGTGCCAGGCACGTCACGGCAAATCGAGGACTTGCCGACAGGTGACGTGCCTGGCACGTCATTCACTTAACAGAGTAAAGAAAGCGACCAGCCCCCAGAACCGATGGTAGTCGCTCTCCTGAGCGACCCCATCGGCTCAGTAGAAGGGAACAGGCAGCGCTTCCCTTCTAATGGCAAGAGCATCGGAAGTGAAAGTATTTCACTTCCGATGCTCTAGGGGGTGCCAAGCAATGCCGGCACAGCAGATCTGTATGATCTGTGTGCAGGCATGTATGATAAGTGCTCTGATGAGCATTTATCATACAGTCAAAGGCAATATTGGTAAATATTGCCTTTGACAAGTATTGATCTGCCTCCCTCACCTTACTAGTTTTAGTAAGGGAGAGAGACAGATCAGATAATGTAAAAAATAAAATAAAATAATAAAATAAAATATTTAATACAATTTTAAACACCAAGGGCTTTTATAAAAGCCATTTAACTCCTTCCCTGCCATTGATCGCTGTGTACGCAGTGATCATACACAGCAGCACATTTTTTGCTGTCTGTGCATTTTTTAGGGGTTAATTTTTTTTTACTGTAATTCATTACAGTAAATCTGGTCGCAGAAGGATTTTTTTTTTTGCTATCAGCATTTTTTTTTGTCACACTAGGGGATTACGTGTATTCCTTTTGAAGCTGTCTGAACGCGTGTATAGCGATCAGTAACAGCCGATCAGTGGCAAAGGTGGTTTGGTGATTTCTCAGATTTTTTTTTCTTGTCTGTGCATTTTTATGGGTTAATTTTTTTGTACAGTACTACAAAGGCTCTTATAAGAGCTATTAACCCCTTCCTTGCTCTACATGTCAAAATTCCAAGTTGGAAAATCAAAAAGCGCACCTCTCAAATGTAGCCTTTCAACCCCCAACAAAGCTATGCATGGGTGGTTACTGAACATATATTGTGGTATTGTTTGTCAGTGACACATACCGAAATATGTGAATTTGTGTCTAAAGTACAATGTATGTGGGAAAAAATACACAATAAAATGACTACCACAAACTTTGACAAAGGCTGGTGGTAGAATTGGTGCATGGAAAGTGTTAAAATACCACCATTTAAACTAGCCTAGGGTGTCTACTTTTACAAAATATATACTTTTTGGGGTAAAATACACTGTCCTACTTTAAAAAATTCCCAAATGAAAGATGGCCTCAGGCTGACTACACGTCAAAATTTCAAGTTGAAAATGCGCACCTTCACCAAAAACTGCACCTCCCAAATTTGGCCTTTTACCCCCCAAACAACCCAACAAACCTATGCATGGGTGGTATCCCTGTACTCAAGAGATGTTGCTGAACACTTATTGGGGTGTTATTTGGCAGTGACACATACCAAAATCTGTGAATTCATGTCTGAAGTACAAGGTTTGTGAAAAAAAAACACAAAAAAATTACTACCACAAACTTTGACAAAGGCTGGTGGTAGAATTAGTGCATGGAAAGTGTTAAAATACCACAATTTGAGATAGCCTAGGGTGTCTACTTTTAAAAAATATATGTGTTGATGGGGTAAAATACACTAGCTGGCTTCAAATATGTCCCAAATGGGACATGGGTGCAGGCTGTCTGCATGTAAAAATTTCAACTTGGAAAACAAAAAACTGCACCTCACAAATTTGGCATTTTAGCCCCCAAACAACCCAACAAACCTATGCATGGGTGGTATCCCTGTACTCAGGAGAAATAGTAGAATCTATTTAGCAGGTTTTTTCGTTCGCTTTTGTCGATGAGGAGAAGATGTTTCAAATAAAAGTCAGGAAATTTGTGTATTTTTTTTTTTTACCATATTTTATTATGTTTTTTAATAATATTATAAGATATGATCAAAAAGATGGCATCCAAAGAAAGCCCTTCTTGTCCTGATAAAAACAATATATAATATGTGTGGGTACAGCCAGGGCCGGCCTTAGGGGTGTGCGGGGTGTGCATAGGGCGCAACACCCCAGGGGGCGCCCTCCCGCCCAAAGAAAGAAAAAAAAAAAAAAGCCGGTAGAGGCACTGGATGGGGGAGATCAAAAGATCCCCCCTCACCAGCCCTCTGCTCGGCATGCTCTTCTAGATCTGGGGAGGGAGCGTCTGCTTCACGGGGAGCCACTGGCAGCATGAGAAGGTGCTGCTCGGCTCCCCATGCCTGCATTAAGCACGGGGAGCTGAGCAGCACCTTCTCTTGCTGACCTGGGCTCCAAGTGAAGCTGACGCTGCTCTGCTTCACAGGGTGGGGGCGGAGCTACAGCGCTCAGCCGGTTAGCTCCGCCCCCTCCCTGTATCCACCTTTGAAGGCAGAGGGAGAGGAGGGAGGGGCAGGGGGGGAGAGAGAGACAGGGGCAGGGGGGGAGAGACAGAACAGCTGGAAGGGGGAGATAGAGATACAGAACAGGGGGGTAGAGAGAAAGAACAGAGGGAGGGAGAGAGAGACAGAACAGGGGGAAGGGGGAGAGAGACAGAACAGGGGGAAGGGGGAGAGAGAGACAGACAGGGGGAGGGAGGGAGGGAGGGAGGGAGGGAGAGAAAGACAGAACAGAGGGGGGAGAGAGAGAGAGACAGAACGGGGGGGGGGGAGAGACAGAACAGGGGGGGGGGAGAGAGACAGAACAGGGGGGGAGAGACATAACGGCGAGGGAGAGACAGAACAGGGGGGGAGAGAGACAGAACGGGGGGAGGGAGAGAGAGACAGACAGGGCAATGAAGAGGAAAGTGACAAACATGGGAAGGGAGAGAGATACATCCATGGGTGGGGGTGGGGGTGGGGGCGGCTCCATTGGGGAATCCTGCACAGGGCGCCGGAACACTTAAGGCCGGCCCTGGGTACAGCAAATGACAAAGAAGAAAATTACTGCTAAACACAAACAGCACAGAAATGTTAAAATAGCCATTGTCCAGAAAGGACAAAAATGTTCCAAAGGCTCTGTCCTTAAGGTGTTAATATGTAATATAGTGTATGCATAAATATATACAATTCTATACTTCAGATTACAATCTTTATAAACAATCTTTAAAAGAAGAGAAGGGGGGTAAATAATGTACAATAATTATAACCAAAATCTAATAAATATGAGAAAATAAACATAATGAAATAAAAAATAAAGAGATAATTATAAATATAGCCATCCATAGAAAATAATATAAATAACCCAAACATAGAAACATAATAGAGGAAAAATGAATTCCTAAATAAATAAAACTGAAAATGAGAAAAAAGGGGAAAAATCCACAAATATAAAAATAAATAAAAATGAAAATAAATAAAAATGAAATCGAAGAATACATTTAAAATAAAGAAGAACATTTATAGATATAAATAAATATTTAAAAAAATCATACCGAAAAATTCTTCTCGCCATGCCCACAAAATGTAACTTACTTGGGTCTGCCTTGTGGTGGGATGCAAAGTGAGCTGAAACACTGTGTTTCATGTATTTATTCCTTATGTTGTTCATATGTTCTCCTATACATTTGTAAAGTGGTCTGATGGTACATCCCACATATTGAAGCCCACACGGACAAGTTAAAAGATATATAATATTATTTATTTTGCAAGTAATTAATGATTCTACTGACTATACTCTTGAATGGTGGTGAGACCCAAAGTGAGTGATTTTAGTTTCTATCATCAGTTTACTGGTTATGTAGGCTTTGCATTTGCAGAACCCACTGCCAAGCCCAAAGCAATTAGTTCCTACCCTTTCCTGTCTCAAAACATCTTTTCATAGAATGCTGTCTAAGATTGGAGGCACCCCTCTTAGGTTTGTCTGTATCGTTTAGTAATAATGACCAGTTGCATTCTATTATTTTTCTAAGAAACTTATGATCCTTATTAAAATGTGTCATTAAAGCAACCTCCTGTTTTGTTTATTTTTATCCTTCTTTGTAACAAAGTCTCTGTCTATCTTGCATACCTGAGTCAGGGCCGTGTCCAATAGTTGAATAGTATACTGTTTGTCTAGGACATCTTTCTTTATCTTTTTGGCTCGTTCTCTAAATATGTTATTATCAGTACAAATTTGTCTGAACCTGGATAACTGATTCTTTGGAATATTCTTCAACTGGGGGGAAAATGGCCACAATCAAATCTAATGTTGCTGTTCAGGTCTCCTGCTTTAAAATGGGTTTGAGTTTTAATTAATCCCTTTCCTACATATATTTTTAGATCTAGAAAAGTAACCCTTTCCTTACTGTATTCGTAAGGTAATTTAATATTCCAATTATTATTATTTAAATAAACCAAGAAATCGTTTGTGGCGGAACCAACCTCGTCCCTATGTTCTGGAGAAGCCTGGTTGCTCGCCTGCTGCCTCTGGACTATGGCCCCATGGTAAAAGCTTGTATTTTCCCCTGCAGAAAGGCTTGACTGTGCCTTTCTGCCTGGGTGTTCTGTAGATTGAATCTACCTAACCAACTCACGAATGAATTGACCACCTGGGTAACGAATGTGCCATAACACTATACGTGAGTAGACCACTCTAAAGGTTCATAATGCGACAGTGACTCCAATAGTTTACTCCAACATCCATTGTTCTGTATTTACTGGATTAACTGGTAAACTGATTATGTTGTGTACATTACTGTGTGTATTGTAATTAGGTCTACTCACTCTATGTTAAATCCTATTTGGTTTGCAGTCTGAATGTCTAATGTTTTCCTAGCCCCAGTTAGTTGGAGAACTATGTTTAGTTCCATCACCCCCCCCCCCCCATTGTATACTAATGTCTGTGATGCCATGTTTATGTCTTTTTATAAGTCGGTGTGGTTTCACAAATAAAGGAGTTGTTATTCTTGCTGTACCTAACTGCTAGATGTCATGTCTATTTGGGTACAAAGAGCAAGGGTCCAGGAAAGACTTGCTGGGTGAATGCTGAGCTTTAATTGGGGGCTAAGGAGGTGATTTCACACAACGGACAGAGGGTCTACTATGTCCGTTAGAAGGTCCGTTACATCGTTCAACTCACTTTCTTCACCTCCCCAGACAAAAAATATATTGTCTATATATCAGGTGTAGAACAATATTTTTGACAGATAAAATTCTGAAAATAAACACTTGATCAGAAAAGTAAACACACAAAAAACGGTTAGTATACATCTGATTTATGAACAAAAATAATATAAAATGATATGTACATAAAATGGCCAGACTGGAAGGTAATATTAATACAATATTAAAAGAGGGGATCTAAATTGGCAGCATTACAAACATTCTCTGAGATTACCATGATGCTCATCACTGAGAGGAATCAGACCCACTAGTAGAGGTAGGGACGTGTAAACCGACCGCTAGCAAGGGGTCTGGCTCCTGGGAGTGAATTTTAAAAGTCGTGTCTGATTAGGGATGGGTGGATGTTCTAGCACCCTTTAGCATCCTTTTGCCAAAGTCCTATTTTCAGTTTTTACTTTTGTGCCACAGATATAGAGGTAAAAGTGGAAAAGAAATGTATTTAATAAAAGTTTTCTGTATACTTGTTAGCATAAATAAACTTTGTGATGTTTAAACAACATGATAATAAATGCAGTAATAAGATTAATTTTGTTTTATTTGTAAAATAATTTGATGCTACTACTTCTCTGCCCACAAATTGTGTCTCCTGATACTACTTAAAAACATTAAGCCCGTAAATAGTTGTTTGGTACCAAACAAAAAAAAAAACATTATTTTTTGTTCCTGTGACCTGATAACACAGTGATCACAGACGCAAGAGACTCAATCTGGTTCTTTATAGACCCTGTGGATCTCTGCCTGAAACTAGCAATGAAAAAGTGCATGCACAGAGCAAATTTGCTAAATGTACATGGAGCTCACGTTTATGTGTGGCCTCATCTGACATGCTGTCAGATGAGTATCCTGCTTTGGTTCCCTGCAGAAGGATGTTCAGCACAGTGCATCACAAGGGGCCATGATGCACTGCTGTTCACAGTACATTCTATGCTTTCAACATGGTTGTTTGGGTCATATTTGTGAGGATGACATAGAATGTCCTTAAGCGGAAGCTGGTTAAATAATGTTTGGTTATTGATGTATGATGTGTTGATGAGGTAGTTCCACCTACTGTATCCAATACTCATTTTTCTAAAGTATTTGATCTGTTTTTTTCCCCTCAACATTTCCTATCTCTTAAAAAGGTTAACAGAGTTATTGCTGTTGTCCTCCTTTCTGTGTTACATTATGGAACACCCTGCTGGCTGAAACCACTCAGCTCTGAATTCCAAACGCTTGAAATGGCACTTTCTCTGAGGGGAGCTTGAAAACTTCTGCATAGGAAGGCAGCCTCCCTCCAGTATACTCCCATTGATGCCACTGAATTTAGTGGGTGAATTTATATTATTTTCAAAGCAAAACTATAGCAGTGCATTTCAAATATATCAAAAACATGTAGAGCATATAGAAAATGAGCTAGGTGGAACATAGCCTTCAAAAGAAAAAAGTGTTGCGAGGTGCCTTTGTCGACCTGTCTTTTCCACATTTTTTTGTTATTTACCATCGTGTCTCATTTTCTGCTACAAAAAAAGCTTAGATTTCCATGAGTCATTTTTTGCCTGCATGTACATTAATTTTAGGAAGAAATGGTATTTGGTTTAAAAAAAAGGACACAAAAAGAACTTGCGAATTCAAAAGCTTTACAGTCCATCCTGGCATGAAAGCTTTTTTAAAAAAAAAAAATGAAAATATTAAGCTTTAAAATAATTGTAGCAATTTCATTTTGGTGAATGCATAAACACTTTATTCATTGGTTTCGATCATATGCAAGGAGGCAATAACAGAGACAGACTTTGATTTACTGATTCATCTAATGAACACTGTGTAGACGCTTGGAGAATGGACTGTTCTAAAGAGATTGAAAGTATATGGTCATGAAAGCAATGTGCTAAAGAAGTGGGAATAACAAATACCATTATTGGATTCCTGATATGAGAGCCAACAAAGAGCATTATAGTTTATTAAGGGATTAGGAGAACATGGAAATGTTTTGTTAGAAAATTATGGTGTTGTCAAATTTCAATACCATGAGTCCCAACTTCCTCAGATGCCATACGCACATAGGAACATGGGTTTAAGCTTATCTGAATCAGTATATTTATATGTTCAAATACAAATATTACATTTGTAACTTTAATACATCCTATAAATAATGTATAGTAATATTGGATAACATATTGTAACAAGATTGTTGAATTGTGTATTGTTAACCAATTGATAAGCTGCCAGCTGCTTATACCTTTTGATTATTATTTTATTTATAAAGTACCTAATAATTAATAGGTTTTATCAGATACTTAAAATTAGTGCAATTATGATTATATATATAATATATATATAAAGCACCAAATAATGTAATTTTGTATTAAATAATGATAATATTTACATTGTTTTTGTTTTTTCAGGTTTTCTTTTAGCACCAACATATTCCACTGGCAACTGCTAAAACCTATTACATCTTTTGGTGCTTTATTAATACATATATATATAACCTATTAAATCAGTATCAAACCTATTAAATCAGTAGGTGAGTATTAATAAAATATTATAATATAATAATCATCATCAAAAGGTTTAATATATACATATACATATATAGTAAAGTGTCCTTATTTGAAGGGGGAAATGTTGGGAGGTATGCCGTATAAACAATAATTAGGTTCCAGAGTCCTTTTTATACATAGACTCACAATTCAGCCCCCGCAGGGAAGTTTATCAAGATTGTTGCATTTTTAAAACACTTTACATTTTGCATTTTTATCTTCAAGTTTCCAGCTGAGAATGAGGGTAAGCATGTACTTGTGAATAAATTAAACATACCGAATTTGCTCCATTATAAGTTGACTCTATAATTTTATTATAATTTCCTTTATTGGTTTGGTTCATCAGATGATGTGATTTGACCTCTCAATCAACCACCTCTATACACAATTATTAGCAACTTCTTAGCCACCTCTCTCTCCTGCAATCTCCAAACACTTTAAAATTCTATGTGGTTCTGTCTGTAGTCTTACAATGCAGCCACCTACATCACCCACTTAGTAACCTCTGAGGTGAGTTCCCCAATATCATCTATTGTCACAATTTACTTTTATTTTTCCCTCCCCATCTTTCCTCCTGCTTCTTCACTCACCTTCTCTCATGCTTGAAAGCTTGTGAGCGGGGCCCTCCACCTCATGTTTTCGTCTGAATGTGTTTGTTTAATTTTGTTAGTAAATCCCTTCTTATGCACTGTAAATGTACTGTGTAAATTGTTGGTGCTATATAAATAAATGATAATGTAATTTAGTAAGACGATCCCCCAAACCTTGGCTCTTAAAAAAAGTAAAGGCCTGATTATCAGATGACCTTATTGGAAAAAAGTCAAAACCACTTATATTCTACCACTCACTCACACACATTATGTAAATAAAGGATGTGCAAGAGCTGGTGTAGTAAAGGATGAGAAAATAAAAAAAAAGTTCTATTACTTTATTTTCAGGGACTCAGTTGCTCCACTGAATTGTCAAGTGATCATTGTGATTGATTTCACAGAGATCACATTAATAAAATAATAAAAATGGTTGATCCTTGTCTGTCTATCTCTTAAAGAAACATTTCACCTTGTTTAACCCTTGCTTCCTTGAAGGAAGCAAGGGTTAAAAAATACATGTCCCAATAATTTGAAGTAAATGCGACGTGTATCTTAATAGATACATGCGGGTTTACTATCTGCTGTGTCTCACATCTGACAGCACTTAGTGGTTGTCATGCGCTGAATGCGTCAGCGTGCACACAGAAAATATCCTTTCATTATATTATGAGTAGATACCAAATGGAGATACAGGAAAGGACAAAACAATTAACAATGAAAAGACCTAAAGGTCTGTAACGGACCGTCTACCGGACGAAGTAGACCCTCTGTCCGTTGTGGGAAATCAACTCCTTAGCCCCCAATTAAAGCTCAGCATTCAACCAGCAAGTCTTTCCTGGACCCTTGCTCTTTGTACCCAAATAGACAGGACATCTAGTAGTTAGGTACAGCAAGATTGAACAACACTCTCTATTTGTGCAACAGCACAGACTTATATACACATAAACATGACATCACAGCATTAGTAATCCAGATAGAAATGACCATGAGTAAACCTAATTACAATACACACAGTAAGACACATAATCAACACAATATAATCAGTTTAACAGAAGGACATACACAGGGCCGGACTGGCCTACCGGGATACCGGGAAATTCCCCGGTAGGCCGCCGGCCCTGGGGCCGCTCCGACTGGCTGTAATGTTTAAAAAAAATTGTCCGCTCCCCGTGGCCGGCCGCTTAGCAGCAAAGGTTTTTTTCAGAACGCGATCAGCCGCAAGGGAGGAAAGATGTCTTTCTTCCTCCCTTTGCCGATCGCTTAATTCTCTGCTTTCAGTCTTGCCGCCGGATATGACGTAATTTGCGCATTTCCGGCGGCGCTCTTTCCCACACCCTACATGCTCATCAGCCACTTCCCTTTGCATGCAGTGCCTGATGAGCAGAGTGTTTGGGAACTGCCCAGCAAAAATTTTGAGGTACCAATTGTTTAAAAACACACCACATTATGAAATTAAACACTCAATTATAATAAACTGTGAATAATAAAACGGGCTGGTAAGGGTGCAGAAAGTCAGTAAATTCAAAAAATGCTGTTTTATTATTCACAGTTAATTACAATTGAGTGTTTGCAATATATTTCTGGTCCATTCATTTAATACTTGATCCATTATAATTCCCACTGACTTTCTATAATAAAAGTGCATTTGCAGCATCACAGTAGATTTTTTAATGTTTTTTTTTTTACCAATTATTTAAAAATTGTTTAAAATATACTATACACATATTTACATTGCATTTTGAAAAAGGACCTGATGACTCACTTTATATTATATTTATTTCTGAATATCAGGTCAGCAAAATATGAAATGGCAATGGCATTATTTTTGCATAAAATAAAGTGGAGGAATGATTATATTTATGTGACATTTATATGTGTGTGGCCCATATTAAAATATATCATTGTACCTCAGGTGGGGGGCTCAGGCAATGATATATTTTTATATTATATTTGTGGTTGAAAGTATAGCGTTCACTTTGGGCTGAGTGAATTAGATATGTTAATATTATATTTTTGTGTGGAGGAGGAACTGTAAATAGAGGGGGCTGCAATGGAGAGCGAATTGTAATTTGTAATGTATTTATTAGGTACGGTGGAGGGAAGGGGATGACTGCATTAGGTAGTGTAATATATTTATGGGGGTATGCACTTTATGTGGAGGGAGTCTAGGGTAATGGTATTATATATTGTAATATATTTTGCTTTACAGTGATTATTTAAATATGACTAGTTAGCGAGCTATGACTACCCTTTCTGTTATGCCTAGCCAGCATCATGGAAGCCCTTTGGCTGGCTATGTATAATAGGAACTGTAGTTTCCACATGACATAGCTGATACTCTGTAGAGATTAGCTAGACATAACTGGGCTTTTACTGTGTGTTATTAACAGGACTTTGCCACGCCAGTGGCTAGCTGTTACTGTGTGTTATTAAGTGGACTTTGCCATGCCAGTGGCTGGCAGACTGTGTGTTATTTACTGGACGTTGCCACGCCTGTGGCTTGCAGACTGTGTGTTATTAACTGGACTTTGCCACGCTGGTGGCTGGCAGACTGTGTGTTATTAACTGGACTTTGCCACACAAGTGGCTGGCAGACTGTGTGTTATTAACTGGACTTTGCCACGCCGGTGGCTGGCAGACTGTGTTATTAACTGGACTTTGCCACACAAGTGGCTGGCAGACTGTGTGTTATTAACTGGACTTTGCCACGCCGGTGGCTGGCAGACTGTGTGTTATTAAGTGGACTTTGCCACACAAGTGGCTGGCAGACTGTGTGTTATTAACTGGACTTTGCCACGCCGGTGGCTGGCAGACTGTGTTATTAACTGGATTTTGCCACGCCGGTGGCTGGCAGACTGTGTGTTATTAACTGGACTTTGCCACACAAGTGGCTGGCAGACTGTGTGTTATTAACTGGACTTTGCCACGCCGGTGGCTGGCAGACTGTGTTATTAACTGGACTTTGCCACACAAGTGGCTGGCAGACTGTGTTATTAACTGGACTTTGCCACGCAAGTGGCTGGCAGACTGTGTGTTATTAACTAGACTTTGCCACGCTGGTGGCTGGCAGACTGTGTGTTATTAACTGGACTTAGCCATGCCGGTGGCTGGCAGACTGTGTATTATTAACTGGACTTTGCCACGTCGGTGGCTGGCAGACTGTGTTATTAACTGGACTTTGCCACGCAAGTGGCTGGCAGGCTGTGTGTTATTAACTTGACTTTGCCACGCCGTTGGCTGGGAGACTGTGTGTTATTAACTGGACTTAGCCATGCCGGTGGCTGGCAGACTGTGTGTTATTAACTAGACTTTGCCACGCCGGTGGCTGGCAGACTGTGTGTTTTTAACTAGACTTTGCCACGCTGGTGGCTGGCAGACTGTGTATTATTAACTAGACTTTGCCATGACGGTGGCTGGCAGACTGTGTATTATTAACTGGACTTAGCCATGCAGGTGGCTGGCAGACTGTGTGTTATAAACTGGACTTAGCCATGCCAGTGGCTGGCAGACTGTGTGTTATTAACTGGACTTTGCCACGCTTCCCATCATGTGTGTGATAGGTGCATCTTAAAAAGCCCCAACCTTTTTCCTTTTCTAAACTTGGCTACAAAGCAGTATGTTTTCAAGTTATACTGTGGAATTCCAAAAGTGTTTTGCACATTATGTACTGTTACAGGATTAAAAGCAGTATATTTGCACTTTTTTATCTCAAAAAATGTATTAGAGTTGTTACAATATTTAATTTCTGTGTAGTGGAGCTTTTTGCTCCTACAATTTTATTAGTACTCATTATTTACTACCCTTTGTGAGTTTGAGTAATTTATATATGTTAAGTTAATAAAATTATTTGAAACTATCCATACTTTGAAATACATTTTTATTGGACAGACACAATTGGGATATTGGTCTACTGTGATATTCGGAAACATAAAGATTTATAGTGGGGGTACAGATTATAGATGTGGTTTAATCCCCATAGGAATAAATAGACTGTGCTTACTGACTGCTCCACTTTTACTACTTTCCACCAGAATTTGCTCATTTTATATCAATCCCTATGTTTTTTCTTATCTATAAATAATCCACTCTTGAAATGAATGGTTTTCCCTTTTATGAACAAGAAAATACTGACGTTACGCTGTTGGGCTGGTATAATGATGCACTGCTATGGGGCTGGTATAATGATGGAATTCTTTGGGACTGGTATAATGATGCACTGCTATGGGGCTGGTATAATGATGGAATTATATGGGGCTGGTATAATGATGTAATGCTATGGGGCTGGTATGCACTTTTTTCCAGGGCTGGTTTTCATTCCCAGTCCGGTCCTGGACATACAATGGGGAAATCCTGCCTCACACCTTTCAGGATACAAAGGTATCAGATACATACAGAGTGCACTCAATTAAAGTAACTTGCTAAATGACATCACTGTACAACAGGACACTGAATAACTTACATGAAGACAATGGCTAAGGTGACATAATTACAGGGCTTTACAGGATAAGATACAATCTTAACCTGGGGAAAACACATTGAATGGGACAAATGCTTAAATCCTAAAGTACACATCTTGGCTCACATCCTGAATGAGCCTGTATTTGAAGTCCAGTTGAAAACAGGGGTCCACTGGCGCCCTCAAAGTGTGTACCCTCAAACTAATATATTTACAGAAAGGGTCCATAGTCTACAGGGAGTCTTCGGGCTGCCAGGCCCCTCCAAGAACCCCTGTCACAGTGGATCTTCAAATTCATTTCATGACAAGGTCTACTCAAACTTTAGGTCAAGTTTAAAACAATTCTCCAGTGCAGCTGAATGGGAAAATTTTTCCAACTCAGCTGCTTTGGTATTAAGTTTGAAATTCCCATCTCAATTCCCTGCAATTCTCCTTATTGAGTAGACCCTCTAATAATACATATTATTATCAATGAGAAGTAGCCTTTAGTAAAGCTGTAATTCCCCTTTGAATACTGTCATACATGTCCTGAACTCTATTTAGGTCATTGTGCTGTTGATGAAGATCAAAAGCCCCTGGTACTTTGAAGGGGCGAACTAGGTCCAAATCCATATCACACCTAAACTAATTATCATTAAAGGCTAAAGTGTCTTAACATGCATATCTTGGAGGAAACATGACAAAGAGGGTGTGTGATTGCACTGACAGCGACATTGCAGTGAAGCAACATCAGTGGTGGATGCTCCATATGTGCTAGGTGTGCGCCGCACACCTAACACGGAGCACCCGCGCTGTGTATTTCTAAATACATGTGTAATTCAGAAATACATCTGAAAGATGACGCTGCACTGAATTCGGCAACAGAGTCACGCACTCTGTTTCCAATTCAACAAGCATGAAAAGTATACCAAAAAGTATATGAAAAAGCCCGGAGCACGCCTGTCACTCTGAAGAACGACGTGTCTCGTGTATTTCTGGCGGTTTGCGTGCTGGCTGTTCTCAGCACACAAACACCCGGAAATACACGAGAGATGTCGTACCTGTAAATGTAATTATTTTCTTTGTCTATTATAACAATGAAAAATGATCATTGGACTTACTAACTCAATATGGCTGCCCATACCATTACAGCTTAACATTTCAACAACTGGCAGTTGAAGGCTTAATTTGGTTTTCTCCAAACATAAACCTATATGTATATATACAGTTTTTGTGGCCATGTAATTGCTGGTTCAACTCTGTGTTCACATTTGAGACTGTACTTCTGCCATATTTGGCAACAACCCTTATAAGTGTCTCTATGCCAAAGTCAGTAAACTTTAACTTGTGACCACTGTTCCCTTTTGGAGGTTGACTATGCTTGGCATATGCAGATATGATTGTTTTGAGGTTACTTCCCTTGACTCATTCAATAATTTGGCAGTTTTTATGCTAAATGCATGTGCAGTTTGTGCACTGACTATTTGGCATTTTAAGAACTTTGTTTGTTCCCTCATGTTGCATTAACCCGTTGAAGACAATGGAAGTGCCAGGCACATAACGGCAAACAAATGTGTGCTGGACGGTGGTTAAGTTGATAAAGTGTCACACGAAAGGCATTTTAGGCCATGGCCAGGATTCCTTGTGGTAGGCATCATATTTCTATATTTTATGAGTGTCTATTGCTAACTGCATTGTTTTTTTAAACAGATATATTTTCATACTCTCTTTTTTGTATTTTTATATTTATTCGGTATTTTACGTACATACTAACTAGATATTTTATGTACACTGCTTTTTGTCATTAATTTCAATACATGTGATTTGTTTACTTGAATTGATGTTCTTTTTATCTTTTTCACTGGGATAGTTAGAATAAGTAATCTATATATATATATATATATATATATATATATATATATATATATATACATCTATATTTATAGTTATATAATATCATTAATTGCTTGTTGTATTTTATTAGGAGCCCTGTCTGTTATATTTTTTATATATCTACATTTTTAGACACTCTAATATACTTGTCCTCTTGCTCAGTTGAGCACAGTGGCCTCCTACTGCTCTTTCTATTCTGGTTAGAGCCAGTTTGTTTTATTCTGTTCTATGAAGGGTAGTACAGATTTTCAGTTTCTTGGCAATTTCTCGCATGGAATAGCCTACATTTCTCTGAACAAGAATAGACTGATGAGTTTCAGAAGAAAGTTCTTTGTTTCTGGTCATTCTATTGAACCCACAAATGCTGATGCTCCAGATACTTAAGTAGTCTAAAGAAGGTCAGTTATATTGGTTCTTTAATCAGCATAACAGATTTCAGCTGTGCTAACATGATTGTAAAAGGATTTTCTAATGATCAATTAGCCTTTTAAAAATGCTAAACATGGATTAGCTAATACAGTGTGTGCACAGTAAAGATGGTTGCTGATAATGGGTCTCCTTCACCCTATGTAGATATTCCATTCAAAAACAACCATTTCCAGCTACAGTCGTCATTTACATCTTTAAAAATGTCTACATTGTATTTCAGATCCATTTGATGTTATTTTAATGGATAAAATTGGCTTTTTTATTTAAAAAACAAGGACATTTTTAAGTGACCCCCAACTTTTGAACGGTAATGGATATTTGCTTATAATTCGCCTGATGCAACATATTTATGTTTTTAAATGCCCCAGAACTGCACAATTATGCACTGTTTAAGTAATAAGATTTATTTGATACCTTTAAAATGGATCTTAACAAATTAGGTTCAAAGCACATTTATAATACAGTATACTTCTCTTTCATTTCTGTACCATGCAGAGCATAAATTATTGGCGCTTTATACATAAATGATAATGTGATGTAATGTATATGGAAAAAGGAGTTCACTATACTGCTGCACATATTTTTAACTACTGTCATTTATTCAGGCATCCTCTATATTAAAATGTCAATATTGGTATTTTAACATTATTGAAATAATTGTTAAAGAAAGAAAGGGCATTGTATACACACTACGTATGTGTCAATCACAAATTCCCTGGAATTTCAAACATGCAACCTGCTGACTAAGCCATAAGACAGATAACCAAGAAACGCTTAAACTGCAGAACATGTATTCCACAATACAATTAATGAGTGTTATCAACAGGGAATTCCTGCTCGTTTATAAAAGCTTGTTTTGCAACTGAAACTACATTTTTTATACCATGTTCTAAAAATGTATTATTATTTCAACTACAGGTAATGCCAATTATTTATAAGACCTATTCAAACACTAATGATGTGTTGGCCTAGTAATGCGGTTACTTTTTTATGTTTTTAGATCTACAAAACTATAAAAAAAATAAATGAAGTAGAATTGGATAGGCATTATGTGCAGAATAATCAATAACAATTTTCAAATGGGTTTCCGAGCTGTCCAATAATCTTTGTTTGCAAAAATGGAGGTCTCATTTTCTATAGCATTGAGTGGCATTCAGAATAGAGCCTCAGAATGTATATCCTGAACCAGAAGATTAAACAACAGCATCTCCATTCATCATGCTTTATATATAGCCCTGGCTTTGGCATTATGTTCACATTGAACTTGTTTGATAAGATGTATTTTTAGGGGAGATGAGTTGTGGTGGTTTTTGCATGTCTGTGATAGCTTTATTGTACATTTTTACTCTTTCAATATTCAGCCATTATTTTATTGCCTCGATCTGATCACATACAGAAATCTTCTTGTTATTATTTTTTATAAAAATGCTAATTAAAATGAAACTATTTTTTATATTTTTTTTTCCAGGACAGTCATCAAGAATCCAGGTTGCCTTACAATGTACATTATTGAGACGTATTATTGAGTATTTTAAATCACTTTTAGTCTGAATATTTGAATTTGTTCATGCTTTGTTAATGCTCCAAGTATTCTTCACTTGACATCTTTATTATACATCTACACATCTTTATTATATGTTTTCCTTTTCTTAAAAATCCTTACCACATAGCTTTTTATTGACATTTTGAAAATCCTTTTGCATTTTGCAACAGCTCCCAAAAATAATTATTTACATTACTTCCAAGTACTGAAAATAACACGTGTAAGGTTTATTTCTGGTATTAAAACATTTGACATATTAAGAGTGAAAAGAATATGTTGGCTGATGATCACTAACAAGCAAGATACAATCTCTTTAAAAAGGAACCCGAGAGAAATACATCAAATGATAGAACGGCAGTGGTATTAAAATCCTGTAAAATTAAAAAGATGAAATACATTGGAAGATATTCACTAAACATAAGGTGTAGTCAGGTAAATAGAAGTGAGAATAACATTTCATCACTACTTAACTATGCATTATAAAAAGCCACCCATGTTGAGTTTATGCTTCTAGAAGAGCGGAATTGGCTCTGCAGAATGCATCTTCTAGCAAGAAAAACATACCAAGTTTTCCCCCATAGTGGTTAATACTTATTTATAACTACACAGAACACAGCTTGTCAGGATGAGGTGTGGCTCTCAATGAGAATTAATTAACACAATTGCAAAATATGCTTTATTCTACAAAAATAGATGAGTGAATGTTTTTTTATCATAGAGGGACTGCCTTATACATAATTCCATCTGCAGTTTAGAATAATGTATTTCACATTCTAAAATTAAATTACTATAAAGGAAATGTCATTTATTCACAGAGTTAGGTAGAATATATGTTGACATATGTAATGAATTATGCTAGTACTAAGAAAATTCATACTTTATCTATATGAGCCTTTCAGTATCTCCTGAATCTCCAGAATAGCTTTTGAAGATCCCAACTTGTGTTTTTAAAAAAAGTATCAGTTTTTTTTTTAACGATACATCCTACCTCTGTGACACAGGTTTCTTTGCTCTGGACTTGATTTGTATTCCTTTGTGGCCACAAAATGACAGTGTTGGATCACTTATTTAATGGATAAACGTGATTTACTGACCTGGAGAAATGTACATTCTTAGGTCAATTTCTGAACGTTCTCCCAAATTCATGTTACTTTGTATATATATATATAAGTAACATTTGTTTCCATACAAAGGGTTCTATCCAAGAGTGAATATAACATAAATTCTATTGAGGATAATATTTCCGATTGAGCGTTTAGAATTTGGTAAATCAGAAATCACATGACTCATATTTTTTTTTTCATTTTTATTTTAACTGACATGTTTAAAATTGCTTTTCAATACTTTTATAATTGCTCCAGAATAAAAATGGTTAAGTCACTTAGTACTTCACTGATACAACACATTCATTTTACATGAAACAAAGTATTGAAACTATTAGGCATCTGTTTAATAAATAGTGAAGACAAGCAAAGAGATTAATAGACTGGTGAGCAAATAACAAGAAAGCCAAAAAGATGCAACTGCTATAATTTGATATTTCTGTGGAATGTGATGTTCTGCATGAGTAATTACATAGAATGGAAAATAATTTGTCAAAACTAAATAAATAATCGAGAGTAGTGGCAAGGAGGTAGGAGGAGGTTTCTATTTTTTAAGCCTGTGTGTAAAATGATGTCATTTCCTAAACTTTGCATGTATTAACTCTACACATACGGATTAATGGGGCTCATGGATAAGCTCGGTGCAGATACCGACAGTGCCAAACACTGACGCTATTGGTGTGTGCACCTATGTATAAATCATAAAACAACGTTATAGAGGGTTCACACTCACTTGTGGAGTGATCTCCTAAAGCCAAGATAAAGCAATGCAAAGTCCAGCACTTAAGTGTTTAAGGATTTATTCAAGCTGCAACGTTTTAATCCCTTGCAGGATTTTTTTCGAGCTATGTATAAATCAGACTCCCAACAAATACTGGAAGACTTCCGCCAGCTACATACTTTTGGGTTTGTGCCAGCAGTCATTGCGCTGGTGCAGCCAATGTATGAAAAACCAGGGGCTGAAAATTGTGAGGGTTTATATAAAAAGGGCACAGTCGCAGTTGTACATAACAACGATTGTGCCTTTTTTTTACCCTTTCCTAAATGTTTTATTGTGTGAGGTTTTTTTTTTTTTTTACATGATCCTCCAATGTATCAAAGGTTCCTACAGATACTAAAAACAGAGTTATGTAAAAGGGTATGTTTATAGCTTTTTATCAAAAAATATCTGCATGTCTGACAGCTCTTCACAGCTCTTCTAGTAAAAATGAATGCTGACAGAAATAGATTTATTGTACATTCCAGCTCCACACTGGCAACAAAAGACCTAATGTTAAAAGATAAAAATAAAAGGCCTTGTGGGTACCGTCTAACCAGGAGATGGACACAAAATGAACAGGAATGAGCAGAAGTGGGTGCAGCTTCAAATAAATTGAATTCCAGTCAATTTCTTAGATTGAGTTCCTAAAATTCAGCCATAGGTATGGTTATGTTTGAGCTAGATATGCTGTTCAAGAGACACTTTTATAAAATGCAGTTAGTTTGATTACAAAATTGAAAGGTTTTGATGGAGAAGTCAAAGTATTTTTCATGAGGTAAGAACTGTACAAAAAGCAATATTATCAAAGATAAGATTTTAACATACTAATTGTAAATGGGAAGTATACATGCACTTTTAAAAATATGATTTACCAGAATGCTCATTGTAAAGCTATTGTTATGATACTTATATATTTATAACTAGATATTTACAAATTAGTTTATATACATTTCTGCAAAGGAAAATACACTATGAATGTTATCTGTTTTGGGAGATATAATTCTCCTCTTAAAATGCACAAGTCTCTATACTTTTAAAGCATAAGGCTTAAAATGTACCCAAATACAAGAAATCCTCTGATGAACAGGAACAATGTTGCAAAATATCCACAACAATTAAAAAGTTGTTATAATGCATTTACATTTTTGAACAGTTTATCTTCAAAGACATTTCACAGTACAGGCAGGTCCATAATATTTATACTGTGACTATACATTGGCTTAACAAACTTCACAAATAAAACTTTATTAAAAGTTATCAGAATGCTAGATATATTTCTAACTTGTTATGCACAGCCCCCTGCCCAGGTACTCAAAGGTGGAGTTCGGGGCACAGTGAACCATTACCGCACAGTTCATTTTAAATGTTCTTTTTTAACAAGGCTGTCATCTCGCAATTCAAACTAGGACTTTAGTGAATAGACCCCATTGTCTAGAAATTTAAACAGTTTGGAAACATTTAAATTGTCACTTTGGGTTAAAAAATAATAATAATCACAAAAATCAGTGATTTGTGTAAAAATAACAATGGCAATATACTCTATATGACATGAGTCTGTTCTGTTTGGTCATCTGTTTCTGTGATTTTACTTTAAATTTATATAACTTGCCTAATGTGATTTTTTAAATACTATTTTCTAGTTATTTTCATAAGAGAGAGTTCTCTTTATGGCACGCTACTTGCTCTAAAGTATGTCCCTAGTCACCATGCTCAGGTTATGCAGCTATGTTTATAATTTTTAGTCTTTATTAGATATCAGTGACATTTGGCACATCACAACCTAAGAGATTGTATATAATAATTCCTCTGCTTCAACAAGACACACACGTTTCTAGGCTGCCTGCAAGATAAACTCTTTGCAGTATCAAGAGAAACTGCCCTCACATGTAATGGACATATATTTGAAAACAATACGCTTAAAATATGTTTCCCAAATGAAACACTATGAGGCTAAAACTCATAGGAACACAATGGCATGCATAAAAGTATAATCAATATTGCTGACTTGTTATCCTAGCAGTCATATATCATACCCCTTCTCTCTTATAGGCAGTGCATGCTTTGGGTACAGGAGAAAAGGAAAAAATAATAGCACAGGTCACTTTAATAAACATATTTACAAACATTCATTAAAATGTATTATCATGTATGCACAACTCCTTTGTATTAAAACACCCTTCTGGACTTTCACAGAATTAGGGTGGTCCATTCCTCTTTATTATTGGTCATAAGCTTGATAGCATCAGAGCTATTGTCACTTGCTGTTGGGAACTGTAAATCTGAAATAGCAGGTCTTCCATAAATGGAAAAAAACAACTTTAGTTATAATTTAACCAATTACAAAATTAATAATAGTCTACACAATGTCTACCAAACTATGGGCCGAAATTATTGTCCCAAAGTCCCGAATGATTTGGGGGACATCGAGAACATATTGGAAGCTGAATTTTGAGCTACACAATATCCCCCGATGTGACCCTGAATACTGGCGCAATTCGGTCATCATGGTCATTTACATGTGGATTGCTTCTGTAACCGAAAGCAGCCTGAAACACACCAAACTGAAAACTGCCTCTTTTGTCCTCATAGAGTTCTATGTGATGATAGAGAGTCATTTGGGGACGAATTCGACTATTATGCAAATAGCCAAACTCCTCCTAAGATGAAAAAAAAGACAGAAAAAAATGAAACTAAAAGAAGAAGATCTGCCTAGGAGCAGTGCCAAGCAGGCTTCAAATGAAACTAAACGTCGCTAAGTGCCAATTCATGCCATCTCCCCTCCTCTTTTCAGCACATATATTAATACCTTCGCGACAATGGACTTGTCAGGCATGTCCAGCGGTGAATCAAACGGTTTTCACGATCAACGATCGCGAAAACCGCTTTAATGGTGCTGGTCTATTGCCTCGATGTTGAGGCAATAGCCAGCACCAAAATTTATTTTCTGGGGCACCCACGATCGCCCCACGGAGCAGCATGCTACGTCAATATGGCTAAGTCCTCTTGTGGTCTGAGCTTCGGAAATGAAAGTAACTTCACTTCCGTCGCTCTGAATATGCTGCTTGACTGCCCCTAGTGGCAGTCAAGCAGCATAACAATGTAAAATATTTTAAATAAATATTTAATTAGTATAAAACTGGTTAAATAGTTAGATTAGCCTATAGGGTTAAAATTAAATAATTGTTAGCATAAGGGATGGGGTTAAAATTAAATTAAATTATATTAATGGATAGCATAAGGGTTAGAGTTGGGGTTAAATTTAGTGTTAGGGTTAAATTTTGGGTTCGGATTGGGGTCAAAGGTTCAATATAGGAAAAAACAAAAAAACATGGAAACATGCATATTTCTGTACTCGGGACAACATTTAGCAACTATTTAGATGGGGTCATTTTTAATGATTGTATCTGTGTAAATTATATTTTAGGTCAAAGTTACAAAAAGTGTTTTTTTTTTAATTTTTCATCATATTTTATGATTTTTTTGTAGTAAATTATAAGATATGATGAACATAATGGTATCTAATGAAAGCCCTTCTTATGATGATAAAAACAACATATAATTTGTGTGGGTACAGTATGTGAGAAAGAAGAAAATTGTAGCTAAATGCAAACACCCCAGAAATGTCAAAACGGCCATTGTCACCAAGGGAAAGTCAAGGTGAAAATGTCTTGTCACTAAGGGGTTAATCTGGCCCACACTTCCCCAAATCGCCTGTGCATACAATCTCCCTGTGTTTTTTGGGCCACATTTCTTATTATTACTTGTCTCTATGGTTCAACCTTCAGCTACGACTTTGACTTAGCTTTAACTCTGCCTGTTTCGATCCTCAACTACCACTTGGACTTCGCTTACCTTCTTGTTTGTCCTTTCCATTCCCCACTCCACCATTTCTGGTTACCACTGGGTAGCGCTTGTGCCGCCCAAGTCCCTGGCAAACAGTATCCTGGGCTCAACCTTCGGGTACATATTTGCTGGGGTGAACACCACATTAAACTATTCTAAAGGTAATCTACAACGTGGGTTGGCTTTTCTATAGAACGGAGTCCTCCTGGTCACTCTTGGTAACACTGATATGGCAGGAAAATAATTCTAGCTAATAAAAATGTGCCCACACACTTTTGATTTGATATTTTGATAAAATGTAATAGTAACGGACTGCAGGGTAGCACACCGTCATATATTCAGATATAATGGATTTAAGAAATTGAAGTACAAAAAGTTTACTCAATTCTGTGTGGCTATGATAGCTTTCTTTTGAGCTTTATTCAGAGTTTAAAAATATATCAACCTAATTTGGTCAAAATAATAAACATCTCCCTATAGAGTAAAATAATAACAAAGGGATCATTGAATTGTCAGCGCCTAAAAATCCTGTTATACAGACGACATTACATTTGTTACAAATATTGTATAACAACATTTACTGTGTGACAGTATTGTCAATTAAGTCAGAAGAAGATTTCCAACTAGGGGATAGTAATTAGAGGAAGTCGTCTACTGTCTAGAACAAGATGAGGTGCATTGGTTCTAAAACTCTCAACATGAGCCAGATAGATAAAGAGAGAAATAAATAAGAGATACTGAAATTGAAAAAGTTACTATTTTTTGAAATTTCAGAAAGAAATTCTGAACGATTCCTAAACAAATGGCTGAAAACCATGCAAGACTAAAACAAAGGTGATTTTCTATACTTACACAATATATCTTTGTTGTTTTAAATTCGATACAAATTGTCAAATGTTTCTTGTTATTTCAGTCATTAGGAGAACAGATGGACCAGTCATCCAATAACTGTTTCCTAAAAATGTAGTATAGAAATGTATTCTTTATTTATAAAATGTAGATGCTTGTAGGTCTAGCTTTCTTTATATATATCAAGTGTAAAAAAATGACAAGTTCAATCATAGGGCTGCCCACTTCACCAGAAATGATCTAGAAAATACGAATCTCTGGAGAAGCTTGCGATTAAGCATTAATGTGTGAGATGTGTTAAGCAGTTCCATCGGCTTTGCATATTAGAGATATGAACAATAAAGTAAGGAAGCAGGCTGTGGTGAAACCCTTCATTTAATGGTGAGTTCTATAATCAAATGTTAATTTCTCTTTATATCCATTTACCTACTGGTCTGTGTAGACAGTAAAAGTATGAACATTGCATTGCTACAACTATTAACTAAAACATTAGAAACTACAACAATATATTTATAAGATATAACCCAGATAATAAGATATAACACCAGTAGTGTACCTATCTTGCATTTCTGGTTACCTATATTTTTAAGGTTTTTTTTACATTCATTCTTCCTTCTGTTTTTGTATCCATTTATATTAAATATTTACTTCCATGGAACTAGCAAATACAGTTTCCCTGAGGGAACACACATTTTTTGCCTTTACCTAGCAGCACATAACCCTCTTATCTTGCCTTTAAAGGTGGATAAAGTACTATTCTGTACACTGGAATTAACTGATTTTGCTTTAAACCATAACAGAATAGTTTATGTCTAAAAACCATAAAGAAAGATTAAAACAGAAAAATGTGTCCATTCACAGGTATAATATCTAGTTTTCTTTTTCTTGTAATTAAAATAACAATTTTATAATTTAATACTGTGACATTATCACAATTTGTTATATCTGTTATCCGATCCAGCTTTAAATACAGCCTATATTATTGTTACCAATTGTGTTTAGATCAGTGTTTTTCAACCACTGTTCCGCGGCACACGAGATGTTGCCTGGTGTGCCGTGGGAAAAATTGAAAAATCCGAAATATTAAAAAAAAAAAATGTCAAATTTTCGCCCACTAGGCGGGCGCCGGACTGTGTCCTGGGCAGAGGCGTCGCTAGGGGTGGGCTACTGGGGCTATAGCCCCGAGTCCCCCCTTCATAGCACCGAATGGAGACTCTGCTTGCCGGATGTCAGGTGGACGGACATCCCCGGAATGGCAGTTGTCCCGTGTTATAGATGGCCCTGTTACTTAGTAAGATCCAATGTATTATTATAGTACTAAAAGGGTCTAGGTGTGTGTGGGTATTACTGGGTTCTGAGTGGCACAATATAGTCTTGGGCTATGATTGGCACAATATTACTGGGTTCTGAGTGGCACAATATTCTTGGGCTATGATTGGCACAATATTACTGGGTTCTGAGTGGCACAATATTCTTGGGCTATGATTGGCACAATATTACTGGGTTCTGAGTGGCACAATATTCTTGGGCAATGATTGGCACAATATTACTGGGTTCTGAGTGGCACAATATTCTTGGGCTATGATTGGCACAATATTACTGGGTTCTGAGTGGCACAATATTCTTGGGCTATGATTGGCACAATATAACTGGGTTCTGATTGGCACAATATTAATGGGTTCTGACTGGCACAATATTACTGGGTTCTGAGTGGCACAATATTACTGGGTTCTGAGTGGCACAATATTCTTGGGCTATGATTGGCACAATATTACTGGGTTCTGAGTGGCACAATATTCTTGGGCTATGATTGGCACAATATTACTGGGCTATGATTGGCACAATATTACTGGGTTCTGAGTGGCACAATATTACTGGGCTCTGAATGGTACAATATTCCTGGGCTCTGAGTGGCACAATATTACTGGGTTCTGACTGGCACAATATTACTGGGTTCTGACTGGCACAATATTACTGGGTTCTGAGTGGCACAATATTACTGGGTTCTGAGTGGCACAATATTCTTGGGCTATGATTGGCACAATATTACTGGGTTCTGAGTGGCACAATATTCTTGGGCTATGATTGGCACAATATTACTGGGATATGATTGGCACAATATTACTGGGTTCTGAGTGGCACAATATTCTTGGGCTATGATTGGCACAATATTACTGGCATATGATTGGCACAATATTACTGGGTTCTGAGTGGCACAATATTCTTGGGCTATGATTGGCACAATATTACTGGGTTCTGATTGGCACAATATTCTTGGGCTATGATTGGCACAATATTACTGGCATATGATTGGCACAATATTACTGGGTTCTGAGTGGCACAATATTACTGGGCTCTAAATGGTACAATATTCCTGGGCTCTGAGTGGCACAATATTACTGGGTTCTGAGTGGCACAATATTACTGGGTTCTGACTGGCACACTATTACTGGGCTCTGACTGGCAAAATATTACAGGCATCTGACTGGCACACTATTACTGGGCTCTGAATGACACAATATTCCTGGTATCTGACTGGCACAATATTACTGGGCTCTGAGTGGCACAATATTACTGATATCTTACTGCCACAATAATTTTATATTTTTTTCATATTTCTGTTTACTTACTATTTCATAATAAAGTAATTATAAAATACTTTCTTTGTGTTTATTTGATTCCTATTCAAGAGAATTACTTTATATATAGTCAATATAGGCACAGAGTTAAATTTTTTAACATTTTCTAATGGTGGTGTGCCTCGTGATTTTTTTCATGAAACAAGTGTGCCTTTGCCCAAAAAAGGTTGAAAAACACTGGTTTAGATGATAAAACATTGAGCATGTGGTTCTTATGTTCTTTATGAAGTCTGGTTCTCAGATTGCCCATTAATATGCCACAGCCAATTTCATCATTAATATGCCACTGATAAGCTAATTCATTTGCCACTGTTAGTTTGCCCATTAATATGCCACACCCAGTTTGCCCATTAATATGCCATTGAAAAATTGGACATTAATATGCCACAACCAGTTTGCACCCCCCCTTTTCCAGTACTTACATAGCTGCTCCGTAGCGCTCAATCTCCTACTATCAGTATTTCCTCCTGCGCACTGTGTAGAGGCGGAGGGAAATACAGCCAGGACTGTGTGCTGCCGACTGCTGCACTAGCGTGACTGTCTCCGTGTGAGATGTCACGTGGGCAGCGGGCCCGTGTTCCCAGTTGCAGACCTTTGTTACACGACCATGGGTCAGCTGCTTTGGCCCCCCCCCCCCCCCCCGTAATGGCAGTTGTCCCGTGTTATAGATGGCCCTGTTACTTAGTAAGATCCAATGTATTATTATAGTACTAAAATGCTGTATTTTAAAATAGGCTCTAAAACAACAGAAATGCCTTACTACAGCATAAATGTCATAAAGCGCAAAGAAAAAAAATCTAAATTTGTATCTAAACAGGGCTATAAATTTAGCAGAATAGGAAAATGTCCTATTTTGAAGAGCTTGCAATATGTGGCAGAAATGTAAACCAGCTTATTAAAACAAGCTACATCTTTCCAAAATAAATATCAATGAATTTAAGGATTTTAAAGCAATTCTTTAAAATAGGGTCCATTATAAGAACTTAAGTGAACCAAACTTTAACTGCATGTTTTATGCAAGTCTTTGAAATGTTAAAACTGATATCACGCCTTCGCAGACTTCCTTTGGTGATTTTTTTCCTACTGTTCAACAATTTAACATTTTCAGAACTGTCATCTTTGTTAAAAAAAATAGCAGTAGTAAATTAAATGATGCAACACATTAATCAATCTTTCCAATTAAAGTTTCATTGCAATATATCTTGCATTCTATTTTTTCATAGTAAGAACACCATAATAAAAGCTTAACCATGCTGGGCTAAGTACCATTAGTGAATTATTAATTGCAATATCTAATATAGTGCTCTACTTTTATTTATGTATAGTGGTACATGCCTATAATTCTTCTTGTCAATATTTTCTTATTGTATACTTAGTATTCAGCATGAGGCTGCAGATTACAAGGGATCTCTCACAACCTGGGACAGCAGACCAGGGAGTATTCTCATTGCAGGGAACTATGTGGGGACTCTCTGCAGCCCATAATGCATACTGTGGACAGGATAGAGCCTCAGACAGGACTGATAGCTGAGACTGGCAGCTGAGGACATGACTGACAACTGAGGACAGGACTGGCAGCCCTCGGAGCAGGGCACTAGACTGGAAGCTGACACTGGACTGAGATAGGGTTGACACAATCTAAATCCTCCAAAGCTCCAGGGCCTGACGGATACTCAAATGCATACTACAGAATATGCAAAGACATACTCACCCCTTACTTGCTTAAATTATACAATGCTTTTATGGAGGGATACAGGCCTACCATGGATATGCAGATGGCGTTTATCTCATTGATTTCGAAAGAAGGCAAGCCCTCTGATTTACAGGGCAGTTATAGACCTATCTCCCTCCTCAAGTCTGACATGAAGTTCTTTGCAAAGATACTAGTGAACAGACTTCTCCCTTTAGTGAATCAATTCATCCATCCTGACCAAGTTGGATTCGTTCCTGACCGACAAGTGCTGGACAACATCCAGAGATTGAATGATCTCATCTGAATGGCCTCTGCCAAAAAAATATCATCTGTGCTCATATCCTTGGACGCAGAAAAGGCATTTGACCATCTCAATTGGTCCTTTCTACGTCTTACTTTGGATCACATGAATTTCTAACCAGGACTGGTTAGGGGCTCTATACTATAAACCCTCTGCAACTTAAACAAGACCTCTCCCGTAGGGCCCAGTAGGCATTTCCTGGTTAGAGACACTCACATCTATCATGAATCCTATGCCTCGCCTACTGTATCTTTTTCAGGTATTACCTATACCGATCTTGCCACAAGATCTGAAACACTTACAAATGCTCATCAGTGACTTCATTTGGAATGGCAAGAAGCCTAGGGTGGCCGGTAACATTCTATATCTCCTTACCTACTTCAGGGGCCTAGCCCTACCGGATTTGTGAAAATTATCTGGCAGCACAATTATCGCAGATAGTGGAATGGCACGCAGAGGGCAACAACAAACGATGGGTAACCCTGGAAAGAGACCTCTTTCTGCCTAAAATATTACCACACTATCTTTGGATTCTAAAAAGGCACAGACCAATTTTAAAACAACAAAGCCCCTCCATCCTGAACTCCCTGGCGATATGGGACAAACATGCTCTTAAAATGCAACTCTCCACGGACTGGTCCCCAATGACTCCCTACCTCAGAAACCTAAGCTTTCCCCCTGGGATGACCCCCAGATCTGTTTCAATGTTTCCAAGACCTGGGCCTTAACAGGCTATGTGACTTCTATGCTAAGGGTTCGTTGGTGTCCTTCAAGAACCTAAAGTCCAAAGCCCACTTTACAACCCTTTTTTTCCGATATGTCCAATTCCGGAGCTTTACACAGAGTAAAATAGTTAAAATGGTTGCTACCAGAGACTCCAAGTGGTTTGGTATATCATTATTTAAGGTATGTACCTAGCGATGTAAGAACTTGCGTTTCCTTTTTTCAATATACACTAAACCGTTGATCCTCCATGAACAATTGATTGTGAGCTGTATTGAATTGAATTGCATGGTATCTCAACTTGTCAATGTTTTCTTTTGCATTTATGCTTTTTTAAAAGAGAAAACCTAATGACAAATAAAGAATAAAAAAAAAAAGGATTTCTTAAAAGACAACAATTTAACATAATACATTTATCAAACACACACAGCCGAGTCCCACAGAGTAACAACCACTTTTTTCTCTCTTTCTCTCTCTATATGTATCATATCGTAATTCCATTCCCCACAATTTTGATCTCACCTATGGTTAGGCCTAGACATGTAGTAATGGTTTACTGCTGCAACTCATCCAATCAGGAAAAAAATAAACGGGATGTTTTCCTGCCTGTTTATATCTTATATAACTGTCAGGATCCATCCTGCTCTCAGGTTCCATCCCACATGTGGGTTCATCTTTTATCCAGTTTGTATCTGGTTTCCTCTCTGTGTTTCCTATTCTGTTCTGCATCTTTGTTATTCTTGTTCCTGGGTTCTTTGTTATTCTGTTATCCTTGTGTGTTCTACATTTCTTACATCTCAATTCTGGCACACCCAGGACCTGCCCCATCACCCACATGCACACACATTAAATGCCCCCATCACCCCATTACATAAACATTATATGTCCCCATCACATGCCTCCATCACCCCATCACATGGCCGCTTTAAGACCCTAGTGGGCCCTGGGCAAATCTTTAGCAGGGGAGCCCCCTCTCCTGCAGTTGGGCTCCTAAAATCGTTCGCTGAGGGTCCCTTAGCATCATGGACCCCATGTGTGAAAATAGCTTTAATTGAGATGATGTGTTTTATATCAAAACCTGTTTGCCTTCCTTTAAGCACATCGTGGGAGTGGATATTTTGACATGTCTTTCACATGTCAGTGAAACCATGACTACTTTATAAAAGTGGTATACCTGACTTGAGAGACTCTAAGGGCTTTACTTACCCAGCCCCAGTTAGACACGTCCCTTAATGGACATGACCAACATGCTACTGAGTACACCTGTGACACTCCCCTACACGACAGGTGCAGGGATCTTTTATAATTACACTTATTCTGCATCTGTAGGGGAGAGTGTCCCAGATGCACCTGATGGCACCTCCCCAACCAGTTGTCACCTAAATTGCTCCGCCCCCTTGTTAGTACAGCTTTGTTTTGTAATAATTATTATACCGATCTTTTTTAATGATGTCCTGTAATACTATTAACATTTAAAGGGGGAGTAATGTTACATTTTCAAGTAAATATAAATTGTCACAGTCTCAATGAGACTTAAATTACCGCTGAAATTACCTTCATATGATCTGCTGTTTTAAATATATTACGGTTTAAGCATGGAGGAAATTAAACCCTAGGATACTTCCTTTCTTCAATGTCTGCTTTTGGAGTTGATCAACATCACATAACAAATAAATAATTAGAACTCATCCTGCTTTTTCAATCTATTAAACAATGTAATATAAAATAAAATAAATATATATATGAGATTTAGACATTTTTGTATGTTTATTGTATTGCTGATAAATATATATATATATATATACAATGAGGGGGGGGGGGGGGGGAGTATTTGATCCCCTGCTGATTTTGAACTTTTTAAATGGATGTTAATGAGTCATAAAAGAGATCTTGGTGATAAGAGTATTGATTACAAGTATTCAGAAAAAATTTTAATGGCTGTTTTTGGCAGAGTGCAAGACATACATCGATATAAACAATAATAATAATTTTCATCAAGTTCCAGTTTTATGAAATGTGACATTTATATTGATTCAATCACTATTACACAAATATTTAGACTGTACTTAAAGTTAAATAGTATAATAAATATCTAATTATTCTGGCAGCTACATGGATCAAAAGCATTGTATTGTCTTGTCAAATTGCATTGATTTCAAATTAAATTAAATCACCTTCTTATTTATTTCCTCTATGCCATTGTTATCCAGCCTTTTAATATAAAGTGTTATACATTGTAGGCAAATATAAAGACAAATATGTCTTTGAAAACCCTAGGTCCAGCTGATGTTTGTTGCTAGGAGATTTCCTAACAAAAGCTGTTACTTTGTGCTCTATCTGGAATTAACAGTGTAGCATACAGTATGCTAGAAGTATATTCCACTTAACCTCTTGCTACTACAGACTAACAATTTGTGTACTCCCAAATATTTTGGTTTGACTTATTGCTGTGAGAGCTATGTGTTGTCTGTTTGATCACAAGGTGATCGGTAGCCAGGAACACTAGCCAGGAACACTCTGGCAGAGACCCGATCAGGGTCTTAATAGACCCTGTGGGTCACTGCCAAAAAATCGCGAGACCTCCGGACGTCACGTGTGACGTCACTGAGGCGTGCCCGAACCCGGAAGTTCGGGCACAGCGCGATTTAGCAAAATGTAGCCGGTGCTCGCTTTGAGTACTGGCTACATTTTCCCTGTCAGACTGAGGCCACTCAAAGTGGCCTCATCTGACAGGTGGGATCCCGCTGTAAGTGCCTGCAGCGGGATCCGAAAACAGCTCATCGTGGGGAGCCGCGATGAGCTGTTTAGTACAGGACGTACTATGCCGTCCTAACGACTTTAAGGCACTTAAAGTCAGGACAGCATAGTACGTCCTAACGTCACGAAGGGGTTAAAAAGCACTTTACATGTGAATATATACAAGTTGAACTTTTTTCCTATAGGGTAGTCTTATATTCAGGCTTTTAGTTTTTTTCCTAAAGGAATATCCAAAGTTTGGGGGGTCGTCTTATAATCAGGGTCGTCTTATAATTGAGCAAATACGGTAATATGTTTCTTATCATATCATTGAACATTTTATATTCATATGAGTAGTAATACCAAAAGTTTGGTTATTTAAACTTTCTATATGTTTTCTTGCATTTTGTCTCCTAAATAATATTATTTATTTAACTTAGAATCTGGCTTTGATTCAACTAATATATAACAAAAACATAGTCTTTTTTTTTTTTTTTTTACTAAATTAGTAAATCATACTGCAATCATATATTTCAGATGCCAGAAAGATTATTGATCATTCCATCCTACTTTGAACATATCAGTTTTACAGTAACTTTATGTCTACTTTTGGAGTTGCATTTCAATCTATAAATGAGTTTTGGATTATATTGCTCAAGTGAATAGAAGAAAGGCAAAAATCACACACTTTAATGGCTTTCATCAGGTTTTGTTTATCAAAACCTCCCATTAATTTATAAGACAGAAAACCCTGGCGGTAATGCTTTTGCATGCATTAATAGCCTATTAATGGAAACTGTGCTTAGTAACATGTATACATCTGTGTAAACATGTCTCCTGAATGGACATAAAAGAGCTCATGATTCAGATTTATTGAGCATCTACTAAACTGCATGCCTGTTTCTTTTTATTTCCGACATTAAGTTGCTCGATTGAAACAATATCCGTCACCTACAGGGCGTTCAGCACCATAATGACTTCATTAACGTTATTGTGAAATTATCCATTTTCTATAGCATACCAAGTTTGATGTCTGTGTTATTGTTTTGCAGAAATTTGGCTTAGCTTGTCTTGCTCAGGAGAGCTAAATTCATCCTTTTTAATGTGAGTAAGAACAAAGTTGTATGCAAAACCTAAACTACAAACTATAATATTTATCAGATATACTATAAAGAATCCAGGAGTATATAAACTAAATGACAAAGAAACACAAACAATGTGTATAATGAGTAATAGTTTGTTCCCAATGAAACTAGAGACAGCGGCTCAGTCTGAATTCATCCGAACGATCTCGGCTGGGCTACAAGCTCTCCCAAGGACACCAGGTATAAAGAAGGAGTACCGGACAGGGCCGGCCTTAAGTGTTCCGGCGCCCTGTGCGGGCTTCCCCCGTGGCGCCCCCCCCGTCTCTTTCACCCCCCTATGTTTGTGTCTCTCTCCCTTCCCATGTTTGTCCCTTTCCTCTTCCTTGCCATGTCTGTCTCTCTCTCTCTCCCTCTGTTCTGTCTCTTTCCCCCCGTCCCCTATTCTGTCTCTCTCCCCCCGTCCCCTGTTCTGTCTCTCTCCCCCCGTCCCCTGTTCTGTCTCTCTCCCCCCGTCCTGTTCTGTCTCTCTTCCCCCCGTCCCCTGTTCTGTCTCTCTCCCCCGTCCCCTGTTCTGTCTCTCTCCCCCGTCCCCTGTTCTGTCTCTCTCTCCCCCAGTTCTGTCTCTACCCCCTGCCCCTTTTCTGTCTGTCTCTCTCCCACCCCTCCCCTGTTCTGTCTCTCCCCCCTCCCCCTGTTCTCTCTCTCTAGCCCTGTTCTCTCTCTCCCCCCTCCCCCTGTTCTCTCTCTCCCCCCTAACCCCTGTTCTGTCTGTCTCTCTCTCCCCTCCCCCTGTTCTGTCTGTTTCTCTCCCCCCTAACCCCTGTTCTGTCGGTCTCTCTCCCCCCTAACCCCTGTTCTATCTCTCCCGCCTGCCCCTGTTCTGTCTGTCTCTCTCTATCCTCCCCCGGTTCTGTCTCTCCCCCCTAACCCCTGTTCTGTCTGTCTCTCTCTCCCCTCCCCCTGTTCTGTCTGTCTCTCTCCCCTCTAACCCCTGTTCTGTCTGTCTCTCTCTCCCCTCCCCCTGTTCTGTCTGTCTCTCTCCTCTCCCCCTGTTCTGTCTGTCTCTCTCCCCCCTAACCCCTGTTTTGTCTCTCTTCCCCCCCCCTCCCTTCCTTACCTTTGCCTGAAAAGGTGGATCCAGGGATGGGGCGGAGCTAACAGGCACAGCGGTGTAGCTCCGCCCCCACCCCGGGAAGCAGAGCACAGTCTGCATTACGGGGAGCCATGGGCAGCAACACTTTGTGCTGCTCGGCTCCCCATGCTTAATGCAGGCATGGGGAGCCGAGCAGCACTATCTCATGCTCATGCTTCCCGGGGTGGGGGCGGAGCTACACCGCTGTGCCGGTTAGCTCCGCCCCCTCCCCGGACCTAGACAAGAATGCCGAGCAGAGGGCTGGTGAGGGGGGATCTTTTGATCTCCCCCCAGCCAGTGCCTCTACCGGCTTTTGTTTTTTTTTTTTACTTTTTTTTTTTTCTTTATACCGGCCGGGCAGGAGCCCCCTGGGGTGTTGCGCCCTGTGCGCTCGCACAGGTCGCACACCCCTAAGGCCGGCCCTGGTACCGGACAAACCTCCAAAAGGACTTCACATTTTACACAATGCATTTCACCCAATAGGGCTTCTTTAAGGCTTTGTTACCAAGTATTACATTTTGTAGTTTATTTTTTTGCGCAATACTTTCTTATTGACTTTTTGTGCTTTTGGGGACTATACACATTTATTTGACACTTTTTTTTAGCACCTATCACTAATTTTGTTATTTTATTTTCATTCTTTTTAATGTATTAACGTCTCCATTCCTAATAAAACCAACTGTCTACAAAACACAGCCGTATGAACTTAATGGTCAGGAATCATCATGATGGCTGCTCCCAGTGACATATTGATAATTTAAAAACCTATGAGTTACTTTGGTTTGTAAGCTATGTTACAAAGGTTTCTTAAGTATATTACACTGTACAATGTATCATGGAAAAATATTAAATATTTTTGAAAGTGTATGAATATGACACCTAAAAAGAAAATTAGGACTTTTTCAGCTCGATACTGTAGTCATTTTTATACTTTATCACACTGTGATAAAATAAAACAGACACGTGATAAAATAAAACAGACACAGAGGAAGATAACTAATTAATATTAGTTACATGAGGAACAAGCTATTTCCATGTGTAATAAGCAGACTGAACTGATCAAGTGGTTAATGCGGTAGATGTAATGGAGTGCATTCATGCAAAAAGATGCAATGGGCAAAAGTAGCCCTGCCCCCCCCCCCCATTAAAAAGTGGGTGGGAGCTGCCCAAATGGCATGCAGCGCCCGTTACAAATATGTGGGGTCAGGCACATAGCCTTGACCCCCCACTATAATACATGAATATGAGAACTGGGCAAGTACTCCCAGCCACCAAAAAATACATCAGGGAAAATCACTGCCCACCCCCTGTCGCACCCTTTGGGTGACCTATAAATAAAATTATTACCTGTATCCAGATTCCAGTGGCAATATGCAATGCTCACACTAATCTATTTTAGTAGTCGGAGGAAAAGACTTTCAATTATTTTATTGGGGTCAGCTGGAATTCTTATTCCTAGATAAGTTATTTCTCTCTGAGTCCAGATATATGCATACTTCCTTTACATATGAACAACATTCTAGTATATAATTGGATATTTTCCCAAATTTATTTTCCCATTAGGGTGTCTGTAGACATTAACACATTTCCAATAGTTGTACATGCATGATTTGAATTCCAATTCCTTGTATTCTGTTCCATATAATCCCATCGGACTCTATAAAATGTACTCACTCCATGATGCCAAATGGCTGACAGTCATGGGAAATGTATTAACTAACCCTAACTGCAATATATGTTTAAAATAAACTATTTTATGCCTGCAGCATGCAAGCTGCATCTCTGCCAAGACAGAGACTGTGTGCCTGTGAAGGAGCAGATCTCAGAGTCAAAGGGAGGAGAACAGCTTGAGGGAAAGAAAGGGAGCAGACCAAACCACTCTGACAGCAGGGGGTGTACAGAATTAAATAAACGTTTTTGCTGTACTATCCTGAATGCCAGATTTTTATCTTTCTCTCTTTGTATGGTCAACCTACTCTTACAAGCCTACTGTTTCTCTCTCATCTGCTGCTGCTTCTGTGGGCCTTCCATTCTTTCTGGATGCCCATGACATATATATTTATTTCAGAATACAAATTCAGTTAAAATTAAATAATGATAGTTCTGATTTGCCTACTTGTTACAATTTAAAATGTTTAAAAGTTCATATAGCAATAAGTGTCTGAGATGTTTCCAACAATTAATCCTGACAACAGCATGTTTTTAATCCCAAAGGGCATTCTAGAATGGCATTTTATTTATAACCACAAATAGAGAACAGAGTACATTCTGAAACAGAAAACTTCCAAATGATGAAGAATAAAAAAAGTTGCATATTAACAACATCGTTTTTTTGTTGCTAACACATCAAAACTTTTTTTCAGGTGTTCCACAACTCCACTACTACATAAAATTACTAATCCACAGAATCACATTATACAAGCAGGATTTCAATATGATTTATTAGATGCTAAACTCATTTAAAGCACAAGAGCAAAGTAGATCGGTGATCACGCTACACCAGGAACCACGTTGAAACGCATAGGATTTTAACTTGTACTGGCAAGATGTTATGTTAATTAGGCTACAGCAGGCAACATTTACCACCTAAATGAAGGACGTCAAATTTAAAATAGAGATAGATGTTTACCTTAAAATAGGTAACATGTAAATAAAAGTTCATAATTGTAAATATGTGTTTTGATTTAGGATAAAATAACATATACCAGCATCTCAAATAGTCTACAATAAAGAATAAATATACACAACACAGTGTTTCTCGATAACACTTAAGTGCAATACGTTTTACTATCAGTATATATTTGGATGGGAGTAGCAATAGTAATAAAAATAAATTGCAATGAAGGCACTGATTAGTAATGTAAATGTTATGATCATAACAGATAAAATGCCATTAACTTCGTAACAACACATAATGTACCTCATCAGGAGTCTTAATGAGAGATCACTAAGGGCTTCCTACTAGACATGTGCATTTGTTTTCGGACGAATGCATTTTCGTCCGAAAATAGCATTTTCGTCCATTTGTCCGAAAAACGAATAACGAAAATGCTAAGCTAACGAAAGCCGAATAAACGAATGGTTAATAAACGAAAATCATTCGTTCATTCGTCCATTCGTAGTACTATTGCATTCTATAAGCCGAAATAGAGTCGGTTTATAGAATACAATAGCATAGTACACTTACATTCCATAAACCGAACGACTTTCGGTTTATGGAATGCATGTAAGTCTATTGGCATTCTATAAACCGAAAGTTCGGTTTATAGAATAGCAATAGGATTACATTTATTACATAAGCCGACAGCCTATAAACCGAACATTCGGTTTATAGGCTGTCGGCATTTCACTACACGGAGACAAAGTCTCCATTCATAAATTTATGAATGGAGACTCTGTCTCCGTGTAGTGAAATGCCGACAGCCTATAAACCGAACGTTCGGTTTATAGGCTGTCGGCTAATGTAATACATGTAATCCTATTGCTATTCTATAAACCGAACGTTCAGTTTATAGAATAGCAATAGGATTACATGTATTCCATAAGCCGAAAGTCTATAAACTGAACGTTCAGTTTATAGACTTTCGGCTTATAGAAAACATGTAGTACTATTGCCTTTCTATGAACCGAACGAGAGCCCCATTCATAAGAATTTTTTATGAATGGGGCTCTCGTTCGGTTTATAGAAAGCCAATAGTATTACATGTATTCTATAAAACGAACGAATACAACTAAACGAAACGAAAATAATGAACGAATTTCGTCCGAAACGAATGAAGTAATGAACGAAATTCGTTTTAGACTAAATAACATTTTCGTCCGAATGGACGAAAACTAAACGACAATTTTAGTTTTGCACATGTCTACTTCCGACAATCAGACCATGTTGCCATGATGCCTATATGTAGAGGCATCACGCAACACTGAAGGACCTCCTCCGGTACATATATGATCGGTTATGCACCATGCTTGAAAGGCAGCTGTCTATCCAATATGATGTTGCCCTGTTCTGGACAAGAGCTTCCGAAGTGGTGAATCACCACTTCCATAGCTCTCTTGTAGTTGCTAGACTGCCACTAGCAACAGAGAGCAACATAACACCAATAATTAGGTTTAAGATCTAGGGCAATGGATAGAGTTAGGATTAGAGTTATGTTAGGGTTTGAATTAAGTTAATCATCTAGTTGGGGTCAAAAGGTCACTTCAGGAAAGATGAGGCGTGCCGCAAACAGTTGAGAGACAGGACTACAGGAAAGTCAGAGATCTGACCCAAGTGAAAAAAAAAATTGTAATAGAATGGCTTTGTAAAAATGGCACAGAATTTGTATAATGTTTTGCTTCTTTATTTAACTCCTTCCCGACGCTAAGACATAGTATGCCTAAAAGACGCTAGAATGGCATACATACATCCCTACGATGAGCTGTACTCGGATCCCACTGCAGGGACTTGCAGCCAGATCCCACCTGTGAGGGACATGAAGCGGGATCCCACCTGTGAGATGAGGCCACTTTGCGTGCAGTGTCGGAACTTCCGGGTTTCGGGCACGCCTCTGTGACATCACACGTGACGTCGGGAGGTCTCACGGTCTTTTGGCAGGGACTGACAGGTTCCATTATTAAGACCCTGATTGGGTCTCTGCCATAGTGTTCCTGGCTACCGATCACCTTGTGATCGGTGGCCAGGAGCAAATTGTAATGTTTTGGTGCTTGCGTTGTCTGGGACGCAAGCACCAAGTGTCACTAAGGGGTTAATATAATGTTAGTTGGCAAGGTTCATAGTTGTCCTTTAAGAAATCGTAGGTTTTATTTCACTGGAAGCAGTATTATAAACACTAACAGTCTCTGAGGTGGGAAACACATGATTTAATAACTATATTTTTCTAAGGAAAGCAGTGCCTTTAAATATACTATAGTTAAATAAAAATTGTGTTAATCTGTTGATGATTTTGCTTTAGACTGAACTATATTATAACATTTTCAGATGACAAAGAAGGCCTACAAAGAAGCTGTTTCTCAATCAATAAATTAAACTTACAAAATCACAATTAAAATAGTAACACACCTCTATACACAGACACAATACTAACACAACTTTACAAACAGTCAGTGGTGTATTTTGCTTTTGTGCTGTCCTAGGCAGACTAAATGTGGGCACCCCCCCCCCCCCCCCCACATTGCAGAACCATTACCTACCCCAGCATAACATCACAGGACATGCCCCACCACCAACATACACATCAAGGACTTACCTCTGCACTCCAGAACATGCCCCATCATCCACACTGTACATCAATGGCTTACCTCTGCACCCCAGGACATGCCCCATCAAGCACATTGCACATCCAGGGCTTATCCCTGCAACCCAGGACAGGACCTATCACCCACATTGCACATGGACTTACACTTGCACCACATTACATGCCCCATCACCAACATTGCACATCTAGGACTTACCCCTGCACCCCAGGACATGCTTCATCACCAACATTGCACATCCAGAACTTACCCTGGCACCCCAGGACATGCCCCATCACCCACACTGCACATCTAGGACTTACCGTGGCACCCCAGGACATGCCCCATCACCCACATTGCACATCCAGGACTTACACTTGCACCACATTACATGCCCCATCACCCACATTGCACATCTAGGACTTACCCCTGCACCACAGGACATGCCCCATCACCAACATTGCACATCCAGGACTTACCCCTGCACCAGGACAGCCGCTCCCTGATGTCTAGTGGAGGCAGATGGATGTCTGTGCAAGAGCACTACAATCCCCTGCTGCTTCTCGCGCTGCCCGCTCTGTTCTGAAGTCTGAGTGCGGCAGGTCAAGTGACCCGTGACACTCTGACCTCAGAGCAGTGCTCGGGGAGCGAGAAGCAGCATGGGAATGTCTGTGCTGCTGTGGCACAGACATCCAGTTGCCTGCTTACCGCAGAGAGGCTGGTGAAGAAATCTCCCAACTTTTTTTTACAATTTTTTGGAAAAAAATGTCGCACCTAGGCACTTGTCTTGTCTGCCTCATGCTAAATAGAGTGCTGCATTGCTAACACACTCCTCTCTCCATATAATCATAATACTAACATACTTCTACACACAACCACGGTACTGACACTCCTTTATACCAAATCCCAATACAGCATACAAAACTGGCTGGAACCACCCTGCTATTCATTCCAAGGACCTGAAACAGAGAGATTAATTTTACAGTAATAGCTAAAAGCAGCACTTTATCTGAGAAAAGCATGAAAAGTGTTGCATTGGTATACGGCCTACTTCCTGTTTAATGTCTCTCACTGATGTCAAGAAATTATTTTCAATGTTAAACTATAGGGAAATACAATTTGTATTAATGTTAAAATATTTAATGAAAAACCTGCACAGCATAAATATGCGAAGTGGAACTGCCCCTTTATATCTCAGCGTACATGAACCTTTCGGCTAACTTATCAGTTATAAATTATATGAATAGGAATGTATCTAAGATATTTAAATTTGCATCTGTCTCATGTCATTTCTAATAGATATTTTGTGATATAACACTTCTATAGAGGAGTGTCTGTGTCTTTTCAAGACCTGTTGAAATTCCCCCAGTTCAATCTCTGATCATTACTTTACATTAACATTTATGTTTATAGCTCCAACAATTTATGTAGCGCTAGGTACAGAGCATAAAGGGGGACTACATACTAAGTTAGATGATAAATGAGGCAGTAAGCCCTGCTCACAAGTTTACAATCTAGAGGGAGAAGGAGATGAGAGACACATAAGGGAGTAAAGAGGTCAAAGGGAAGGTGATCATAGTAACAGTATTAGGGATGGTTGGAGCTAGGGGGTTTTGGCCAGAGATTAATGATGTGTTCTAGTTGGATGAGTTGTACAGTTCCTATTCCTAACAGTATTTTATGACAGTGAGAGCTAGGTGGGATTGGCTAGAGGTTAATTAAGTCTTGAGGGACTTTTTGGAGTTTGAGAATGAGGGAGCTGGATTTACTGCGAAAGGGAGTTCAGCTTGGGCAAAATCTTGCACAGCTATAATTTCTGATATAATGGCAGAATTTTGGGCCAATTCAGGATTATTTCTATGATCCCTGAATGACACCACTGAAAGGGCCATTTGGATTATCAACAGGATTTGATTTAGGGTGAAATTTGGGGCTCCCCTGGCTGTACAGTGACCTACTAACGGGGGTAGCCCCCTTGCATGCTGTGTCTTCAATAACATTGGAGTGCCAGGTATCCCATGGGTTCATTTATAACTTTGCTGGTGTGTGTATATATCTGCATGTTACTGAGTGTGTATATCTGACTGTGACTGTTTGTATGTATGAGTTTGAGGGTGTGCGCGATTATGTGTGACAGTGACCCCTCACTTTTTTACTGTACCCCCACCTCCATCACACCCCTCACTTTTTTGCTGTACTCCGACCTCCATCATACTACCACTTTCATACTGTACCCCACCTCCATTACATCCCACACTTATTATTATATCCCCACCTCCATCACACCCCTCACTTTATTACTTTACCAATACCTCTCTCCCCTCCTCTCTTTCTACCTTCCTTCTCCTCCCATACTCTCTACTTTCTCCTCTTCCACTTCTTCTCCCCCTCTCCCAGTGTCACTCCTATCCCCGCTAAGCTCCCCAGTGTCACCCCTGTCAGCGCTCAGCTCCCTTAGAAAGATACATATCAGATATACAAGGGCAAGTAGCAATGTATTTTTAAATTTTGCTTCTGTCAAAGATGCAAAAGTAAAAAAAAAAGAACATTAGTGCCACTTTAACATATACTCTTATCAGTGACAGCATGACTTTCATGTTCTTGCCTCCAATGTCATTTATCCCTCTTGGTGTTAGCAGTGAAACAGATGTTCGCATTTTGGCAGGTATTTATAGTTTTATAATTAATTAGTTTAAAATAAAGGAAACAAGTATATCAAGTTCAACCTTTCTCAGTGCTCATATTTGATGATCCATAAATATAAAATATCATAGATGCAATTGCAATCGGAAGCACTGGAAACAACAATTAGATTTTTCCTTTAATCAACATGCCCACGTTTCTAAGAATGTCAATGACACACGCTGCTTACATTAAACCCTTTAAACCAGAGATATTTTGCACCCATTTGACTGTTATTTACCGTATTTGCTCGATTATAAGACAAGGTTTTTTTCAGAAAACAAAAATCTGAAAACTACCCCTCGTCTTATAATCGAGGTCTTCTTATAATCTGACCTCAAATTGAGGTCAGATTATAAAACATGGATCCAGGTCCCCAGCAGAGCTTCAGGGGACCTGGATCCCCCTCTCTAGCAGCAGGGGATGTCTGCGCAACGAGCGCAGACTCCCCTGCTTCCGCCCGGCACGACCGCCGGGGCTTCTGTGAAGAAGCCGGGTACTTCCGCTTTCGTCACAGAAGTCCCGGCGAGCGTGCCGGGCGGCAGCAAGGGAGGTCTGCGCTCATCGCGCAGACTTCCTCTGCTGCCCCACTAGCCACCAGGGTAAATCGGGCAGCTGGGGGCTGTCCGTCATAATAGACTGCCGTGTCGGGCAGCATGGAGGATGTCTGCAAGTATCGTGCAGACATCCCCCGGCTGCCCCCACTAGCCACCAGGGATCAAGGTAAGGGGAAGGGAGGGAGGGGGGCAGAGAGACAGGGGGAGGGAGGGAGGGAGGGGGACAGAGAGACAGGGGGGACAGAGAGACAGGGGGGAGGGAGGGGGGCAGAGACAGAGTCAAGGGGAGGGAGGGGGTTAAGAGACAGAGACAAGGGGAGGGAAGGGGTTAAGAGACAGAGACAAGGGGAGTGAGGGGGTTAAGAGACAGACAAGGGGAGGGAAGGGGTTAAGAGACAGAGACAAGGGGAGTGAGGGGGTTAAGAGACAGACAAGGGGAGGGGGGAGAGAGAAAAATGGGGGCAAGGGAAAGAGAAAGGCAGCATTGGCACATAAAAAGAAATAAAAACTAGAAATACATTTTTTGATATCATAATTTTTTATTAAAAAAGCTATTTACATGTGAATATATACAAGTTGAACTTTTTTCCTATAGGGTAGTCTTATATTCAGGCTTTTAGTTTTTTTCCTAATGGAATATCCAAAGTTTGGAGGGTCGTCTTATAATCAGGGTCGTCTTATAATCGATCAAATACGGTAGTTTACATGCACAATAGATATATTGTTCTTTGAAGAGAGATTGGACTATCTTGAATACCATGTTTAAATCAATATAAAATGTATTTCCATAAACAGGGAAAATTTGGAAAAGTAAATATTTATTAATAACTTGCACAGCTGAAGAAAAATGTCACAAAATATATGGATCTACTCAATATATCTGTGCCCGAAATGGTGCTTTCGAAGTCTGGACTGATTTGGGGTACAATGAAGACATGTTGGGAAACCAATTACGAGACGCAATATGCCCTGATGTGCTGCCAAAATGGTCCGCAATTCGGACATCATATCCAATTACACAAATATAGCTTCCAAAAAAGAAAGCAGTAGAAACATACCTGAAAGGCACTGTCAGGCTCCTGACTGAGGCCTACAGCCATATGTCAGGGATGGGTCCAGGATTTGACCCTGAGCGCCCAATGCAGGAGTTCATTGCTAATGATGTGATGACACAAGGCCTGGTGCTGGGTAACTGCAATCCCTCTGTGCGTTTGGGACCCCAACTTTATGAAGCTATGTTCCCAGGGCCTGTGAAGCAGCGGTTGAATCCAGTAGACAAGGACTACATGCTGAGGTACCCCGCAAACATCCTGGAGCGAGCATGGAGCACAAACTTGGACAGGATTAGTAGGATGGGCAGGCTAAGATAGGCAGATAAACCAAGCAAAGCAGAGAAAAAGGAACTGAGACAGAACTGAATACAGAGTGCAGAACAGAGCAATCAGCAAAGGGAGAACTGCAAGATAAAGCAAAAGCCATACTAAGGATAAAAAAATCCAAGGTACAGTGTTACAGATAGCCAGGGCCACCATCAGGGGGTGACCGGCGATACACCGGCCCTTTAAAAAAATGTTTTTTAAAAATGGGGCATCTGCCCAGGGCCCACTGATTCATGCCCCAGGTGGCACTTTTCTGCTCAGTGCAGCGTCTTTTTCTTTCTTTTTTTTTTTCCTGGGGGAGCTTGATAGAAAAAGGTCAATCAGGTGAGACCTCTCAACTCTCCTGATTGGCTGAGAGTTCAGAAGCCTCCCGTGATTGGCTGAGACCTCCTTCACACAAGGAGCTCAAACCACAGAGATGCCTGCATGCAGCAGGTAAGTTAAAAACAGACAGTGTGTGTGTATGTTAGTGTAAGTGAGTGTGTGTGTATGTCAGTGTGAGTGAGTGTGTGTGTGTATGTCAGTGTGAGTGAGAGTATGTATGTCAGTGTGAGTGAGTGTGTGTGTATGTATGTCAGTGTGAGTAGTGTATGTTTCTGTCAGTGTGAGTGAGAGTGTGTGTATGTCAGTGTGAGTGAGTGTGAGTGACAGACTGTCTGTATATGTGTGTGAGGGAGTGTGTGGATAAAGGGGTTAACTTCTGTGCCACTGCCTATATCTGTCTAGCCACCCAAGGGGTTAACAATTCTGACACTGCCTATATCTGTCTAGCCACCCAAGGGGTTAACTCCTCTGACACTGTCTCTGTCTAGCCACTGAAGGAGTTAACACCTCTGACACTGCCTAGATCTGTCTAGCAACCCAAGGGGTTAACTCCTCTGACACTGCCTAGATCTGTCTAGCCACCCAAGGGGTTAACTCCTCTGATACGGCCTATATCTGTCTAGTTACCAAGGGGTTAACTCATCTGACATTGCCTAGATGAGTCAAGCCACCCAAGGTATTAACTCCTCTGACACTGCCTATATTTGTCTAGCCATCCAGGGGTTAACCCATCTGACATTGTCTATATATGTCAAGCAATCCAGGGGTTAACTCTTCTGACACTAACTATATCTGTCTGGATTTTCTTAAAGGTCACTGGTCACATTAGGTGCCCCCCCCCCCCCCTTAATATGTGACATCCAGCGGATGTGGACCCCAGGCTTTTAGTCACATATTAATTGATAAACTATTGGGGGGGGGGGGGGGAACAGAAATATTTTCAGTAAGGGGCCCTGATACTTCCTGCAGGTAACAATAAAAGATATAATGCAGAACACAGACAAAAGGGCATTGATATAGAACTTCAAGGGACAGGCACAGATATAACTAAGACTATATACAGAGGACAGGGATAAGGAACACAAGAGAGCATACAAACATATACACAGGAACTAGCTTAACACCAGAGATGGTAGCAGTGAGGATTTGGTTAAATTATTATATCCCTACGCTAAAATAAAATAACAACTAATAACAATGACACCGACACACAATAGAATAACAAACAGCAAGTAAACCAGAAATATACCAGAGCAGAAAATAAAAGAGTTTAACATGGTTCTAAGACAGGGCTGAGATAATACAGGGCTGAACCATGAACAAGAGACTAACTTAAACAGGACAGTAACTATAGCATGGCTGATGAATATAGGGATTTAGGATATAGGGAATAGGAGCAGACATGAGCAACCTCCGGAGGCAAGGAAACAGAAGTCATCACATGTACAGATTCCCTGGTCATATATCATGGAGCACTCAAAGGTAGGGACTACTCTGGAACAGGGCAGGATCCAGACTGTAGTAGGTGCCACTCTGGGGGAGTACCAGTCTGTGGCTGAGCAAGGGAAGGGCTGCCACTCTGTGGGTGATACACTATGTGGCTGAGCAAGAAGGGAACAATGTATAGGTATACAAATCAAAGGCAGGAACAGGCATAGGTAATAAGCAAAACCAGAGAGGAAAGCAAAAGCAGGAGCAAGCATATAAAATAAACAAGTGAGCAAAACGAAAGGATTTGAAATGAGCAAGCGAGCAAAGAAAAAGAAATGAAAATAACTGAATACAGACTGGGTGAGTCTGCAAACGGGTACAGGCCTGACATGCACTGAACCAAAATGGTAGCCTCTATCCTTCCCATCTATTATAGACTTCTATGGACGTGGTAGAGACTCATGTCGGGAGGGCTTCAAACAACGTGTTCCCAAAATGAATAAAATAAACAAATAAATAAATAATAATAAAAATAGCTGTGACCCCCTTATAAGAAATGGGCAATTGCTCCCAGACCCCTGTATAATACATTGGGGCCCAGAGATTTAAGTTGTGCCTCCCTAATGATGACTGGGATAAGGAGCCACTCAAATGGCTCCCAGCCCCTACTGGATACATTGTGGGACAGGGCTAGTAGCCCTGCTGCACCAACCATAACCGGTCACCCAAATGCCTCCCAGTCACCATAGTGTATGAATCGGGAGCTGGGGTTAGTTGCCCTGACCACCCCATATTATAAAACTGATCATCCCAGGGTCCAGAGGCTGGCAAAATGCCTCAGGAATTCCCAAATACAAAATAAATCCCCATATAATTAAATAAACATACCTACTCCAAAAGATCCCCAGAGCTGATCAAAATACGTCTTCCTACCTATACCTTTCCTGTAAACTGTAGAAAAAACTCCCTTTGGGTTCAATGGGGGAGGGCAGTGAAAATCCCTGCCAACACCTGACACCTAAAGGGTGCCCTGTCCACCACTCATCCGTGATGCCCTCAAATCCTCATCTTCGGCTCAGGGAAAGGGGCAAGCATAAAATATTATTTTTTTTTTCTTTGTCTTTGTGTGGTCTTTAGTTGTTACGACTCTCAGGCTGCAGGACAGAATCAGGTCTTGGCTGTATTTGTCCTATATAATAGACATGGGCAAGACTAAAATTTTCGTTTTTCGTTTTCGTCCATTGGGACGAAAATGTTATTTATTTCGTATAAAACGAATTTCGTTTATAACTACATTCGTTTCGGACGAAATTCGTTCATTATAACTTTATGAATGGAGACTCTGTCTCTGTGTAGTGAAAGCCAATAGTACATTACAAATGCCGAAAGTCTATAAACCGAACTTTCGGTTTATAGACTTTCGGCTTATGGATTACATGTAATACTATGGGCTTTCTATAAAACGAACTAGAGTTCCCATTCATAAAAATTTATGAATGGGGACTCTGTTTCGGTTTATAGAAAGCTAAGAAGTTGAACGAATGAACGAATGGTTTAATATAAACGAAAATCATTCGTCCATTCGTGCTATAGTACTATAAACCGAAATAGAGTCGGTTTATAGAATGTCAATAGACTTACATGCATTCCATAAACCGAAAGTCGTTCATTATGTCGGTTTATGGAATGTAGTGTACTATGCTATTGTATTCTATAAACTGACTCTATTTCGGCTTATAGAATGCCAATAGTACTACGAATGGACGAATGAATTAATGATTTTCGTTTATTAACCATTCGTTCATTCGGCTTTCGTTAGCATAGCATTTTCGTTATTCGTTTTTTTGACAAATGGACGAAAATGCTATTTTCGGACGAAAATGCATTCGTCCGAAAACGAATGCACATGTCTACTATATAATCTTAGATGTGAAATCACAAAACCCATTGGAAAAGCATCACCGCTGCGCAGGAATGTCCAAAACAAAAAGTATACAAGCACAATGATTCACAAAATTAATTAAATTTTTTAAGTTCTCCTCTGGACGACTCTGGACTGTTCAGGGCACAGGTCACTTTTAGCACAGGTAAAATAGAGGAGGATCTATCTGTGAAGCACTTGAGTGGAGAGTGAGTTGCCAGGCAGATACTTCTCCTGGAACCTGGACAAAAGAGTAGCACGGAGCAGTTATGTGGGGAGGGACGGTTGTTGATTTTATTGGGCTCCTGTGTGTTGCATATTGAATGGGTTCCTGTTTGTGACATATTAAATTAAAGGAGCACCTGTTATATGGCATATTTATTGGGCTCCTGTGTGTGGCATATTAAATGGGCTTCTCTGTGTGGCATATTAAATGGACACATGTTATGTGGCATATTTAATGGGCTCCTATGTGTAGCATATTTAATGGACTCCTCTGTGTGGTATTATTAATGGGCTACTCTTTGTGGCACGAATAATGGGCTCCTGTGTGTGGCCTAAATAATGGGCACTGTTATGTGGCATATTTAATGGGCACCTGTGTAGCTTACTTAATTACATATACAGGTGGGTGAGTGGAATATTTAATGGGATCCTGTTCTGTGGCATATTTAAGGGACATCTCCTTAAATGATGTGCCGTCAAATTGGCATTACTAAAGATTCTGTATGACAAGATTTGGAAGGAAATCTGGGGGGGTGGGGGCTTTCGGTGACAGCATGAGTTACCGCATAGTGTGACACCAGCCATAGTGATGATTCTGCATAATGTATTGATCATTTTCAAGAAATGTTTATTTTCTACATTCACAGTATAAACAATGTTTAGGTGATACAGTCCCTTTAATTTTTCTTCTGTTCACTAACTTTGTATTTTGTTAATTGATAAAAAAAATAAACTATTAGCATGTCTATTTTTGAAAGCATTCTTACTTTACATCATTTTATCACACCTGCCTAAAACATTTTCACAATACTGTATTTTTAAAACATAGGCTAGAGAACTTGATAGTAAAGAGTAATTTATTTGTTTTATCTACAAACGCATACTCACAAATATCACCAGTGTATTACCAGTGGATTTGTTTCAAGAGGAGAGTTTTGAGTAATTTTTAGAGACTGAGAGAGTTAGACATTCTGTGAAAGTAGAAGTGAGTTACAGAGACATGAAGCAGAAGTCTTGCAGGCATGTGTGTGAAGAAGTCATTAGGAGAAGGATAGCCTTAGGGCCAGAGAGGAGCATAGAAGCTATGCAAGCAAGAATTTAGTGATGAGGGCAGTAATATTTGGTAAGCTGAATTATCAAGGGTTTACTACGTTAGAGTGAGAAGTTTACATTTTATTTATTTACAAAGTGTTTTTACCAGGAAGACTACATTGAGATGTATCTTGTGTTCTAGCATGTCCTGGGGCCAACTCAAGAATGGAATTACACAGAGGTACACATTTAACAGCAAAATAAAACAAATAAAAAAATTGATGCTTGAAAGAATGGGCGGGTGAGAAAAATAAGTTTGGCAGCACTATGTTGTACTGATTGTACCTGAGAAAGTTGAGTTAGTATGTCTTTGTAACACCACATGTACAATACAGTCTGTATTTGCTGTGGCAGTGAATATACCAGTTGCTGTCTACCAGTTCTACCAGTTCTGACATGCTCTCACAATTAATTTGTTTTCAAAATCACTAAGGTCTTCTCTTGAAGACATTGTACCAATAATTACATGTAGATATCATGCGTTTGTCTTCATTGATATTATCCTAAGCATGCTGGGATATTATTTGCATGCTTCAATCCATTATTAGTCACAAGTAAACTGTTTACAGTCAGGGCTTTCTGCAAACTGTTGTGCTTTAATTTTTTTTGTCAATTCTCTGTATTTGACAGTCAAACTCCCAGTCTACATTAGCAGTAGTAAACAGACTCCAGCACTTGCATTTTTTTTTTCAAGTAATATTTTATTTTGTTTATAAATAAGGTATAATTACATTATATTTGAATAATTACTTAACTGAATAGTAAAATATTTCAGAAAATAAACTTCCATAACAAAAACAAAAGACATATCTGAAATCAACAATGCAAAAAAAAAAAAACCCTTTTCAATTTTAAGTAGGAGTGTCCCTTTAAACAATTACAAACAGTTTAGAAGTATGCCATGTTTACATGTTTCGGTTTTTTTTGGACAAGTTATAGGGTAATAGAATAGAAAGTAGAATTTTTTCCCCCTAACAATTTGCCCTTACCGTGACCTTTTGACCACAGCCTCAATTATCAACACACCCTAAAGCTATTCTAACTCTAACCCTTACTCTAACTCTAACCATAACTTTACTCTAAACCTAACCCTACTGTAACCCTAACGATAACTCTTACTGTAACCCTAACCCTAGATTTCAACACTAGCTTTTGTTTTTTGTTGTTGTTGTTGTAATACTGCAGACTGCCATTAGGGGCAGTCTAGCAATTACAGCATAGTGACAGAAGCTTTTGCCCACAACAGGGCAGCGCCATTTCTGGAATCTTCCTGTATGGTACATATTTGTGCTCCCTAGGAGTGATCGTTTGTGAGCTGGAGGGACTTTTTCAGTGTTACCTGATGTTTTCTCATGGTAGCCATTTATTGATCATTCCGGCTTGCAGCAGCTGCACAGGAGCCCCACACTTCTTTGGTCTTTTAGAGGAAGCCCGTGACCACAGTTTCTCCAAAACAGTGAAACTACGTATGACATGCATTATCAGCGCTAGGTACCTCACTTACCTAAAGAGACCTGTGTGTAACAACACAAATACATACCAACAAAACCGAAACCCTCTGATGAAGTTGATGGCGAAACGCGTAATGATTACAGTTTTTAGCCAAAAGGGTTGTATTATTATTATTCTTTTTACCTCTTGTTCAATGAAATATTTTTATTTGTATATTATCTGTATTATGTTTTCATTCTTATAATTTTATATATTAAAAGCATTGTTATTTTAACACCAGCCTCTACTGTTTATCACTTATAACAGTGCATATCTACCTCTTAATTAGATTAGCCTAATTATTATCTAATCAGGATACCAGCTAATCAAAAATGCTGTTGTCCACAATTAAATAAAACTAATATAATAAGCATTAATTATGCACTTGTCCATTGCCTGGGAAGATGAATATTTACATGATTAACCCCTTCCCGCCAGTAATATTTTACCATTAAGATGCCACAGACAATTTGCCCCTTAAGATGCCACAGTTAGGTTTTCTATTAATATGTCAATGTTACAGTGCTCGTCATATACCACCCTCCTACCCCCTTGCCTGGTACTCACCTCCTGGCTGCTCCGTGTCCACGGACGTCTCCTGTGTGCAGTCATCCCTTCTGCACGGAGGAGGGAAACACAGGCACCTGATATGACATACTGTCATATCCGGTGGCAATGATTTTTTTCCGGCTGCCCCATCCAGCGGATGCGGCTTGCCGGGAATCTTTTTTTTTTCTAAAGTTCTGCAGCACTATGCACTGCAAGGAGGATACACAAGGGCAATGGGCCCATAGGGCAGCCGCTTTGGGCCCCCCAGGAGTAACTGGGCACGGGGGCAGCTGCCCCGTTTGCCCCACATTAAAGACAGCCCTGTCAACATGTAAAATGTAAAAACAACAAAATGCTTGTAATAAAATTGTAGTTGCGATATGTCTTTTTGGCATAGTCAGGAATGAATTCAAGTACAATTGAGTAAAGTGTTTAAGAATTACCTTGGAAGGTGCATCAGTGTCAAAAGGGATTAAGAAACAATAAAATTGTTTGAACAATACAAACTCACAACATTAAACAGAAATAAAGCTGTGCTCCAAGCAAAAAAATATGTCCCACCATGTTATTACTTAGTACCCTACTAACAATTAATGTATCAAAGAGAATATTCCATTTGAACTGCCTTGGTTAATTAACTGCATTCCACCTGAATAAATATGAAATATATATGTAAAAACTATTTAAGTAATGGTGGGATATAGGTGATGCAAAAACCTCTCCACTTGAAATTCAGTGGGTAGCAGAGGCATTTCAAACAGAAATCTACAAACAACAAGCAAGCCAGAAGGCCTATCCCCCCCCCCCCCCCCCCCCACACACCTACACAGAAATCACACATTCACAGTACTAACACCACAGGAGGGTATTTTGGATAGGCATATGCAAATTTGGTCAACCATGGTCACCTCCCATTTCTGTTCTCTTTAGTTTGTTTCAACATAATGTTCAGCCCTTTCCTCATCCCTGGGTTTAGAATATCAAAACCAGTCTGAGATGTAGCAGTCCTGGGGCCAGTTGACATGCAGAATCGTGGAATTTACAGTTGGTTTTGTACAGCGTACTGTAATGTATAATGTTTATAACTAGAAAGCATTTGTACTATACCTACACTCTGATAGAAGCTAAAATATTTTCAACCTGCGTGGTAACACATTGCACTGAGTGACAGTTGTTTCAATTAATAACATTGCCTTGAATGTTTAAACCTATTTTGTTGACTTGAATCCTTGTCAAATGTTTTTGCCATCACTCCAAATCTATTTTAGTCATGTGTTGGCCACCTAGACAATCACCACTGAGTCATTAAACGTAAGCAAAAGAACAGCGTATGCAATGATTTGTATTTTGTGAATTATCTTAGACTCTTGCATGGTCTCTGTATATCTCAGAACAGTGTACACCGAAAACGTATTTGCAAAAGCAAAACAAACAAACAAAAAACCCCAACATAATAAATCTCTAGCAGATCACAAAGATCTGGATTCTAGATCTGAATGCATACTTATATGTAATAACATACTTAGCAAATGTGATCTAAAATATAGTACATACTGAGCCAATACATTAGCACGTCCACTATACATAACATTGTATGGGATGTAAGTAACGTCTGTCTGTACTCCAATATCTCTTATAAATGGAGCAATTCTTCTCTGTAGCAAGGTCATTACATTTGTAAATTATTAGTGTATAAAAAGAGCAAGTATTTTAAACACAGGCTGTAAAGAACATAAATACCAAGGAAGAAAATTAGTTTGGTAGAGATGAAGTGCTCTTTATTTGCTAATCTATAATACTATACACTAAACACATTGTGTTCCTTTAGCAAATGGCCAAAGAGTACTATGAATCAATGGACCGTAAAACAGATGGGTTGCTTCCTAGTCAAGTTATTTGACAGATACATTACAAACAGCAATGAGGACTTTATATATGTCACAGACATTCATTTAAAATACATTATTGTGAGGTTGTTTCTATCTCACTTAATTAACTGTTTGAATACCCTCTTACAACAGTATCAGCTTATTTGCATTTAAATAAGCAGCAGACTGTGAGAGTAATGTAGTAAATAGAGTCATTGAGATTAAAAGAGACACACGCCATCAAGATGACATGAGACAAATCCTTTTACTAATCAGAGTAATCCAGAATTTGTGTTCTTGACTATTAAAAAAATCACCTAAAAAAGTATGTTTTTTATTGTTTGATGCATATAGTTTCATATCAGTCATAATAAACTTGCACCCCACTAAGATAGTGTTTCTTGATGAATTCACCTCACTAGAGCTACCATTTATATTGTTATTGAATTATTTATTAATAATTAAAATAATAATAAAACTCCTAATTTAGAAACAGTAGTACTAATAATTAAATGCCTGTTGGACATTTGTTGATGCAGGATTGCCATGTGTACAATATTTCACAGTTTTACTTAATCATTAACTATGTCTCTGTGAATGTTGACTGCAAATATGTCTATGCCTTTGTATAATGTTGAATCTTTCCTATCTCTAGACACCATTCTCACAGACACTTACTTGATTTGATTTCTTCTAACTTCAGATGAAAAAGATATATTATATAGTTATTCCAGTGTGTTATCATCTATATAGTTTTACTTTCAGATCTGGTATAGAGCATAGGAAGCACCTATTGTAGCCATTCATGCTGGATGCTTAGATATTTGTTAGAAACTAGACCTTAAAATCTGATCATCTTGGGATCTCTAATGACAAAGTATCATAGACATACATCAAGTAAAGTATACAGCATTGGGTTCTGGATTGTGATAAGCACATTTGTCTTTCTAGCTGTGCCCAGTATAGTTGCTACAAACAGAACAATACTAGTATCTTTCATTGATAAAATTAAGGACATGCTATCCTCTTTCTTGGGCAAAGCACATTCCTGAGGTGAAGTGGCATATGCTGCCTTAAGATTTATTCCATATTACTTACATTTTATATACACTATATTCCTTAAGGACTGCTTATATGTATGAATGTGTGAGGTGATTTGATTTTAGCATCCATAAAGGGTTAATGTTTATCAAATCAAATGGCCATCAATTTTAATAAGATGCAGAGTGTAATACTGTTCTCTCTACACATTTCACTCTAAGATACCAAGCTTCTAATACAAATGATACTGTTGCACATATGATACTGCTACATATTAGATATTTTGACACATATAATTACTGTAGTATACGTCTTTGATGTAATAGTTTACCTTGATTCATTTCTACACATGTAATATTGCTAAATATAATCATAGTTACCAGTATTCATGGGATATGAACAGCATTGACCACTGCACAATAACACAACTGCACTGGGAAATAGAATTCATTTACACAGCATAAAGTGGAATTAATGCAGAATGTCTGTTGCCCATTAAACAAACACAATTAACTTTTTTTTTTTAGAGTCTTCTTGCAAACAGCACATTGCTTACATTCATAAAAATAAGGCGATTTATAAATAATAAAAATAATAATAATTATAACCACTCATGTGCCAATTTTAGAAAAAAAGAGACAATTCTGATCCAACCCCATGTTTCTACATTGTATTCCTCAGTGCATTACAATAAGGTGATTTATTAATAATAATAATAATAGTAGCTACTCACGTGTCAATGTTAGACTAAAAATAGACACAATTGTGATCTAACCCATGTGCCTGCATTGTTTTCCTCAGTCTGAGGCATTGCTAATGTCACAGATATCTCTACTACAGGTGGGAAATTTTTCCTTGATTTGTCTAGATAAACTGAAACAGGAAGTTCAGCCCGGTATATTATATTGAGGAGACAACCCTGTATACACTAGAGCTAGTCATATATGTGTGATTAAAGAAAAAAAAGCAAATCAGCCTTTTAGTATGCTTATAAAAGAAAATATTCAAAATCCATGCTAAATAGATAAATAAACGCAACACGTGGTATTAACTTACAGTTCACTCCGATAATATAGCAGAGGTAAACAAAGAATCCAGGTAGCATATCTGATTGCTAGTAGTTAGTCAATGGACAGAAGAAGTCTGACTGTCCTGCAGACAGATCTTTCACAGCTTGTGATATTAAATAGGCAATTTGTTCTGCAGTATCAGAGCTCACACAGCACACTGATTCCCTCCTTCTGGTTTTGTCTTCCTTTTTCTGGATATTTTTTCTTCTCTCTTTTATGACCTTTTCGTGATGCACACTGCAAAGTGAATGTGTGAAAGAGTGCAGGGAAACAGGGGAGGAGAGATGGAGAGAGTGAGAGAGTGAGAAGGAATGGGAGGGTGAGAGATTCATGGACAGTGGAAGTTTCAGACTCAGAAAATACTCACTTGTGTTACTCCAGTGATAACACTGAGAACTGGAACTGCCCACATTTTACTTAATTACTGTACTTATTAGTTTGCAGGTTTGAACGTAAGCATTATTCCAGTGTATGCATCACTTAATAGAATGCATATGGCATCTTCAAAATCCTACAAGCAATCTAGTGCCATGTTTATGTATCTTAGATCAATGCAATCACTTTAGACATAGATTATAAGGACAAAAAGGAGCTTCAAGATAATATTAAAAGCAGTCAGACATGAAACATAGAACCTGTGGTTAGATAAGAACCATTCAGTCCATCTAGTTTGTCCAAATTTCTAAATACTTTCTAGTGAGTGGCCTTATCTTATATCTTCTGCCTATCCCATGCATGCTTAAACTCCTTCACTGTATTAACCTCTACCACTTCCGCGGAAAGGCTATTCCACCCATGCATTTATAAATACAATGTTAAGGCTTACTATGTGATACAACAGACTGAATATACTTTAATATAACATTGATGCTACCTGCTACCTTTACAAATATTTTCTCTGATTCCATTGTTTTTAAATGTAACCTGATTCACTGCAAAAAATACAGAAAATATCAAATTAAATAAAAATAATGAAAATAATACACATTTGTAAACAAGTAAAACACATGAAGATAATTACAAGATTTTACAGTTTACTTGAATTGTCAAATTAATTTTGATTTAATTGTTTTAATATACACTTTTCTATGAAAGGAGTGGTTAATGAAAGATTGAGGAGGCAGGTTACGAAATTAATTCTAGTCTTGAAAACAAACAGTCAACACTTCTAAACCTGAACTTGATAAGACTCACTATAAATGAATGTAGATAAATTGTGCTACATGTCACAACAGGAAAGTGTAATTTTATGTAACAGAATCATAAAATGTAAATAGAGTTTTGTATGCTTCGCTTTCATTCTAACTTAAAATTAGTCATTCCAGTTTAATTCTTTCTTATAAATGCACGCTAAAGGTCCTACGTTAAAAAAATAAGTATTTTTGTGGTAATTTTTTCTCCATCTTTTTGTTTTGCTATACTGACCATGAAAATTTACCCTTTTCCAAATTTCGCCTGGGGATTGATGCTTCCAGAATTATGCCTTGTTCAATGTATTTAAATGGTGGTCCCCAGCATCTCATGGGAGTCATTCAAAGGGTTCCAATAAATATGAGTGTGATGCAAAATGTGCATGAGTGCAACATCTTCATGCTTCTCTATGGAGAAGGGGATCACATCCTGCTGCATGCACCACACAAATTATGTTTATATTGCACATGTGCACGATGTTACTATGATCCTTCATGTTTAATGTTTTCCCGATCATTTTCAACGGGGCAGGTGCCGGGCATGTTCAGTTATGAGTTCACAGCTGTATATGTTCACAACTTTTAAAATCTGTTTCATGCTTATTTTATTTTATGCTTAGTTATGGAAAAACTTAGCTTGCAGAGCTTGCAGAAATTAAATATAGTTTGTTTATTACTTTTGAATTTACTTTGCTTGACTGCTATAGAAAACGTATTGTTTGTACCGATGCCCTGTCCCATTGTCCTCTAATTACTAAATCTGGAGATTTGTTTTTGAGCTGGTTGCAGACTGAACACTTTTTTCCTAGGTTAATATTTAAAGGGACACTACCAATTACACAAGATGTAACTAGATAACCTGTCTTTAAAACAAACACCTATATAACTCAAATGCTACTGTTTTTTATATGGTTGAATTAATTGCATATAAAAGTAAAACATAAAATTAGGTTTTTATCTCCTGGCTCCATTTTGTGAATATTTCCCATGACGCAACATCGTCCAAAATCTTCCAGTCAGTCTCACTTTACAACTGTGGCCAAAGCCTCCATGATGATGTCATAAGTTACTCCCCTGCTCTCTTGCTGGCTCCTGTATATCATAGTGAGCAGGACTAGTTGGCTTTGTACAACTTTTTTTTAACCTCCCTTCCAACACAAAGAGAGGAGATTAACCTGATCAAACAGGATCATAACTCCGCCCCCTTGTCATGTTCTGACTTATTCTGACTTATAGACTGCATTCAGTGTCCCCAGCCCCAAAGTGAGAAATTTGTGCTGTAAAGTCACTAGGGGGTGGCACCCAAAACACTGTATTTCATAAAATATAGACACTTGTTTAGTTACATATTTTATTAAGAACAATCACATAAAAACAAAAGATATATATGAAATCAACAATAAAAAATAAAAACATTTTATTTTTTGGTGGGAGTGTCTCTTTAAGTGTGTTTATTCCTAAAAACGTTTCTTTAGGAGAAGTACTTTGAGATTTCTCTCCTTTTACAACATGTCCTGTAGAGCGTGTACAACTTGCACAGGGCTTTCTGCTTAATTGGCTGAAAAGTAAAAAAAAAAGCGATAGAAGTGATTCATTCCAGATTCAGATAAACCATCAGCACTACATAGAACAAACACTGAACGTGATGCTGAGGCATCCGCCAATGTTTAGTTACAGAGTGCGATAGAAATAACTCCAAGCTCTAAAACTGGAATCAGTGCAGCTCAATATTTAGTAAGCACTTCCAAGTTTCTACATGTCAGATTTCCTATCGGTTATCCTCTTTCGTATCCATTTTTCTATCTTTCTTACATATTTCGCTATTATTTCAAGTCAGGCTGTTCAGTCTTGCCATTTCTCTTGCTGTCCTATTCGCTCTTTCTCTTGCAGTCTGTTTCACCTGATATCTACCTTACTTCCTTCCATTCATTTTCCTGTCAGTTTATTCTCCCTACTTAATGGTTGTTCCTCTTTTTTATTGCTCCTTTGGTGTATTGTCTGCCCTCTGTCCTTTAGCTTTCCATTCTCACTTTCTTTCTTGTTCACTAGCCCACACTAGCTTAAAGGGGTCGTCTAGTGCCCAAAATGCATCTTCCAAATGTTAATGCATATTTTTGTGCTTTCAAAGTGCATTGCATGTTTTATATTTTGCATTGTTTAAAATTAAGTTGTGAAATTACAGCAGTTTGCAAGAAACCAGGACTGCCCACACTAGTTGAGTAAAAGTCATTTCCTTTTTTCCTTTTCTTTTTTTTTTTGCTGCAGGAGCCAATGGGAATAATTTCATTCAAAATAATGGAATTTCCTGTCTCTCTAGTAATGTCATGTTACAATGTGTTGCACTGTTAAGAGATCCTACTGTGTACAAGGGCAAGTTTATCACAGTCCACACAATGTATTCAATTCCAAGAGCATAGGAAGTGAACAAATGAAACAAAACTTTATATCCTCAGTGTCTATATAATCAGTGCTACCACACCTGCAATAAACATGCAGATTAATGCTTGGGAAGGGCTTGAGTCAAATATTGAAAATGTGATTTATGCAAAATGCCTGCATCAAATCACACTGGAAAAAAAGTATGTGCACCATACAAGCAGTAATCTTCAACTTGCACCAAAGTGAGTTTGGGGACTAGACTATTACATGTTATTACATGTTTGACATAACTACCAGTAGCAAATGAGCTGCATTACTTTTGCATTTTGTTATAATTTACATTTAGTTAGTGTATTTGGAAAATGTGTTCATTTTGGAGTTTTGTTTTGCATATTAACCTTTTTATATTTTAATAATTGATAAACTCATACAAATTGCAGTATCAGAACATTACAATTAATGTTATAGCCTATAGATAATTAGTTACGTTGTATTAGTTCAGTGGAATATCAGTTAATGGATATAAATGTACCTATTTATAAATGTGTGTATGTTTATACTAATACACACATATTTTGTATTAGGCTTTCTAATATTTCTGTTTATTGCTGTATCCAAGAAACATAGGCCATCTGCTGAGAATGTGTTTTTAAATGTGATAGCAGCATGAAATGAGTTACCGTAAAAGATGTATGAAATTATTTAGGTGTCTGCTTACTGCAACAGCCAACCTCAAGATAACATAAATGCATCGCTACAAACAAGTGATGAGAGAATATTGAATGCAAACTGGAAAACAAGTAGTCTGATATTGAGGAAAGAACATATAATATCACAGTTTACCACCAGGTATCTGCAATGCATGTTAAATGTGATAACTCAGTCAGCTGCATGGTATAAACAGACTTTAAGACTAGTGTAAAATAATTTTAAATGCAAGGAAAGCAGCTATATCTATACTGAAATAACTTTTTTTAATGTTAGAGTCTCCAAAAATCCTAATACCTTTAATGCAATGATTAAAACATTAATAATTAGCAAAGTGACAAATTCTTTCCGTTAACATACTTATGGCAATCAAACTGCTGCTCTCCCGCTTATGGAGGAAGCAGGAGGTGCCAGCCTGGTCAGATGTAGTGAAACAGGTAGATTTTCAACTTACGGCAGAAGAATCATTCTTTCTCTTGGGGCCTGCTAGAGGCAAACTAAAAGAAATTAAAGTCATCTGGAGTGGAGTAAAAGAAGCCCACTTAGGGAGTGGACAATAGTCGCGCTGCCGTGAGCGGGGAGGGGGAGTGGGTAGGGGCCGGGGACGCACCGACGGAGAACTACATTTTTTTTTTCTCTTCTCCCTCCCTCTTTTTCTCTTCTCTTTATTTACTCTCCCTTTTTTCCATCTTTTCTTTTTCTCTTCTTTTCTCTTGCTCTTTTCATAAACCCTGGGAGGATCAGACCCTTTCTATTTGTGTTTCATATATTGTGGACTACTCTGGACAGAACTTTATTTGCGAAACACGTGTAGGTAAGATCTACATGTTTGTATGTTTTCATAATTGAATAAAAAGATTTATATAATAAAGGAAAAAAAAAAAAAAAAGAACTATTGTTTAGTATTATCAAAACACTGTACCCCTCTTTAAGCAATTAAAATTGATTGTGTGTTCTGGTATGTAAAGTACATTTTAGCGGTATTCAAGTGGTATTGGACATTTCTGGATCCCAGTATTCACATTATGTCTGTACTATCTCTGTCCTAATTAAAACAAATTTTGCAGGAAAAAAGAAAAAAAAAAAAATTAGCAAAGTGAGAAGACAAGCAAAACATACTATGTATTTAAAATTCAGTTCCTTCGCCTTTTATGGTAGTCGCACTAGAGGAGAAGAGGGCCTGTATTTCTAAGTCGGAGATATAATCATTACAGCATTGGTATAAAGGGTGTTACATCATAATCTGTGATAATTTTTCTATCTTGATGTCATATAGATAAAAATGTTGCAGTCTTTTTTTGCCTCCTTTCCTGCAGCCTAATAGGGCCCGTAGTCTCATAAGTTGTATTTATGTATATCTGTTTAACCTTAGGGAGTGAGAATCCTGCTTTTGTTGTACCAAACTCTCCTCAGAAGAAGGATGAGAGGTGTTACAAGCCCTCTTAAACATGGAGGTTGGTTTAAACAGAAGGATTACAAGCAGCACACTTCAGTCACTTGTACAAGTTAGTTAGTGGATACGGATAGGTGCAGATATTCCTGATTGTCCATTGAGCAACTAAGGTGAACTGAAGACCTGGTCTCTGATGTCACTCCAGGATAACAAAGCGCAGGAGGCCCCATCTTACCTCTGGAGACTAACTCCATCCTGGCTACTGCAACTGCAGAACCTATCGAGGGAGAATGGGACAGTTCTTCATGGCCACTTCATCGCAGGTGTTTGAGCCACTGACATTTTATTGCTGCTCCGTTAATACAGGTTAGTATTAGAGAGTGCAGGATAGTTTTAGGGCTGGTTTAGGGGATAGTGGGATTGGGGTTAGTATTAGGGTTAGTTTGATATTTAGGGTTAGAGGTTGGGGGATAATTTAAAGCTAAAAGGGGGTTATTTTATTAGAGGTAGTTAGTATGTTCTGCTGACAGCTCCAAAACAGCAGTGCTGAACTCTCAGTGCTCTAAATGCTGCAGTGAAATGGCCATGAGCAAGTGTCCTAAACCCCTATCAAGTGGGAGGCTACAGCCGGGGGAGGACTGGCAACTTTTGGCCCGGGAAGCAAAATCAATTTAGTTGCCCATGGTTCAACTTCATCAGCCCACTCACTATCAACAATGATAAATAAAGACAGACATGCAAGAGAGATATGTTAACTGATAACGTGCAAAGATGAATCACCAGACAAGAGAATTGGATAGAAAAATAGATAGTGTGACACACTGTGGTATCTAGAAGTGAAAACTGGTGCAGGCCCAGCCCATTTAGTGAGATTAGTGGGCATCCCAGGATGAAGGGGGAGGGCAGTTGGCCTCTTGACCCCCTTGCCAGCCTGGCTTCTGCTCTACATGACCTCTGGTGCATAAGGATATGGTAGTGATAAAAATTCCTATAATGTTTTGGGCCTATATGTGCAGGAAAATGTTGATGGGAAACTGATACAGAAATAATTTAAAACTCAACATGCTCTATACGTTACTATTATCTTTATCTGAGATGGAAAGTCAGATGATACTTTAATGTTGAAATGCTCATGCTGCATCTTGGCATCTGATTATCGTAACGAGGCACATATAAAGTAGACATGTGCATTCGTTTTCGGACGAATGCATTTTCGTCCGAAAATAGCATTTTCGTCTATTCGTCCGAAAAACGAAGAACGAAAATGCTAAGCTAACGAAAGCCGAATGAACGAATAGTTAATAAACGAAAATTATTCGTTCATTCGTCCATTCGTAGTACTATTGCATTCTATAAGCCGAAATAGAGTCGGTTTATAGAATACAATAGCATTTCACTACACGGAGACAAAGTCTCCATTCATAAATTTATGAATGGAGACTCTGTCTCCTTGTAGTGAAATGCCAACAGCCTATAAACCGAACGTTCGGTTTATAGGCTGTCGGCTTATGTAATACATGTAATCCTATTGCTATTCTATAAACCAAACGTTCGGTTTATAGAATAGCAATAGGAATACATGTATTCCATAAGCCGAAAGTCTATAAACCGAACGTTCGGTTTATAGACTTTCGGCTTATAGAAAACATGTAGTACTATTGCCTTTCTATGAACTGAACGAGAGCCCCATTCATAAGAATTTCTTATGAATGGGGCTCTCGTTCGTTTTATAGAAAGCCAATAGTATTACATGTATTCTATAAAACAAACGAATAAAAATTAACGAAACGAAAATAATGAACGAATTTCGTCTGAAACAAATGCAGTAATGAACGAAATTCGTTTTAGACGAAATAAATAACATTTTCGTCCGAATGGACGAAAAAGAAATGAAAATTTTAGTTTTGCACATGTGTAAAATAAAGTATCAAACAAACATATCTAATGAATAGTGTTGCTGTCTACTAACATTTTCTATAACTGGTAGTAGTATTTTCAATTAATTGTAATAATATTTTGCATAGTTTTATGATCTTAAACTGCATTTAGTTAGCCAAATTGTTAACAAAGTAGCAATAATCAGATTCCATAACTTTTACACATAATGTTTTAACGTCTCTTAAAGGGCAATGTGTACCTACATTTCGGCATATATTCATTGTAGTTAACAACTTAATTTAAACATCAGACCAAGGGTTCTCAAAGCATGGCGTTTATTTGGACATTCCGTTCTTAAAGTGGTAATAAACCAACATTTTACATTCACAGGCCATTACTAGAACACATACTGTACCTACTGACTCCCTCCTAACCTAAATAGTTCAATGAATAAACATAATCATGCATGGCTTATTTGGGTAGCCCCTTTGCCAGGGCTGAAGATGAGGACTTGGAGGGTGTTGAGGATCGGTGCTGGCTTTCAAGAACAAGTAATACTTTTATCTACAGGGCACCCTTTGGGTTCAGGAGGGTAGGCAGTGATTTTCACTCAAAGGGTAATTTTTATTTTTAGGTCAATCGTCATCCCCTACCTGGGAAAAGTAGACGAGGGGGGGGGGAGTAGGTAAATTATTTATTTTGATTAGGTCTGGGGGCCCATTGCCAACTTCCAGGGGCCACTTAATTTTTTTGGGGATCTGAGATCCCATCAGCCACTTTATTTATTTTTTATGGGGTCTTTTGGTCCATCCACAGCCCCAGACCCATGGGGTTATGAAATTAATTTTATATTGGTATCTGGGATCATTTGTCCAGCCCCCAAGACCCAGAGGTTCTTTTTTAGTATATGGGGGCCAGAGCAATTAGCCCTTGGTTATGTTGGGGGCAAGGCTATTATCCCTGGCTCAAGGCATTTTATATAGGTCTGGGAGCACTTGCCCCATTTTTAGTATTTAGGGCTCAGGGCTATTTGCACTGGTGCCCCATGTATAATATGGGTGCTGGGAATCGTTTTGCTGGTTCCCAACCCCTTCATTATTTGGGAGGCCAGTGCTATTAGCCCTGGCCCTGCCTAATTTGAAATGGGAGGGCTTTTTTATTTATGGAATTCTGCTGGCTTCAGGGGAGGGAAGGGCCAAACGTGCCTTTCATCCACGAATTAACACAAAAGCATATATTTATTGGCCTCCCTTGCATATCCAGGAAATATTTAGTACTGCATGTTATTCTCATAGGAATAATGTTTGATTCTGGCAATGAAGATCACTAACATACTGATCTTCAGTAAGGAAATGACTGTATTTTGTATAAAATGCTGCCACCCCCGCCAATAAACTTAATTAATTAAAAATAAATAAATGATTAAAACACCCTGCCAACTCCCCCAGGTGCGGGGTATGATTCAATAAAATGCTCCAACCTGAAAGAAGAAATCAAAAATTGAAAGAAGAAATTCAAGTGCCATGTGGGTGGGTATTTTCACTGCCCACTCCATAATGCACAAGGGGTGCCCTGTAAAATAAATATAACTGTAGAAAATGTCCCTCAATGATCTGTGATTCCCTCCCTCCTCATCTTCAACCTAGGGCAAGGGGCTATCCAACAAAATTAATTACATAAATTAAATTATCAACCTCCATCTTTAAAACACTTTGAAACACACTGGAAAAAATAAAAAGCATCTGATTGTCTGACTATAAAAGGGTTAAAATGTGCAAATATAGGTCAGGATTTTTTGCCACTAAGTTAAAGGTGATTTTTTTTGCCGACTCACATTGAATCATTGTTTACCACACGTTTAATAGCTGTGGTAATGAATGGTACCGCACCTGTTAAAGGTGCTACCGACAGGCACTAAATCAAGAATACTCATTCATTTACCACTAATGACAATTTTTAAGTTAACTGGGGCAACTGAATATCATATAAACTATGTATGTATTGAAGTCATATAAACTATGATTTATATTATAACATGCCCTGAAAAAAAGAGAAATTACAGTCTCTAATCTCATACCCTTAAGAGTCAATCAATTTGAACTTCAGTAAGAAGGTGCTGTTTAGCTGCATATAGGCAAATGATTTGAAAAAATTATAATTTGACGACTGATTAGCATTCTTCAGCCAAACTCCCTGCCCGTGTTTCTCATATATCTTTCCACATGCAGCATGCTATAGATCAGGCAATCAGGACTTCCTGTTGATACATATGTATATATTTCAAGCTGCTGGATTTTTCCACTTCTGTTCAGTCACATTATTGTTTTTCATTTAAACTGACACTGGCAGCAGTGAGGAGTTAGAAGCATGACAGCAGCAAGGAGAAAGACAGCACTCCTACAGGTTCTCCTATGAGACCTCATTGTGTGGCACAGCAGTGTCCTATTGGGAAGCACAGTATCAAGACCACAACTTGCTACATGTCCAATTGCCACTCATGCTTCCCCAAATGCCAGTGAGGATGTCTACTAGACATGTGCAAAACTAAAATTTTCGTTTCGTTTTAGTCCATTCGGAGGGAAATGTTATTTATTTCGTCTAAAACGAATTTCGTTCATTACTGCATTCGTTTCAGACGAAATTCGTTCATTATTTTCGTTTCGTTTTATTCGTTCGTACGAATCAATTGACCTACACATTCAATAAACCGAAAGTCTATAAACCGAACTAGAGTCCCCATTCATAGAAAGCCAATAGTATTACATGTATTCCATAAACTGAAAGTCTATAAACCGAATGTGTTTCGGTTTATAGACTTTCGGTTTATGGAATGTATGTAATGCTATTTGTATTCTATAAACCGACTCTATTTCGGTTTATAGAATGCCAATAGCACGAATGGACGAATGATTTTCGTTCATTAACCATTCGTTCATTCGGCTTTCGTTAGTTTAGCATTTTCGTTATTCGTTTTTCGGACAAATGGACAAAAATGCTATTTTCGGACGAAAATGCATTCGTCCGAAAACGAATGCACATGTCTAATGTCTACATGGACTGGCACCAAAGCCAGGCACACCAAACAGAGATATGTCAGCACTGTGTCCTCCATCGGTTTGACATGCAAAACTGAAATGACTGACCTAAGTGCATACCTAGCCATCATGGAGGAAGTCGTTACCAGCTGCCACACAAGCTGCTACCCCTGCTGCTACTCCAAGAGGCTGCTACTCCAGCAGATGGACGCCCATCTAAGGTCACCCTCAACACTGCCTCTAAATGCAATGTGCCATTTATATTTATATTGACATTTTATTTTCACCATTTCCTGAATCCTATAGTTAATAGTTATTTTGGTGTTGTTGTGTTTAGGACAGGTGAGTTGCAGGTGGACATATCACTCCCCCCCTCCCCCCACACTTCCAGCATTGTGCAGGGTACAACCTGTTTAGTTCTAAATCCAACAAACTATTCCCTGCACATTGTATGGTTTTGTGAGGAAGATTACATGATGATGTTGCACTTTTCTGCATCTCAACTGTAGTGACTGTATCCTTTGTTTCATTTAAACTGTTAATTTCATTGTTGTTGCTCATCAACCTCTTTATGTGAGTTGCATAAGAAATGTAAAATGTAAAAAACAAAAATCCCCATCTGTTAAAAGCAGGTCCCAGAGGCTTTCAAATTAGCCCCAGAACCCCTAGTAAATATGAGGCAGCCAAACCAGTGGCCCTGGCTGCTACTACTACTATAAACTTGGCTGGGAACATGCCAAATGGCTTCCAGAACCCCATCAATAAGCACCCCTGGAGTGATGGGAGGGTTATAATTAACCTCCCAATGGCCAAGGCCCCCTGAAGCTAAATAAATAATAACCCCTTACATTCCACAAATAAATAATACACTCCCAATATTATCTAAGCCCCCTTCCAGGACTTGACCAAGGTCCCTGGACAACCTAACTAATTAATTTAATGAATTATAAATTAGATCTTCTATCTGAGGGCTACTACAATGCCCCCAGAGGACATAAGTAATGAACGCAATAATTAAAATTACATTAACCCTACCATTTCGCCCCCACCTCTATCTTGCCAGGTAAAGGGGCATGGTTCAAATTAAATTAACCTGAGAAAAGAAATACCCATTTAGTGCCATGAGGATGGGCATTAAAAATCACTAATGATCAGCAATGCCCTTGCTGCCCATGTGCAGCCCACGAAAGAGGTCATCCCACCCAAAAAAAATCAACTTATTTTAAAAAAAAATCCATGCCTACAACCCCCCCCCCCCCACAAAAAAAAAAAAACCTGGAAAATGTATCTCCTAACATTCTGACTGGTATTTCAAGTGATTGCAGGAGGCACATGTCCCACCCCTAACATTTTGCCAGCCCTACCAGTAGTGTATCTTCCACAAGGCAAACAAGACACTCGCCTAGAGCCGCACTTTGCCAGAGGGCGACACTTTGCCAGAGGGTGTTACAGCACCCTTCTGGTGCTTCAAACATCTTCACTCCCTCCCCCACTATTCAGCAAGCTTTAGCTCCTTCCAATAAATCGGGGTGATGGGGGCATGTAAAGGACGTGGTGGGGGTATGTAATGAGGGTGATGGTGGCATGTAATGGGGGTGATGGGGCATTTAGTGTGTATGCAATGTGGGTGAAGGGCATGTAATGGGGTGATAGGGCATGTCATGGGTGTGTAACGTGGCTGATGGGGCATGTAATGGGGTGATGGGGCATGTCATGGGTGTGCAACATGGGTGATGTGGCATGTTGTAGGTGTGCAACGTGGGTGGGGGGATTGCCTGAATTTTGTCTGCCTAGAGCAGCACAAAACCAAGATACACCACTGAGACCTTCCAGCTGTATTTTAAATATGACTCCTCATTCGAGAGTCCGGCCCTCCTGGACTCGCAGTCATTTGAAATTCCGGCCCTCCTGGACTTTTTAAATGGGAAAGATTTTTCAGGCCAAGTCCAACTTGATGGTTGGACTTAACCCCACCGAAATGAATGAGTTTCATCTCACACCCATTCAATTCGACATGCTTCACCTCTTCTTGATCTTTGCAAAATGGTTAGTGAATACAATTTTGCAAGGTTGAGATGAGAGGTGGTCGAGTCTGTCCAAGGTTGGAGGTCGAGATTAGTGCTAATCTAATTCATGACATGTTACTTAATATGCAAATTAACAGTTCTGAAATGAGTAATGACATCAACAGGTGACTATAAGTCAGTTATTTCTATCTACATTTACACTATGAACAATGTTTAGGTGATACAATCCCTTTAACATTACTTAGTTAAATTTCATCCAGCATTGATAGGGGTTAAATTGGTATGATTAATTCATTTGTGAATGCATTTAGTGTTTAACTTAACTTTTCTGTTCCTGTTAACTTTTTCTAATGCTAATGAGATCAGTGAATCACGTGTAGTGCTTTTCCAGTGGAAATCATCATTTTCATGAGGTTTGTGTATTAAGTATAGGGTTTTTTTCAACACGTGGTAATTTTTTAACAGGTGAGGTAATAGTTTTACTGTATTCATTAACTATTATTACTGATAACAGTAGATTTTAAGTTAATGGGGGCTATTGATGCCACTTCAAGCTACTTGCCATAGAGATACTCCATACATATGTGTAGTTCTACATATTTAGCAACGCTCTCTTTTATCTTATCCTACAATTACTTTTCTAGGCTTTATATAGAAACATAGAATGTGTTGGCTGATAAAACCATTTAGCCTTCCCAATATGTGCCTCATAAAATAGAAAAAAAAAACTGAATACTTTCATTAGCCCCTGGCCTTAGTTCATATTTAGGATAGCTTTATGCAAATTCATGTATGCTTGAACTCCACAGATAAAAATTAGTGGCAGTGAATATTTAATAACACATACTTAGAATTCACACATTGTAAAAATAATAAAAAAAAACATTATTAGCATAAAAGTCACAATTAAAAACCAAAAAAATGAGAAAATATTATGGCAAGTCAGCGATCAGAGCGGGGGGGGGGGGGGGGGGGGGGGGGGCAGGACACTGGTATCAAGAGAGAAAGAAAGGCAAGGTCAAGCTGTACCAGTAGAGTTTCTCTGATGAGGAAAACACAGCATTGCTACACAATTTGTGCCAAAACTGTGTGAACTGGGTGATAGGGTCAGCAGCACAGCCCAGAGATGGAGGAACAAACTTTGGCAGCAGATTGTGCATGCTGTTAATGCAGTTGGTGGGAATAATAGGCTAGATGAGGTGGTGAAGAAAAGATGCATTTGAAATGTTTTTGGTGGAAAAACATACAGATTTAAGCTGTTATATCTCATGTTTATTTCCAAACTAAATGTAAACTGTACTTTTATTATGTTCTCTCTTTGGTATCCCTATTATACAGTATTGATATAATTTATGAAAATGCACATTTAACATATAATTGCAATCTCTTTTTTTATTTCTACATTTTTATAATAAAACCTTACATATTTAGTTCTATAACTATTAGTTTTTTCTCTTTATTTATAATTTCAGATACATAAATGGCTCTCAGTATCTCTACCGAACATTTAACATTACCCATATACACAAAATTTATAAAAAAACCAATGTGTGGTGTCGGAATTGGGAGGATATGTGGTACAACCGATTTTAGGTCTAGGTTAAAGTTACTTTCAGAAAACACACAGCTGGTCTATGCTGCCCTCTTTATCTACACTATCAATTGCTGTCTTTTTTAGGTCTTATTCAAGTTTCTAAATACATTTTCATTTTACACGAAATGCCTTGTCTCAATCTGCCCTTTCCATCTTCCATTGAAATACAGTCTGTGATTGGATTTCTGTACATCTTATAAGATCAATAGCTAACAGCTTAATAGATTTTAAGGTACTTACGATAACATGTAGTTATTCGAGAGGGATCTTGAGACATCTTAGGCCACTTCTTAAGTAGTAAAAATATTATAGGAGAAAATAATAACTTCACTCTTGTCAGGAAGACAATTAATTGCTGAACCTTCTTCCATATCTGCCGGATTTTACCACATCCCCACCAAGTGTTGAGGTAAGTGCCCTCCCAGATTTCCACATTGGGTACATCTTTGCTATTTTTGTTGGCACATTGTACCACCTATGTATCAACTTGTAAACATCTCTATGAGGTTCAGGCAATGGACTGCCTTCTTAACTTTATGAAATAGTACTTTTCAGCAGTTGCCATGCATCTAGGGTCTTAAAGAGGCTTTGTCAGTGACTCCATTACAATACTCAAATGCTATAGCTCCGTGTTTATTGGTTGGCTTCCTCACTGTCTTACGGGACCATTTCCATCCAAAAGGAGCATTAATTCTGTTTTCTCTGTCTGTAGATTTTTTGTTTTATCCCTATTCCCGTAGATGTAAATATTCACCTCTACGGCAGTATTGTCTCTTATAGAGTTAAGCTAATAAGAAACAGTAAGCTCATTTCCACCAATTTCCTGCTTTTTAAATTTCATGTCGAAGGGCAATACTCAACTTCAAGTCTCTGCGTCCTTTCCCGTTGTGGCCTGGTGTTTCAAGCTTCTGCTTCAGCCACTCCAGTAAGCATTACCTGGTTCGTTGGTAAGTCAGGAAAAAAACATTTGTGCTGGGTCTTCAGAGTCACCGGCACTCTGGGGAATCTCGCCAACACTCCACCAATTCTTAAAGCCGACCAGATGTATTACTGTTACTTGCGGGAAGGCAGCATAAATTAAATATCTTGGTGTTTCCGCACCACATACCCAGCACCACTCTTCAGGACGTATGATTCTTAGGTTTGAAAGTCTCATCTACAGGCATGGAGTTTGTCATTCTGTTGTTACTTCTGTCATTCGATATTTAGTGCCAATAGGCGGGAGACAGAAAAAGCAAACACCACTTCTGCCCATCAGTGCACCTCCTGTATTTCGGAGCGTGCGTGCCATGTCACATCCTCGCTCCTCCTCCCTTAGTAGCTCTTTAATAAAAGCAACAACTATTAGTTTTTACAACTAAGAAAAAAGTAACAAAATACTTTTTTAGTATTCTTTGGCTTTAAACGACTGAAATCCATGATGGCAGCGTTATAAAATCCTAAAGGAGTATAGTTTATCTCTATTTTTAACAACAAAAGGAATCAGAGTTGTAACAATAGCAAACTCATTTTTGGTTCATACATAAACCCATTCATACAAGTTTAAATTCAAGTGTGTGCACAAATTCTAAATTCTGCATATGTTCAAACTAAAATTATTTCTTTTGTTCATGCAATTAAAAACTATTGTGCTACCCTTTACTTTAATAACAGCTATTTATTATATTCTAATATAGTTTCTTCAGAATAACAGTTCACTTTTTACTGCACACATTTTCTTCACTAGTTAGTGTGATCTGAATGGAGTAATAGCAGGGGCTGAGGATTCTATGAATTAAATAAAGTATAACGTTAATCCCCCCCCACCCCCAAAATAAATTAGTTAATTACTGACTCAGTGTTGAAAAATCCTGAGTAAAAAAAAAGTTTAGTTGTCCTTTAAAGAGTATACTTGGATTGTAAATTGGTGATTATTCTAGCCTTGGTGTAGAAATAATCTGAATTTTTTTTTATGACATGATCTGTTGTGCTATCAATTGAGTGTGAAACACATATCATCAGAAGAAATTGATGTCAAAGACAGAGCACTGAGTTATACTCCTTACACATGTACGATCTATGGCTATCCATGTTTCTTTTACATTTCAAGAATAGAATTCCTCAAAGGACAATCCTACCAAGTCAGTGCAAGGAGAATATTTCATCATTACTGGACCGATTTACGAATTGAATATTAGATTCATCTATAAAAATGGTCACTACACAGCTATCATACAGTAATTTTGGGAAGAATATCATAAGAAATTTTCATTTTATGGCGAGACAGGAGGCAAGTATTTGCATAATCTTTCTTTACTAAAAAATCTCCAGCTGCAAAGCAGTTAACAAACTGATGGTAAACAACCAATCAGGAAACAGAAAACAGCATGTATAAGGCCCCAACAATCTCAATCCCTTTCTCTTTTTATTTAATGTGCTGATCAGGGGAAACACAGACAAACCAAGAAATAAATCCGACTTCCTGAGATAAAGATAAAATGGAACAGACCACAGTCGTGAAGGAGGATATCACGCTAAAAGAAAAAAAGACAATGTGAAAGTAAATTGATCTCCAAACTCGTTGTACCATAAATAATACAACATGATAATGCAAGCAACATGATAAACCAAGAAACGAGTATATAGACTACATTTTTTGCAAGTGAAATTCAAAGAGAAAGCATAAGCTGGCTCCACTCACGTTTCACATTCATCAGGAGGGCAGGTGCTCCAAATCGTTGATAAGATGTAACTAATAACACTAGTAAAAAAGGTTGTGCACTCGACTCTCCTGACGTAATGAACACAAGGGTGCTTTATTGAGTGCATAAAAAACAGAGAAACGATCCAAGGACAAAACACTGGGGTAAGGGAAGACCACCAGGTCCCCGTTTCCCTGAGACCGGATGTGAATGGCACACTACAGGAATATAGGAATGAGTCACCGGTGTGGTGTTCATGGATGATCTCGAAGGTGTCCTGGTCCTCAGGGAATTCCCCATTTGTAGTGATGCTAATGGGATGGCAGAGAGGGAGACACTCTTCTCTTCTTGAGGGGCATCTTGCCCTTGGAGACCGTCTGGGTTGAGATGTCACTCCAGGGTCTCTTGCATGGGTGCTCCATGGCAGGAGATAATTGGTGACCCTTGGACCCTGAATCATCATGCATAGATGGGGAATGGTCTGCATAAGGTTGTTCCACAGCTTGTGTGCTCTGAATGGATGCCAGAGTGGTGTGTAGAGATTTAGCCAGGGCTGAACAGAGCCAAGCTTGCAGGCCAGCAGACAATGCAGAGTTTGCTGCTTTGGACATGGTGCTACTGCCTGTAGAGACAGAGGGAGATGATTGTGGCATGGAGAATATATCGGGGTTCACCCGAGAGCACTGAAGGGGGTCACTCAACCGGCTAGGACCCGAGGCTGTCAAGGCCTGTCCTTCAACATGATGGGGGGTCACCCAAGCATCACTTGAGAGCCAATAGGGAGGCATACAGGGTGGGGGTCACCTACTTGTGCTGAAGGGGGTCACCAAACAGGCAGGGACAATAAGTGCCATAGTGGCTAGGGGGGTCACCCCAGCATCACACAGAGGCCTGAGAAAAACTGAGAGATTATCTTCCAGGTAACAATATAGATACTGAGTTATGACGAGGGGGTCACCCTCTGTCTCTTTGCAGTTTACTGTGTGTGGAATATGAGGGGATTAATGATACTCTGTATACCTTAGTAAATTTATACGCTCCATCAGAACGAACAATTCGATTTATGGATTCTGTAATGGAAAGGGCCAATAAATTCGCTTGGGGGGCTTTAATTATCGTGGCTATTTAAATGCATTGGTAAACTTTGACTTAGACAGACATTCAGTTGCAATAAGGAAACAGGAACCACAAAAAAGAAATAGAGCAAAAACCTTTGCATCCTGCCTCTCCAGACACAACTTATATGATGTCTGGAGGGTGCACCATTCGAAGGAGAGGGATTACTCCTTTTTTTCTTTGGCCCATTCAACATATTCCAGGATCGACTACTTTCTGGTTAGGGGCAATTTGCTCCAGAGGTGCATAGACTCACATATTGGAAACATCTTGTGGTCAGATCACGCTCCTATATACTTGACTATCAAATAGTCCTGGGTATAGTATGCTTGATAAATGGAGACTTAATGTACAGTTGTTGGACTCAGAGGAAAGCAGACAGGACCTAAATGCACAAGCTAAAATATTTCTGGAAACAAATGATAAGGGTGACACTACAGACCAGATACTTTGGTGCACAATGAAGTGTGTCCTGAGAGGCCACCTAATTAAGAAGGGAGCCTGGCTTAAGAAAAATAGGGGTAAAAGCCTGGCGGAACTGTATGCATCATTGGCGATTCTGGAAGCCATGAATAAATCAAATAATCAGTTACCGATATAACGGCTGTGCAGGAACAAATCACGGAAGGCCTTAGGAAAAAAGCGGAGGCTGCAATGACTCGCTTAAAAAGCAAATGGTACATTAGCAATAACAAGGCTGGGAAAGAATTAACAAAGAAACTGAAATTCCAAAACCTAAGAGCAAAAATAAATAGAATAGTTAAAGATGATACCATTCTCACCGCCCCAGATCAAATCGCAGCTGCTTTTAAAACCTACTACGAAAAACTATATAACTTACCTCAGCCTAAAACCTCTACGGAAGAGTTGAAAGACTTCCTAAATTCACTCCATTTACCCCGACTGTCTGACGATAAGTTAAACTCCATTAATTGCCCTATTACGATGGAGGAGGTATCCAGTTTTATCAGGGAGATGAAGAGAGGTAAGGCCCCGGGCCCTGACGGATTTCCAACACTTTTTTATCAAGTTTTGGAACCTGTCATCTGACCACTTTTGGTAAGGTTATATAACTCGATTATCGGATGTGGTGAGTTTCCCGAAGAGATGCTAGAGGCTTCTATTGTTCCTATTCCGAAACCAGGAAAGGACCCCGAATCAATTAGTAATTACAGGCCTATCTCACTCATTAATCTAGACGCTAAAATATTCTCTAAGATCCTGGCTAACCGTTTAAAAACGGTTATCCACGATTTGATCCATTTCGACCAGGCCTGATTTATGCCAGGGAGAGAGGGCCTGGAAAACACAAGGAGGGTTTTCGGCATTATTGAGAAAATTCACCAAAGGAAAGTCCCCTCTGTCATAGCCGCTCTGGACGCAGAGAAGGTTTTTGACAGGGTGGACTGGAGATTTCTGTCGGAAACCCTCCGGACGTTTGGTTTTCCGGGCTTGTTTTATGACGCTACCATGGCACTGTATAAGAAACCACGAGCCAGGATTAGCGGTCCTTTCCTAGCTTCTGAATTCCTTTCGATTTGTAATGGAACGAGGCAGGCCTGCCCTCTGGCACCCCTTCTGTACGCTTTATCCATAAAGCCTCTGGCCCAGTATTTGAGAAACTCGCATGATATCAAGGGTATTAAACTAGGGTCAGATGAACATCTTATCACAATGTATCACAATGTATGCAGATGACGTCCTCCTCACTATGGCACATCCACAGCGGTCAATACCTGCCTTGCTGAAAGCTTTGGAGACATTTGGTTCCTACTCTAATTACAGGGCCAACTTATCTAAAACACAGATAATCCCCCTCTTCTTCCCAGGGTCTGATCAACAGATCCTATTGAACCTAGGGGAAAAAAAAGATTCAATGGAATATCTGGGGATCAAAATAACAAGACAGATAGACAGAATAGTTCCAGTTAACTATAACATCCTATTCACAAACATCCAGAAAAAATTATCATAGTGGTCCAAGATCGAATCTTCATGGCTAGGTCGTATCAATATTTTGAAATCTCATATACTGCCGAAGCTGGTATATCTATTCAGATTGATACCATTAAAAGTCCCAATGGCAACTATTAGGGAGTTTGATTTACTATTCGCGAGATTCGTATGGGCAGCCAAAAAACCCTGTATACCACAACAACTACTTAAGCATAAATTACAACATGATGGGCTGGGGTACCCAGATCTCAGGAAAATATTTCAAGCATCCCAACTTTCACATGCATTAGTATGGAAAAACATAAATTATGCAACAGGTTGGCACAATCTTGAGAAATCTGAGAATGGGATTCAGGATATGGCACTATTATTATGGCTGCCACATAAGATTTATAAGAAATGTGACTTCACCCTTAGAATAGTTACTGAGGTGATGTCTTCATTTTTTAGGCTGAAAAAAGCTTTAAAGGTAAAATACACCTTATTAATGTCTGCACCTCTCCAGATACTCTCGATATGTCTACCTAACATCTCCCTACATAAATGGCTCAACGTAGGTATTACAACTTTGGGCGATTTATTTATAAATAACAAACTACTCCCCTACAAAATCTTGATACATAGTTACAACCTCCCAGAATCAGAACTTTTTAACTATGTAAGACTTAAGTCCGTTCTGGGTGAATTCCCACCCATGGAAACTACGGAATGGGATACTTTTATAACCACAATTGGTAACAAAAATATTATGGCAAAGACCTGTAGATTTCGTACCTACATTGTGTTATCCCTTATTGTTTGAGTGTGTCTGCATCTAGGTCTCCATTCTGTTTCCAACATTCATCACACCAGGAAATATAACCATTGTATTAATGTTCACGAACATTATAACAAACTTCAACAGAGATGGTATTTAGTGCCTAGCCGCCTAGCAAAATTTAATACAAACGTAAGTGATCAATGTTGGCGATGCCAACAAGCGGTCGGCTCGCATTACCATATCTGGTGGGACTGCCATGAATTGAAAACAATCAAACGGAAGGTGTCGGATATATTACATTGGGTAACCCCAAAGAAGGGGAAACTTACTCCACAAATATTCTTATTTCGTCTAGAATTAGACGATTTAGACAAACATCAAAATATATTTTGTATTAATATTCTATTGGCATTCAAAATAGTGATGGCTCGACATTGGAGGAGAGTAGGGGCCCCAACCTGGATGGAAATTAAAGCCCAAATCAAATTTCAGGCAGAGGCAGAAAGATATTTCCTTCAGGGAGCGGATAATAAGACTAAAGAAGGGTTTGAGAAAATATGGTCCAAATGGCACGAAACTTCAGCATAATCGCCCCCAGCGGGTCCTCTGCTATGCTTAGATCTATTTTTAACGAACCCCTGGATCACTCTTTATCCACCCCACGGAGTGTTGAAGCGTAGGGGCAGCCCCCGGGGGGCCGTGGCAGAGTCCACCTGAATGAGCTGTGAAAGTATGAATGAGTGTGAATGAGAGTGGGAATGGTGGGAATGAATGTCTGAGAGTGAGGTGAGATTGGGTAATGGATCAGTAGTAGGAATGAGGGTATTGAAATGTTTCTTTTATATGCAGAAAACTTATAGGAATATAAATTCTTCTAACCTTAACATTTTTCACATTATGGATATTTCATGCCTCACTCTATTTTTCTAATGTACCTTTTTGCATGTAAAAATGAACAATGATGAGTTACAAAGAATACAGTACAGTTAATAAACTGAATTAACCTCTGAGTTCAAAAAGAAAGAAAAAAGGGAAAAGAGAAAGAAGAAGAAAAAAAAAAAAGAAAAGAAAAAGAATATGAGGGGGTCACCCTAAGGCTAGTTGCAGTGGGACTTCGGTATCAGCAGAAGGGGGTCACCCTTGGATATTCATTGATGGGACTGCAGTAGTAGGAGGGATGTCACCCTCATTTAGCAGTCAAATTATTTACATTGACACAACAGTGGAGACCTGGAAGAGAAATGGAGAAAAAAATGGGGGAGGAATATGCCTGCTCTAGTGAAGGCCTGACAGGCTTGATGGAGTTGTAAGGGCGTGATAGACTGAAGCCTGCTGCGCGGTAATGTAAAACGGGCGGATGTGGCCTGTGTAAATGGTTGGGCTCGTCAGGGTAAAGGGGGGGGGGGGGGGCTGTGCGATGCCTGTGGTGACCGAGGGCCAGGCAAGGCATGGGAGGAGGGCACCGCGATGGGGCGGTGAAGCCGGGATGCACGTTAGTGAAGACGCGCTTAAGGTAATGGTGAACTAGCCAACGGGTAACTGACAGCATGGGTAGGACAGCAATATATTAGTAGAAGGAATACGCAGGGGCATAGACGACAGCAGTATTTAGGATAAGAAAAAGTAATGCAATAAAAGTAAGAGAAAGACATTCAATATACACGTAAAATACCATAATAGGAGTCTCTGTATTAGACAGTACTCACCTGGAGGTCAAGAAGCAAAGAAAGTGGAAGTGATTAAGATTGTTGAGGCCCTATATATGCTGTTTTCTGTTTCCTGATTGGTTGTTTAGCATCAGTATGTAAACTGCTTTGCTGCTGGAGGTTTTTCAGTAAAGAAGGATTATGAAAATACTTGCCTCCTGCCTTGCCATAAAATTAAAATGTCTTATGATATTCTTCCACAAATTATGTTAGCTATGTAGTGACCATTTTAATAGTTGAAAACATCCAAATTTTGATTTGCAATTTGTAAATCTGTCCAGTAATGATGAAATATTCTCCTTGCACTGACTTTGTAGGATTGAAGAAGTATGTTCTTGCAATGTAAAATAAACGTGGATATCTATAGATCATACATGTGTAAGGAGTATAACTCAGTGCTTTGTCTTTGACATCAATTTCTTCGGATGATATGTGTTTCGCACCCAATTGATAGCACAACAGATCAGGTCATTGTGTAAGAGTGACCTGTAATGAATAAAATTTGGCAAAGGTATGTGTAGTGCAACAAAACCATCACAAAATAATATATCTTAAATAAAGTCAGTGGTCTATTCAGGTAGCCCTGAATTTGATCCAATTTGGGGCTTTAATAGTAGAAGCATATGTGAAAAATAGTTAAGTTGTTCTTTAAGTTTCATTGAATTGTGTTATTTGTTTATTTTTATAGCCTCTTTTTTTGGGTTCTTCCCTTTTCCTTAGGATATAGGTTTTTTTTTGTATTTTTTTGTTAATTTACATAATAGTTAAGTAATTCGACTTATGTTTTGTTTCAAATGTATTTTCTCTATACTTATTACATTCACATATAATCACAATTTTGATGTGCTTTTCATGTATTCATTTTCTTGTCATTTTCTTGTCATTTTCATTAACAGAAATACAGGGGGATTTTTCTTTTTTTAATTTATATAACATTTGACTTTGTTTTACACAACAGATATTGCATATTGCAGGAATTATAATAACAATAAGCTATTTATATTAATGTTAGTAAAGTGAAAGTTTACTGATAAGCACACAGTGGTGTCTATCACTTCAAGTGAATTGAAAACTCAGGCATTAATAACCGAGATTGAAAGATAGGCAAATTGCAGATTTTTCCATTTCAGTAATTGCCGTATTTGCTCGAATATAAGACAACCCTGATTATAAGACGACCCCCCAAATTTTGCATATTCTTTTAAGCTCCTCCCCCTGCCGGACTTGATTGGAATCTCCCTGGTGGCTAGTGTGGGCAGCCGGTGGATGTCTGCACAATGCGTGCAGACATCCTCCAATGCTGCCCAACACTTCTGTCTTCTATGATGGAATACTGGAAGGTCACATGACTTCCCGGCTTCCATCATGGAAGTCCTGGTGGAAGTGCTGGGCAGCAGAGGAGGATGTCAGCGCATATCGCGCAGACATCCACCAGCTGCTTGCGTGGGGGGATTCAGGTCCCCTGCAGCTCTGCTGCATCCTGAATCTCAGTCTTGTAGTCAGACCTCAATTTGAGGTCTGATTATAAGATAGACCTCGAATCTAAGACGAGGGGTATTTTTCACAACATTTGCTCTGAAAAAAACCTTGTTTTATATTTGAGCAAATAATTGATTATTGCAATGTAGTTCAGTTGTTATTTCACATAGCATTATTTTCAAAGTGTGAAATTCAGGCGCATGCGTGCTATCTATAGATGTGGGTAGAAGTGTTCAGGTCGGAAACCAATTAACTGTTCACTACCCGCTTCTCCAGCTGGTGTGGATGTGCCTGAATATCAAGTACTAAAAGGTGACACATGAAAATGAAGTTGGACGGAGCAGACAACAGTGATCAGGGGTGAACAGAGGGCATTCTAGTTGTGGCATGCGTGCCATAGGTTCGCCATCACTGCTCTATGATATGCCATTTAAATATATATTTGACCGTCTCTACGGATGCTATTAACTGTACATTTGTATAAACGTTAGCTACAGGTTTTTGATAGGAACATTTGCCAAAATATCCAGGAAATAATTTTCTGGAAATTACTTTGACCGAAGGATAGATATAGGTGGTATACTGTGTGTAGAAATTTAATAGAGTACATAGTTTTGCAGATTGTCACCAATGTATATTCCCTATTTGAAATTCCTTTCATCTCAAAAAGGTTGTATCCAGCCTATCCGTAGCTTTAAGAATATATTTAAATTGTTTTGTGTTGATGTTTCCTGATTGCTATTTTAAATGCTGTTCCATTTTGCAAATCTCATGCTGGTTGATTGCAGATAACAGCATTTATTGATTGTTTATAAAGACATTTAAAACTCACCACTCAGTCATTGCACTCTTATGCTTTAACCTTTAAATTTGTATACACACAGCAGTAAATTACACACACAGTGTTGAAAAAGCAATTAAACTGAATACAGGACGAATAAAATATTTGAATGATAATGTATACATAGGAAATATTTGAAATAACTGATATTCTTCACTCACTGGAATAATTCAAGTTTGCAATCTATATTAACTATTCCAGATCTTCCAGAATGCCAGAGAATTGTAATATTAATACATGTAAAGTACATAGAAAGTAAAGTTCAGGGTTAGAATATATACAAATGTACCTATTATAATAAATTAGAAATGCTAGGACAGAGCTGGCAAAACTCTGCCCACACAATGGTACTTAAAGACTGTAGATGAGCAAAAGAAACACACAACCTCATACGCAGAGGGGTCTACTTGCTAAAAGATGAGTTGCAGGTGAGTTGAGGTGAGATGAAGGTTTAATCTCACCACTTTAGATATACATTGTGCTGGGACAAACCTGGTGAGTTTCCCCCCACTAAGCAAACTCACCTGGTTTGCACCAGCACAATGTATAGTTAAAATGGTGAGATGAAATGTTTATCGCACCTTAACTCACTTAATATCACCTGATGCTTACCTTTTAGTGAATATTTCTGGCAATGATGGTAACATTTTTTACCTCTGAAAGTCTGGGAAATAGTAGAACAAATTCTTTGCTGCATTGATCTGAAGGATCTACTTAAAAGAACTACTAAGCATTGTTTACACGTTGAAGGTAGAGAATAAACATATCTTTACATTGTGCAAGCAGAAAATGCATAGAGTAATATACAAATATCGTTTAAATTCAACTGTGGAAGTTTGTGGTGTCTTCTGTTTATGACATCACTTGGTGGCTTAATATACAAAAGTTCAAATAGACAGATAAGACTCAAAAACTCATTCACTCCATGGATTTTATTTTATGTTTAATTTGTTCCTTACTATATATTTCTATTTATTATAAATATCATACAATCACTGTATAGTTATACTTTGTTATTTTATTATAGTATTGCAGTTTTGTTGTACACAACTAAAATAAAAGTGTATTTTCCTGTGATGTTAATTCTGTTTACTTTCTCTCTGTGAATTTTATGAAGTGTATTTAACTCCTGACAGAATCTATTGATAAACTGATACTAGTCCTGTGATAATAAAAAGTATCATAAAAAATGCTGACAGTCGTTCTCCTTTACCACTGATTGTGTGAGTTCTTGGAAAACATGACATTTTATTTGCAATTCCAAAACAAAAAAAAAATGTCTCTATAAAGGAGTTCTTAAAGCATCTGAAAGAAGATTGTATTAAATCACCTAAGCTTTAAATGATGTAAGCTGCTTGAAAAAACACATCCCCAGAAAAATTAGCAGTATTTCCTTCACAGGTTTAAATAAACATTATGATAATGGTTGTGAGTCATTTGTAATATAGTTGGCTATATATTACTTTTAGTAGCTGGCAGTGCACAACGTGTGTGTCAGAAATAAAATTCCTGAGTCATCCATCTATTCACACATCCTATAAAACACATGCTAATTAATAACACATAATTCAATAGATCATATGATTTCAAAATGTCTCCCCAAAACTGCTTTTATCTTGTCAGGATGGCATTTCAATGTTAAACCAACAGTTATAGTGAACAATAACAGAATATAAAAACTCCATTTGTCTAAAGGGAATCCAGCCTTCAGGGATTCGCAGTATAAGCCTCTATACTTTGTGACCTGACATAGCCCTACATGTAATGTTATCCCATGCCCTACTTGCTGCCAGCTAGCAACTTAATAAACACTTTATTCTGATGTTAAAACCGCCTTCCATAGGTAAGATTGATTTAGAAGTGTGTCTATAGATAATCTATATAATGTATAAAAGATTACATATATGTTATCATTCATATATTGCATATAAAAGTTATACATATAGCTTTTAGTCTTACAGTCATGGGAAAAGATAGTACCCCCTTTTTGAATTCTATAGTTTTATTAGTATATAAAAACAATTATTTGTTCCTTAGCAGGTCTTAACATTTGGTAAATACAACCTCAGATGAACAGCAACACATGACATATTACAGAGTGTTAAGCTTTATTTAACAAAAATAAAGCCAAAATGAAAAAGCAATGAAACACCTGAATTCAAAAATTAAGTGATGTATCCCAGTACTAAACTGCTTGTGATGCATTTGTTTTGGACGAAATGCATGCATTATTTTCATTTTGGGAATTCTATTGCTCTGGAGTTAGCCTGGGTCCTCCCCGCAGGCTTATGAGGAGGATTAGGAAGGCTAGCGGACGTCTTAAATACTGTGGAATTAACTACAAAACTGAGAGAGGCATATACCTAAACATTTTTCTAATCACTGCTCTTTACTATGTCACTTTACATATGGTCAATATACTGCAAACTGACAGGGGCATATACCCCAACATTTTTCTAGTCACTACTCTTTAGTGTGTTGTTTTAGCTATGTTCACCTATCAGTGGTATTGCTTTGATTTATTTGTCTACACACCTATTGCTGGAGACACTAAATGTAAAATGTACCAAATCGACAATGTTTACCTTAGTTTGAGGTTTTTCTATATGCATCAAGTCTGCTTTGAAGACTTTATAATTCTGTTGTATCTTATTCATTCATATTTTTTTTTCTTTCAAATAAAGATAGTATTTTGGTTAATTTACCTGTGTGTGTATCCATTCCTTCTTTCTGCTGTACACTTTACTATATATGTAATATTGCACATTTTGTTGCCTCTTATTTCTTTATATATATATTTTTTCTTTAAAATAAAAATACTATTTTTGTCAATATACCTATGTGTATGTCTGCTTTCTTGCGTTCTGCCGTACTCTATATGCTCATTTTTATACTGTGTGGGTGCGGTGTTTTAGCAGGAATATTTCTCCACTCCAAAGAGTTTCATAATTGGATTTTAAAACTGTATTTTTCTGAGGCTTATGATAGTCTGCATCATGCAAATTGTATTTGTTCTGTTTACTGGATACAATGCTGATAATATATGTAAGGTACCTTGCTTTACCCAGTCTTTCTATTAGCTCATCAACCCTTGGCATTGGGTATGTATCAAATTTAGAAATACTGTTTAATTTGTGGTAATCATTACAGAATCGCACTGACCCATCAGGTTTTGAAACCAGTACAATAGGGCTATTCCAGTCACTCTGCGATTCCTCAATAACACCAAGGTCTAGCATTTTTTTAATCTCTGTGCTTATAGCTTTTCTCTGAGCTTCCGGGACTCTATAGGGTTTAAGATTCACCTTTTTCCCTGGTTCAGTAGTAATATTATGCTTGATAACTCTCCCAGGCATTACAGAGAACACATCTCTATTTCCCCTGATGAAATCCCTGACCTCCTCTTTCTGATGGACAGATAACGTTTCTGCAATATTGACTTCAGGTTCACTCACAGGGATGTTTGTGGGTTTTAACGTAACTAGAACCTCCCTGTCCTTCCAGGGCTTTAATAAGTTAACATGGTATAGCTGCTCTGGTTTTCTTCTGGCTGCTTCACTTTATAATTAACCTTACCAACACATTCGATAATCTCATATGGCCCCTGCCAGGTGGCAAGGAATTTGTTCTCTGCAGTAGGGACCGGAACTAATACTCCGTCTCCTGGGTAAAAAAGTCTGACCCTAGCATTTTTATCATAGCAGTTTTTCTGTCCCTGTTGGGCTTTTTGCATATGCTCTTTTACAATGGGCATAAAAGCTGCCATTCTGTCTTGCATCTGAGCTACATGCTCAATGACACTACTATATGGGGCTGGTTCTTGTTCTCAAGTTTCCCAAGGCGAAAATTCAGTTGAGGCTTGTGGTACTTCTCTTATGACAAACATAAGGTAAGGTAACAAACAGTCCCAATTTTTACCATCCTTTTCAATTACTCGCCTTAACATACTTTTAAGTTTTTTTTTTGTTAAAGTGTTCCACTAAACCGTCAGTCTGCGATTGATAAACCAAGGTTCTAAGGTGCTTAATTTGGAGCAATTTACACAACTCCTTTGTGACTCTGGACATAAATGGGTTACCCTGATCGGTAATGATCTCTGCTAAACATAACCATAAGTTCTTTGGCAATTGTTTTTGCAGCTGTGTTACGTAGCGGTATTGCCTCTGGGTACCTGGTGGCATAATCCAGGACCACCAATATATACTGGTGTCCGCTAGCCGATTTTATCAGTGGACCCACTAAGTCCATAGCAATCCTCTCAAAAGGGACTTCTTTTATGGGCAGTGGGACTAGTGGACTGTGATAACCCTTGAACGGAGCTGTACGTTGACACTCAGGGCAGGAGGTACAGTAATTTGTGATAAAGGCAAGCACACCTGGCCAATAAACCCTTTGGAGGACCCTATCTTTTGTTTTTTCTATCCCTAGGTGCCCTCCTAAAACATGACTATGCACCAAGTTTAGCACAGTGTGTCTGAAAGACTGAGGAACCAATAACTGTTTTATTATATATATCAAGCCCCTTCTTTTCAACTCGACAAATTAAATTATTCTGTGCCTCAAAGTAAGGGTAAGTAAGCATTTTTTCTGGTTCGGTCGGGGGAACCATTAGAAACCTGGATATTGTTTCTGGCTCCAACTAGAGTGGGATCTTCCCATTGTGATTTTCTGAAATTAACAGGGCTGACTTCTAACTCTGAAAAATCTCCTTCCTGATCTTGACTATTACCAGACTCCTCAGTGTTTTGATTTTGGTTATCCCCCACTAATGCTGGAATAGGGGACAGTATTTTTGAATCAGTATATGCCTCCTCCGCCTCTAATTCTAACTCAGAAAAAGGAAATACAGTATCAGAGCTACTGTTATTCCCTGTAGTTTCCCATAGCTCCAAAAAGTGGGGGAAGTCTCTCCCTAATACTACTTCATGGGCTAACATGGTTATAACACCCACTCTATAGCTTATAGTTCCACAAGGGCTTTCAATTTCAACCATAGCTGTTGGATTGTCACGGTTATTCTGGGTTTGTGGCTGTTTTTGTCTTCAGCCTCTAGTGGCCGCTATTGTGGTGTTCCAATTCTACTCCTGTTGTCAGCTGCCTCGTTATCCTCAGCCCTTCCCTATTTATACCTGCAGCTTATGGCAATCAGTGCCTTTGCATTGCTTTGGTTGCAGCCTGTGATAGTGCCTTGTTTCTTGTTCTAGCATTCATATATTGATTATTGATTTTGACTCCGCTGTTTTCTGCCTGCCTCGACCATTTTGCCTGTCTAGTGACCTTGCCTTCTGAAATCCTACGTTGTACCTTGTTCCTGTTTCGTGTATGACCCGGCCTGCTGACTATCCTTCTCGTCCAGTACTCCCTGTGTATCTCTGCTTCAGTGTGCGGTTGCAGTCAGTGTACAAGTCCTGGGTGGTCATTTACCTGAGGCTCAACCATAGGGTATAATACCATTCAGGTGAATAACACTGCTCTTTTTCCAAACCTGTTGCAGCAGCTACCAGTCCTGTCTCAGTTTGGTCACAGCTACCAGTCCTGTCTCAGTTTGGTCACAGCTACCAGTCCTGTTTCAGTTTGGTTACAGCTACCAGTCCTGCCTCAGTTCCAGTCTCTGCTACCAGTCCTGCCTTAGTTCCAGTCTGTTACTTGTCCTGTCTCAGTCCCGGTCACAGCTACCAGCCCTTCCCAGTCATGCATCGTGGGGTGCAGACAGACCCCACACCCTGCCCTGCAACGAGGCTCCTCCCTGGTCTGTTATCCCAGGTTGTGACAGAATGCAAAGGCCATAATAAGGAGCCTGCAGGGATAACTTCTGTGTTAGAATTCTTGGCTGAATGCATGTTGGAGATGTGTAAGTCTGTAAAGCTTGTGCTTGAGAGTAATGCTAGCAGTACTAGAGTTGTGAAGTCTAAGATTGTGCATAAGAAAACCCCAAAGAAAAGCTTTAAAAGAGAACCCCTCACTAAAGAGGAAATGCAGAGGAGACTGGAGGGAAGTTTGTGTTTTTATTGTGGGGAAACTGGGCATAGAATATAATTTTGTCCTTTAAAACCATCTAAGCCTCCTGTACCTGATAAAGCCAAAATCCAGGCCAGGGAACCTGAATACAATACAGGTGCTGAATTTAAAAGTGAAAAAAGCCAGTCTTTTTCTGAGTTCAGTAAACCTGGGGAGGGTAAATCTGAAACACCTGGGAACCCTTTAGAATCTGAAGCCTTGTCTAACGATCTGGAAATGGCTACTGTATCTGATCAGTGTTCTGATAGGGAAAGCATGTCTTTTTATACCTCACACCTCAGTGAGGAGGACATCACTGAGAAGGATTTTTCTAAGGCTGTTTGTGCTGTCAGGACTACTATTCCCACAACTCTCAGCAAACCTAAAGCTAAGAAAAAGAAAGCAGTTAATACAAGACACTCTCTAGAAATTGGTGCAATCACCCAGAGAAGGCAAAAGAGTTATTCTAGAAAACCACAAACTGCAAAGCATTCTCTTGGTGCCCCAGGTCTTGTCTTGGCTTCTGATGGGACAATCATAGGCAGAGAAAATCTTGCTCAATATGAGAACTATCTTAGTGAACAAAAGTCTCTTGAGAGTAACCTGCTAGCAGCTAATTCTAAGAAAGTTCCAGCTAAAAGCCATGCAGCTTCTAAAAGAGCCTCCAGTACCTCTGCTGAACCCCTTCTCCTTGGCACTGTTCTGGTTTCTGGTAAGGGGAAGTTAAAGAAAAAAGGACCAATTGCACGTCCAGAGAAATATGACTGCATGTCTGGGTGAGTCACCTTGCAGTGAGTCCACAGCAGTATCTGTTAGTGCAGTGCATGGTTCTGGTCCCTCTAACCCCTATAATAGTATTGCAGGTGATCTGCCACCAGATTGTACCTTTGCCTCTAATGGGGCTATTGTAAGACAGCAAGACCTGCAAATTTATGAACAAATGCTATGTGCTAAGAGATAGCAGATTCCTGTCTAGTTTCCATGTTTTGACTACTGTGTATTTTTTGTTTCCTGTTTTGGGGGTCCTTTCAGCAGCATTTTGGAGCGCCCGGAGTTCGCTCCTTAGAAGGGGGGCTGTGTCACGGTTATTCTGGGTTTGTGGCTGTTTTTGTCTTCAGCCTCTAGTGGCCGCTATTGTGGTGTTCCAATTCTACTCATGTTGTCAGCTGCCTCGTTATCCTCAGCCCTTCCCTATTTATACCTGCAGCTTATGGCAATCAGTGCCTTTGCATTGCTTTGGTTGCAGCCTGTGATAGTGCCTTGTTCTAGCATTCATATATTGATTATTGATTTCCCGGTTCTGACTCCTGCTTGATTTTGACTCCGCTGTTTTCTGCCTGCCTCGACCATTTTGCCTGTCTAGTGACCTTGCCTTCTGAAATCCTACGTTGTACCTTGTTCCTGTTTCGTGTATGACCCGGCCTGCTGACTATCCTTCTCGTCCAGTATTCCCTGTGTATCTCTGCTTCAGTGTGCGGTTGCAGTCAGTGTACAAGTCCTGGGTGGTTATTTACCTGAGGCTCAACCATAGGGTATAATACCATTCAGGTGAATAACACTGCTCTGTTTCCAAACCTGTTGCAGCAGCTACCAGTCCTGTCTCAGTTTGGTCACAGCTACCAGTCCTGTCTCAGTTTGGTCACAGCTACCAGTCCTGTCTCAGTTTGGTTACAGCTACCTGTCCTGCCTCAGTTCCAGTCTCTGCTACCAGTCCTGCCTTAGTTCCAGTCTGTTACTTGTCCTGTCTCAGTCCCGGTCACAGCTACCAGCCCTTCCCAGTCATGCATCGTGGGGTGCAGACAGACCCCACACCCTGCCCTGCAACGAGGCTCCTCCCTGGTCTGTTATCCCAGGTTGTGACATGGATATTCATGCTTGTCACCATGAACACAAATGATGCTGACTTTCTCCAACATGTCAGCCTTTATATCTGGTAAAAGGGACTTTGCTAACAGTGTAATCATACTTCCTGAGTAAAGTAATGCATGAGCCCTTTTCCCATTGACATTTATATAGCACATGTGTGGATTATCACAAGAATTAGCAATCGCAGAATCTACACATTTTAGTAAACATGAATATAGTCCCATATTGCATTCCATTGGCTCATATGCCTCAACATTATCTGTGGGTGCCATCTTCTGAAGGTAGTAACTTGCCCAGATTCTCTTGGGTCCTTGGTGTATCTCATCAGGGTCCTGGTTCAGCCTTTCGGACAAGGCCTGGATCTCCTGTCGCACCATCCTGGTAGCCTGCTGCTGTTCTTCTCTGAGCAGATGAGTGGCCTCGGCTTAGGCCAATGTAGCTTGTCTGATCATGGCATCAGTATTTACTTTCTGGGAGAGAATCAGCTGTTGCAAAGCATTAACAGTCTCTTGTGTGGTAGTGGCTGTCAGGGAAACCTTTGTGGGGAGTCCTTTAGGAAGAGATGTTTTGTCAGGGCTTACCTTTGTTGGGAGTCTTTTAGGCAGAGATGTATGCTCACCCTTGCAAACAAACACAGACCAGGGTGACCAGGTAAGAAGCCACGTGGCCTGTGAGTTTGTGCACGGGGGCTGGTCAGGATATCCAGGTAAAGTTGCAGACAAGGACAAGAGCAAAAGAATCTTCGTGGGAAAGCCAGAGGTCAGAGGATGCCAGAATTCAGAATAAACGGGTAATAAATCCAAGGTCAAAAGCCGAAAATGATTAGGAATACTGGAAGTCAAAAATCACAGGAACCAAACAAGGAATCCAGAGTCATTGAACTGACACTGCCCTTAGGGAGAGGCAGTGTCTTATACCTTGTTAATTAGGTATGTGATTCAGCTGGAGAGTTACTGACAGGTCTGAGCCTTTGGTGAAGTCCAGCCCCCTAGTGCTGCAGGCAATACAAACATAAACAGGAGTATTTCAAAGTTCTGAAATGGCTCAGAGGCAAAATAGCAGGATACGGTCCAGAAGAACCACAGTTCAAATCCCCTGCTGGGTGCATCTGGGGCGACCACGTCTGGCAGTCTGGATGTCACGGTGGCGATCCTGACAGTGGCCTGTTGCTGTGCAGCAGCAGCCTGCAGTAAGGCCTTCACCACTTCCTCTATCCTTAGACAATTCTTTGTTTTACTTTTGCAAATCCTTAGATTTCTTCAGTGCAGTGCCCGCATCCTCCACCATATGTGAAAAATCTGTTCCTGTCGGCATAGGTTTATCTGGGATCTTTGATACTGCACAGTCTTTCTCAGGAATACAAAGTAATCTCCAGGAAGCGATGATAGGTTTTCCAAATGCACAGCTCTGTTTATTTAAGGTTGGAACAGGTCACAGATCATAACATTCTTTAGAACAAACTCTGTACAACCCTTGTCGAACTTTCCTTCCAGTTTTTTAAACACACTAGGCCCAGACCATCATTTTCCTGTCTGTTAAATAGCTCCCTCTAATTGACACAGGTGAGCTTAATCACCCTGCTTCTAGCAGCCAGGTCTAACACAAAACCCGGCCTGGACTTTGTATACTCACACTCCCTGAAAGTGAGATGGAGAACCGGCCAACCCTGCTCTTCCAGATACTCCACCCCAGGGACCCAAAACACACATTTTACCATTAAAAGGTGCAAGAACCTTACAAATATTTCCCTGGGGCTGTGTTTTCCCACTCTGAGGGGTAAAAACAATGCAATATTCCTGCAATACAATGCAATATACACACTTTTTTGCACCATACCTTGCATTCTGTCACAATGGCTCATCTACATTAAAATGTATTTATTAAGGCAACAACACAATACTACACATTTATCACAAACACACCCAGCCAATCCCCACAGAGCAACAATCCTTTTAATTTCTCTCTGTCAGGTAGTAAACCCACTTCCCCACACGTTTGATCTCACCCACGCTTAGGCCTCCACAGTAATGGCTCATTGCTGCAAGTTCATGCTTACCACCTCCACCAAGGAAGAAAATAAACTTTTTGATTCTCTTCCTGGCTATAGCTTATAAAACCTTTATTGAGATGATGTATTTTACATCACATCCTGGTTTCCAGTGTATTCATGCATCACTTCCTTTAAGAAAATAGTGGGAGGGAGGGAAAGCTTCTTAGCCCTCCCACCTAGGCCTGTTTACTTTGTTTAGAGCGATCCTGAAAGCAAGACAAGTTACCACAGGGGTAATAAGGCAAGGACATTACTGGCCATTATGGCACAATATTAGCCACATTCACACCTCCACAGGCCAAATTATAACTCACCCTGAAAAACTTTGCCAGATATGTAAAAAAATGTTATGAAGCCATGTGTACAGCAGCTCCAGATGATAAATTGGAAGGAGTGGCCTTGCTAACACTGGCCAAATCTACAAATACCCATATGCAAATTCGAAATGGCCCATTATGGGAAATAGCTGTCTCTCAGGGGATTGAAACATGGGAAAATATATTGTGATGAGTTTTATTGTTACATTCTCAAATCTGTCTCACAGCTCAATTCACATCTGAAACCGGTTTTCCTCTGGTTTGCATGCTTCTGTCTGACGTAAACCTTGCCTTTACATTGGGTGCCTGTCTAAATGCTATAAGCTGCTCATTTTCATGTGAACCTTGCCCTCTTTAGCATATATTTGTTTGATGTGCAGCCTTGCAGGGGGAATTGTTCTGGTGCCTAATTTAGAAATCTTATGAGCAATTTGAGTTATTGGAGCCTATGAATGAGAGCCAATCTTGAGCATAAAACGCATTAAGCGAATTCATTGTACACTGTCCTGTTTCTGGGTTATATTTATTGGTGAATAAATATCAGCTACTACTAGCAACTATACAGGGATTTCCTCCTTTTTATTTTAATTGTGTGCGGAGTGCCACTGCTTTTTGAGTGTCTTACTATTTAGAGTATTAAAGAAGCATCCCAGTTAAAGCTGAGCACCTTCTTACCATGGCGGTAATAATCTTTTTACCCAGTTAGCCTTTTAATTTTGGATCCAGCGTTACAGTTTATCTACACAGAATCTAATGGTGAACTAGTTGGTATCGGATTGCATGTGGACTATTTCTGTTTTTTTCTAATTTTGAAAACTCTATTTCAATACAGATAATTTACCTTTTTTCCAGTTTAGGCTAAAGAGCTCCATCATGCTTATGATGGCCCCATTGATATATTGCCAGGTATCATTGCTCCTAGGGGTTGAATTTACCCACTTTCTGAAGCAGAACAATTGCCTATGGAGGGGTATATTAGAGAAAACCTTGTGAAGGGATTCATTCAGAAATTCCCTGATTTTTTTTTTTTTTGTATCCAAGAAGGATGGAACTGTGCATAGATTATAGAGGACTTAATAACATCCCAGATTTATGAAATTATATTTTATAAGGACATACTCAGCTATATACTCTTACAAATTCCCCAAATATCTTGCTTCTTAAACCATTTGAACACCCGGCTAATGCTGCTTTTTATTGACCAATCGCTCTTATGAATCAAGATTTTTAATTATTAGCAAACATTTGGTCAGATAGACTTAACTCATACTTTGTTAGGGGGCACCATCCAGTCTTGGGCATTAGAGTGGCAATTGCAGCAATCTTCCTAGCTAAAAAGATCAGTTTCCTGCAGAATTTGGAAATGATTAGCTTAGATGCTGAGGATTTTGGCATGGCTTCATTTAGAGAGGTTTCTCAAATTTAAATGTTTGGAGCTCTATTTCTTCATACTTTTATACAATTTAACATTACTCCTAAAACCCAAATAACATGTAATGACCTTCATTCGGAGGTGGTGATCTAGGCGATGAAGGAGGAAGACAAAGTTGCCCATGGAAAAGCAAGTTGTGGAAAATAAGGCTTTTGGCTTGTCTGGTATGCGTAGATTTAGGTTTAATAATGCCTACTGAATTTTAGGAGCAGGGTTTCTTCACCTTTACCCCACCATACCTTATCTTGTACATCATATGAAGATGAAGAGCCATTCTCACCTAATTGCAATTCTGGATTGGATACTGGAAAAATCCTATGAGAAAGAAAAAATGAAAAGGAGTAAGATGTACTGTGTGTTATTAATGTCAAATGTCATGTTACATTTTGTAGCTTACATTATACATGTCAATGCTTTTTTCACAACAATTTGTATCTTTAATAAAAAAAGGGTTTTAAAAAAGATTTATATTTCATTACTGTATCAGCATGTATGGAACATTGCTTATAATAATTCTAATGATAATAAAATAATTTCATAGTTAAATAGGTTAGAAAAATATAACAGGTATATATTTATCCAATATCTAAAGAGACACACATTTTCTGGAGTTTGCATAAATGCTTATCACCTCTCTACAGCCAGAGGTAATATAATATTGCTCCAAATCTTAGCTTAGGTATACAAATAAAAACGTTCTTCCTCGAAACAAGATTGTTAATGATATCGCCATGAAACAAAGAATATGCTAACATATAGACTAATGTTACATACAGCGAAGATACTAATACTGAAATATTTAACAAATGTATTTCTATTGTGTTCATGTATGAACAATTTTATTTTACAAAGTCATTTACATTTCTAAAATATCAACTGATTTATATATTTTTGCACCAAGACAAAATTGTATTCAACATTTAACCATTACTTCTCCAATTGTTGAGCATTATAAAACTAAAAGTAATATTTTTAAAAGATGAAAAATATGTTATAGTGTTACATGGAGGTCAATTGCTTTTCTCTGTTAACAAATAGCTGGCAAGATTTGTATCCCATATGGAGATACTGTAAATAGAAATGAGACTTTGACCTTAGTTGACACACTGAAATTGCATGATTTTCTTATATTGTTATTGAAAGCTATTTTGACATAGACATAGGTTTAATAGAGCAGGTTTCTAACATTTTTTCCCCATAATCTTCCCAAATTTCTAGAAAAGTGCACAGTGTTACAATTCTTTACATTATTTTACATAATTGATATCTTTTTGGAAAATGAAATAGTATGTTGATCATGAAATAAAAATGTAAATGTGAATTTGTAAACTGTGCTAAATGATATTTTATTACTGATTCACATCACATGCAACATCGTAAACTAGAATATTTCCCTGAGTGCTGGGACAGGGAAATACACACTGCATTGAAAATCTCTCACTTATTATCAAAAAATAGGTCTGTGATTGGCTAATACAAACATCTCCCATCAGAAAGGCTCAGGCTCCGCACTTATTCCCAAATTTAAATTTGTGTCATGGAATGTTAATGGATTAAATTCTGCGATAAAAAAGCTTAAAGTTACTACACACCTAAAACAAATGAAACTTAACGTCATACTATTACAAGAAGCACATTGGTCTAAAACTGGTGCTACTTCACTACATGATAACTGGATCACAGAATATGTGTCCGCCCAAATGAAAAAGAGGCGCAGGGGGGTAGGCATTGTATTTAGCAAACACATCACGTACGAGATTCATGGTAAAATAGTTGATCCAAAAGGTAGATTTTTTACCTTTAGAAGTGTCCATTAAAGGGGTACGGATCCTGCTGGTAAATATAGATGCACCAAACTCACCAAGTCAATCCTTGTTCCTCTCAATTTTTGAAAAGTTATCCAAATTTCCAGAATTGCCAATCGTCATGGGAGGAGATTTCAATTCTGTAAGTGACCCAGCCTTAGACTCCTCATCAGGACACAGACACACTACTTTACGCCCCTCAGAGGGTATACATTTCCTGATGGTCCAACTGAAATTAATAGACATATGGCACCTATCAAATAACTCTGCTAGAGAATATACACATCATTCTTAAGTGCATGATAGTCAAGCAAGAATAGATTACATGTTAGTCTCGCCACATCTCCTTACAGCAAATACTAACCAAAGTCATATCAGATCATTCACCTATAACACTGACCATGGAAATGGGTAGAAGAAACAAACTATCGAATTCCTGGTGATTTCCTTATTATCTAATGACAAATGACCTTTCTGTCTGTGACATTCAATTAACAATATTCTCTCTAACAAATCACAAATCACCAGGGCCAGATGGCTATCCTGCAGAATTTTTTGGCTTCATCTTTACTGGGTTCCAAGACAACCCTAATACTGAAGCCTGGAAAAGATGGAGAACACATAGATTCATATAGGCCAATCACATTACTAAACTCTGACATTAACCCCTTAACGACAGGTGACGTGCCACGCACGTCACGGCAAATCGAGGACTTGCCGACAGGTGACGTGCCTGGCACGTCATGCACTAAATGGAGTAAAGAAAGCAACCAGCGGTCGCTTTCTTTACTCTAACGGTGTTGCTACAATGCCTCTAGGTAGAGGCATTGTGCAACACCCCCCAAATGTGCAGGGGCGCGCTACGATCACTCCACGGAGTGATCGTAGCAGCCATTTAAAAATGGCTGCGCCCGCTGCACACGTGCTTAGAAAGCGAACGATCGTTCGCTTTCTAAGCATCTCCGGTGTTGTTAAAGTGCCTCGCCAGCGAGGCACTTAACAACACCGTTCTGCTCCCCAGAGCCGATGGTGGTCGCTCTCCTGAGCGACCCCATCGGCTCAGTAGAAGGGAACGCTGCCTGTACAGGCAGCGTTTCCCTTCTAATGGCAAGAGCATCGGAAGTGAAAGTATTTCACTTCCGATGCTCTAGGGGGAGCCAATCGATGCCGGCACAGCAGATCTATGTGATCTGTGTGCAGGCATGTATGGTAAGTGCTCTGATGAGCACTTACCATACTGTCAAAGGCAATATTACTAAATATTGCCTTTGACAAGTATTGATCTGCCTCCCTCACCTTACTACTTTTAGTAAGGGAGAGAGACAGATCAGATCAAGTAAAAAAATAAAATAAAATAATAAAAAAAATATTTAATAAAATTTTAAACACCAAGGGCTTTTATAAAAGCCATTTAACCCCTTCCCTGCCATTGATCGCTGTGTACGCAGTGATCATACACAGCAGCACATTTTTTGCTGTCTGTGCATTTTTTAGGGGTTATTTTTTTTTACTGTAATTCATTACAGGATAAAAAAAGGCTCTTTTAAGAGAGATTAACCCCTTTCTTGCCGTAGATCACTGCCTAATCAGCGATCTGACGCAAATGCAGCAATCTTGCTGCAGAAGCATTTTTAATTTTTTTAAAACTTTTTTATTACACCCGTCACGTGTTAATTATACCCGCTAGGGGACTACGTTTAACGTAAAAAATTTTTTTTAGCTGTCTGAGCGCATGTATAGCGATCAGTAACAGCTGATAAGTGACAATGGCGGGTTGGCGAATGCTCAGATGAGCATCACCATTCGTCTGGTTAGATCAATATGTGTAAATATTTGATCTGACCAGTGTAGATCTGCCTCCCTCTCACTTGAGTTTTAGTGAGGGAGACAGAGCTGTATAATGTAAGTTTTTAATTATAATATATTTAATAGAATTGAGACCCAAAGGCTTTTATAAAAGCCGTTTCCAGTATTTAACCCCTTCCCTGCAATTGATCGCTGTGTACGCAGTGATCTTACACAGCAGCACATTTTTTGCTGTCTGTGCATTTTTTTAGGGGTTATTTTTTTTTACTTTGATTTATTACAGAATATCAAAGGCTCTTTTAAGAGCTATTAACCCCTTCCTTGCCGTATATCACTTCCTAAGCAGCACATATGGTCACTGCCTAAGCAGTGCATATGGTCACTGCCTAAGCAGCGCATATGGAGCAATCTAGTCGCCGAAGGATTTTTTTTTGCTATCAGCATTTTTTTTGTCAGACTCACTAGGGGTTAATTATACCCACTAGGGGATTACGTGTATTCCTTTTGAAGCTGTCTGAACGCGTGTATAGCGATCAGTAACAGCCGATCAGTGGCAAAGGTGGTTTGGTGATTTCTCAGATGAGCATCACCATTCGTCTGGTTCGTAAATATTGTTCTGACCCATATGGATCTGCCTCCCTCTCCTCACTTGAGTTTTAGTGAGGGAAAGAGACAGATCTGTATAACATAATTTTTAAATTGTAATAAATTAAATAAAATGTTAATAAATTGTGAGTCCCAAGGGCTTTTATAAAAGCCATACCTTTTGAATAGTGTAGTGTATTAACTCCTTCCCTGCCACTGATCACTGCACAGCAGAATTTTTTTTCTTGTCTGTGCATTTTTAGGGGTTAATTTTTTGGTACAGTACTACAAAGGCTCTTATAAGAGCTATTAACCCCTTCCTTGCTCTACATGTTCAAATTCCAAGTTTGAAAATCAAAAAGCGCACCTCTCAAATGTAGCCTTTCAACCCCTAACAAAGCTGACAAAGCTATGCATGGGTGGTATCCCTGTGCTCGGGAGATGTTGCTGAACATATATTGTGGTATTGTTTGGCAGTGACACATACCGAAATATGTGAATTTGTGTCTAAAGTGCAATGTATGTGGGAAAAAATACACAATAAAATGACTACCACAAACTTTGACAAAGGCTGGTGGTAGAATTGGTGCATGGAAAGTGTTAAAATAACACCATTTAAAATAGCCTAGGGTGTCTACTTTTACAAAATATATACTTTTTGGGGTAAAATACACTGTCCTACTTAAAAAAAAGTCCCAAATGAAAGATGGGCTCAGGCTGACTACACGTCAATATTCCAAGTTGAAAATGCGCACCTTCACAATGTGGCCCTTTAGCCCCCAAACAACCCAACAAACCTATGCATGGGTGGTATCCCTGTACTCAGGATATGTTGTTGAACACATATTGGGTTATTGTTTGGCAGTGACACATACCAAAATCTGTGAATTTATGTCTAAAATACAATATTTGTGAAAAAAAACCACAAAAAAATTACTACCACAAAGTTTGACAAAGGCTAGTGGTAGAATTAGTGCATGGAAAGTGTAAAAATACCACCATTTGAGATAGCCTAAGGTGTCTTCTTTTAAAAAATATATGGGTTGATGGGGTAAAATACACTGGCTGGTTTCAAATATGTCCCAAATGGGACATGAGTGCAGGCGGTCTGCATGTCAAAATTTTAATTTGGAAAACCAAAAACTGCACCTCCCAAATTTGGCCTTTTACCCCCCAAACAACCCAACAAACCTATGCATGGGTGGTATCCCTGTACTCAAGAGATGTTGCTGAACACTTATTGGGGTGTTATTTGGCAGTGACACATACCAAAATCTGTGAATTCATGTCTGAAGTACAAGGTTTGTGAAAAAAAACCACAAAAAAATTACTACCACAAAGTTTGACAAAGGCTAGTGGTAGAATTAGTGCATGGAAAGTGTAAAAATACCACCATTTGAGATAGCCTAAGGTGTCTTCTTTTAAAAAATATATGGGTTGATGGGGTAAAATACACTAGCTGGCTTCAAATATGTCCCAAATGGGACATGGGTGCAGGCTGTCTGCATGTAAAAATTTCAAGTTGGAAAACAAAAAACTGCACATCACAAATTTGGCATTTTAGCCCCCAAACAACCCAACAAACCTATGCATGGGTGGTATCCCTGTACTCAGGAGAAATAGTAGAATCTATTTAGCATGTTTTTTCGTTCGCTATTTTCGATGAGGAGAAGTTGTTTCAAATAAAAACAAAGAAATTTGTGTATTTATTTTTTTTTTTACCATATTTTATTATTATTTTTAATAATATGATAAGATATGATCAAAAAGATGGCATCCATAGAAAGCCCTTCTTGTCCCGATAAAAACAATATATAATATGTGTGGGTACAGCAAATGACAAAGAAGAAAATTACTGCTAAACACAAACAGCACAGAAATGTTAACCCCTTAACGACAGATGACGTGCCAGGCACGTCACGGCAAAATGAGGACTTGCCGACATGTGACGTGCCTGGCACGTCATGGACTAAATCGAGCAAAGAAAGCGATCTAGAGTCGCTTTCTTTGCTCTTTCAGTGTTGGCACAAAGCCTCTAGGTAGAGGCTTTGTGCCACACTGTTCAAATGTGCAGGGGCGCCGTACGATCACCCCACGAGGTGATCGTATCCGCCATATTAAATATGGCGGCGCCGCCTGCACAAACGATCTTAGGAAGCGAACAGCGTTCGCTTCCTAAGATCAAAAGGTGTTGCTGAAATGCCTGGCCGTGTAGGCATTCAGCAACACCTTCAAATCGTTGGTGTGATCTTCGTGGCCGCTCCGATGAGCGGCCACATCCTCACGATGGAAGGGCAGCGCTGCTGTAAAGATGGCGCTGCCCTTCTGCTGGAGCCGGCAACGGAAGTGACGTAATGTCACTTCCGTTGCATCAGAGGGGGGGGGCTTCACTCGGCAGACCCTATCAGGGTGCCGATTAGAATGGCAAGTGCTCAGATGAGCACTTGCCATTCGTTGTCAAAGGCAATATTTACAAATATTGCCTTTGACAGTGTTAGATCTGCCTCCCTCTCCTCACTTGCGTTCTGGTGAGGGAGAGAGACAGATCAGTATTGTTATAGTTAGTTATATTAGTGATTTTCTATATTCTAATAAATTGTGAGACCCAAAGGCTTTTTTCAAAGCCATTCCCTGTGTTTAACCCCTTCCCTGCTTTTTGATCACTGTGTAAAATAGTGATCTTGCACACCAGCACATTTTTGCTGTCTGTGCAGTTTTTTTTAGAGGTTAATATTTTTTTACTGTATTTATTACAGTGCTATTAACCTCTTCTTTGCTGTAGATCATTGCTTTTCATTGATCCGGCTTGCAGCAGTACTTTTTTGCTGTCTGTATATTTTTTTTTTGAAACCCGCTAGGGGCAATTGAACCCGCTAGGGGGCCACGTAAAGTAAAATTTTAATACATTTATATTATTATGTCTGAGCGCATGTACAGCGCTGAGGAGGCTTATGCCATCCTCGCCTCAGATTCTGAGGCCACTGACACAGGGTCAGATTTTGACCCTGGTCAGTTTACCGATACATCTTCTAGTGATGTATCAGTGGCTGCTGGGCCCCCTGCCACAAGGAGTCGTGAGACTCCGGATGGCAGTGCTGCTGAGGAGTGGATAGTGCCTAATCGCTATAGGCCAACTATCCCTCCTTTTACCCCAGTTCCTGGCATCAGTACTGATGTTACAGGATTTACTCCCCTCCAGTTTGTCCAAATTTTTCTGGGGGATGATATACTGGGGGAGATTGTCTCCCAGTCTAATCTATATGCCCAGCAGTTCCACACTGCTCACCCAACTTCATTTTTGGGAAGGCAGCAATGGGTCCCCATTGACGTGCCAGAATTTCTAAAATTCTGGGCACTAACAATGTTGATGGGTATTATAAAGAAACCCTCCATTCGCTCCTACTGGAGCACAAGCCCCATCTGCAGTACCCCCATTTACGCCCAGTCTATGGGCAGGCAGCGGTATGAAATGCTTCTTCATTTCATGCATTTCAATGATAATAGCCTGTGTCACCCTAGAGAGCACCCCCAGTTTGACAGGCTATTTAAAATCCGCCCCCTGATTACCCACCTCTCTGCCAGGTTTGCAGAGGCTTATACACCTAAAAGGGATATATGCGTGGATGAATCTCTGATGAAGTACAAGGGAAGGTTGAGATTCAAGCAATATATCCCTTCCAAGCGCTCCAGATATGGAGTGAAGGTGTATAAGCTCTGCGAGAGCGAGAGTGGGTACACTCAGGCCTTCCGGGTATATGAGGGAAAAGATAGCCATCTTGACCCTCCAGGCTGCCCAGAACATCTGGGAGCAAGTACCAAGATTGTGTGGGACCTTCTCCTACCCCTTATGAACAAGGGGTACCACTTGTATGTTGATAATTTTTATACAAGTGTACCACTGTTCAAGTTGCTTTATTGTTTTGAAACAGTGGCTTGCGGTACTATTCGTTCTAACCGCAAAGGGTTCCCACAGCAATTGGTACGTACCCGGCTACAAAGGGGGGAGACCTCAGCTCTGCGCCAAGAAGAGCTCTTGGCATTAAAATTCAGGGATAAAAAGGATGTGTGCATGCTCAGCACCATCCATGATGAGAGGACTGTGCAGGTTGCAGTCCGTGGCAGAGCTGAGGTCATCCAAAAGCCAGTGTGCATCAGGGCCTATAATAGGTATATGGGTGGAGTTGATCTGTCAGATCAACTCCTACAGCCCTATCTTATTATGAGGAAGACGAAGGCATGGTATAAGAAGGTCGCAATTTACCTGCTACAAGTTGCGACCTACAATGCGTTTGTGTTGCACAAAACAGCAAACCCCGGAATTAAGCTGTCATTTTTACAGTTTCAGCTTCAGATAATTTCGGGGATCTTATACCAAGATGCACCTGGTCCCCGGGCGGTGATTGGGGGAAACAGACTTGGGGCTACCCATTTTATTTTTAAAATTCCCCCAACTGACAAGAAGCAGAACCCCCAGAAAAGATGCAGAGTCTGTTATAGCAGGGGACAAAGAACGGATACAACCTTTTATTGTCCTGACTGCACTGGGAAGCCAGGACTCTGCATCGGTACCTGCTTCAAAGTGTACCACACAGTTGCCCATTTTTAATTTTTTTTAGTCCTTTATTTTTCTGCCTTTTATATTTTTAAGTTTTACTGCTCCAGATTTTTAGTTTTTATGTGTACTGCTCTAGAGTTTCAAATTTTATAAACGCTCTCAATTTCAATCCAAATTACCACATCTTACAACTGACTGAACCTTCCTAAAAATCCTGGCAAACCTATGCATGGGGGGCATGGATGTACTCAGGAGGCCTGGCAGAAAACAAACTGGGGTGTTTTCTTGAAGTAACTTAGAACAGGCTCTCCTAAATCACAGTCAAAATGCAATGTATGTGTAAAATATTTTTTTGAAAAAAGACCACCAAACACTTCCAACAACTGATTTTGCAAACATGGTTGCATCAAAGACATCAAAACACCCCATATGCAATACCTTGGGATGTCAACATTTCAAATATATACAGCTTTCTGAAAATCAAACTAAATTGGGGTATGCAATGGGCCCCAAACTAAAGATAGGCCTATCAGAACATATACGCTCAATTTAAAACCAAATGACCAAGTTCAATAATTGTGACTGAACCTTCCTAAAAATCCGGCAAACCTATGCATGGGGGGCATGGGTGTACTCAGGAGGCCTGGCAGAAAACAAACTGGGGTGTTTTCTTGAAGTAACTTAGAACAGGCTCTCCTAAATCACAGTCAAAATGCAATGTATGTGTAAAATATTTTTTTGAAAAAAGACCACCAAACACTTCCAACAACTGATTTTGCAAACATGGTTGCATCAAAGACATCAAAACACCCCATATGCAATACCTTGGGGTGTCAACATTTCAAATATATACAGCTATCTGAAAATCAAACTAAATTGGGGTATGCAATTGGCCCCAAACTAAAGATAGCCCTATCGGAACATATACGCTCAATTTCAAACCAAATTACCAAGTTCAATAATTTTGACTGAACCTTCCCAAAAATTCTGGCAAACCTATGCATGGGTGGTATCCCTGAACTCAGGAGATGTTGTAAAACACAAATTTGGGTATTGTTTGGCAGTGACATATACCAAAATCTCAGAATACATGCCTGAAATACTGTGTGTGTGGAATAACAACACAAAAATAAATACTACCCAAAAGATTGACAAAGGCTGGTGGTAGAATTGGTGTATGGAAAGTGTAAAAATACCACCATTTGAAATACCCTAGGGCGTCTAATGTTCAGAAATATATGGTTTGATGGGGTAAAATACACAGGCTGGCTTCAAAAATGTCCCAAATAGGACAAGTCAAAAATCCAATTTGGAAAACCAGAATGGACAAATTCCAAATGTGACTTTTAAACCCCCAAACAAGGTGACAAACCTATGCATGGGTAGTATCCCTCTACTCAGGAGATGTAGCTGAACATACATTGAGGTGTTGTTTGGCAGTGACACATACCAAAATCTGAGAATTCATGGCTGAAGTACAATGTGTGTGAAAAAAAACAAAATTACTATCCAAAAGATTGACAAAGGCTGGTGGTAGAATTGGTGCATAGAAAGTGTTAAAATACCCCCATTTGAAATACCCTAGTGTGTCTAGTTTTCAAAAATATATGGTTTGATGGGGTAAAAATATACAGGCTGGCTACAGAAATGTCCCAAATGGGACATGGGTGCAGGTTGTCTGCAAGTCAAAATTCCAAGTTGGAAAACCAAAAAGTGCACCTCTCAACTGTGGCCTTTTAGCCCCCCAACAACATGACAAACCTATACATGGGTGGTATCCCTGTACTCGGGAGATGTTGCTGAATACACATTGGAGTGTTTTTTGGCCGTGACCCATAGCAGGAGCTTTGAATTTATATCTGAAATACAATGTATGTGAAAAAAAACACACAAAAAAGTACTACCAAAAAGTTTGACAAAGGCTGGTGGAACAATTAGTGCATGGAAAGTGTTAAAATACCACCATTTGAAATACCCTAGGGTGTCTAGTTTTCAAAAATATATGGTTTGATGGGGTAAAAATATACAGGCTGGCTTCAGAAATGTCCCAAATGGGACATGGGTGCAGGTTGTCTGCAAGTCAAAATTCCAAGTTGGAAAACCAAAAAGTGCACCTCTCAACTGTGGCCTTTTAGCCCCCCAACAACATGACAAACCTATACATGGGTGGTATCCCTGTACTCGGGAGATGTTGCTGAATACACATTGGAGTGTTTTTTGGCCGTGACCCATAGCAGGAGCTGTGAATTTATATCTGAAATACAATGTATGTGAAAAAAAATTACTACCAAAAAGTTTGACAAAGGCTGGTGGTACAATTAGTGCATGGAAAGTGTTAAAATACCACCATTTGAAATACCCTAGGGTGTCTAGTTTTCAAAAATATATGGTTTGATGGGGTAAAAATATACAGGCTGGCTTCAGAAATGTCCCAAATGGGACATGGGTGCAGGTTGTCTGCAAGTCAAAATTCCAAGTTGGAAAACCAAAAAGTGCACCTCTCAACTGTGGCCTTTTAGCCCCCCAACAACATGACAAACCTATACATGGGTGGTATCCCTGTACTCGGGAGATGTTGCTGAATACACATTGGAGTGTTTTTTGGCCGTGACCCATAGCAGGAGCTGTGAATTTATATCTGAAATACAATGTATGTGAAAAAAAAGTACTACCAAAAAGTTTGACAAAGGCTGGTGGTACAATTAGTGCATGGAAAGTGTTAAAATACCACCATTTGAAATACCCTAGGGTGTCTAGTTTTCAAAAATATATGGTTTGATGGGGTAAAAATATACAGGCTGGCTACAGAAATGTCCCAAATGGGACATGGGTGCAGGTTGTCTGCAAGTCAAAATTCCAAGTTGGAAAACCAAAAAGTGCACCTCTCAACTGTGGCCTTTTAGCCCCCCAACAACATGACAAACCTATACATGGGTGGTATCCCTGTACTCGGGAGATGTTGCTGAATACACATTGGAGTGTTTTTTGGCCGTGACCCATAGCAGGAGCTGTGAATTTATATCTGAAATACAATGTATGTGAAAAAAAATTACTACCAAAAAGTTTGACAAAGGCTGGTGGTACAATTAGTGCATGGAAAGTGTTAAAATACCACCATTTGAAATACCCTAGGGTGTCTAGTTTTCAAAAATATATGGTTTGATGGGGTAAAAATATACAGGCTGGCTTCAGAAATGTCCCAAATGGGACATGGGTGCAGGTTGTCTGCAAGTCAAAATTCCAAGTTGGAAAACCAAAAAGTGCACCTCTCAACTGTGGCCTTTTAGCCCCCCAACAACATGACAAACCTATACATGGGTGGTATCCCTGTACTCGGGAGATGTTGCTGAATACACATTGGAGTGTTTTTTGGCCGTGACCCATAGCAGGAGCTGTGAATTTATATCTGAAATACAATGTATGTGAAAAAAAAGTACTACCAAAAAGTTTGACAAAGGCTGGTGGTACAATTAGTGCATGGAAAGTGTTAAAATACCACCATTTGAAATACCCTAGGGTGTCTAGTTTTCAAAAATATATGGTTTGATGGGGTAAAAATATACAGGCTGGCTACAGAAATGTCCCAAATGGGACATGGGTGCAGGTTGTCTGCAAGTCAAAATTCCAAGTTGGAAAACCAAAAAGTGCACCTCTCAACTGTGGCCTTTTTAGCCCCCCAAAAACATGACAAACCTATACATGGGTGGTATCCCTGTACTCGGGAGATGTTGCTGAATACACATTGGAGTGTTTTTTGGCCGTGACCCATAGCAGGAGCTTTGAATTTATATCTGAAGTACAATGTGTGTGGAAAAAAACCACACAAAAAAAGTACTTCCAAAAAGTTTGACAAAGTCTGGTGGTAGAATTAGTGCATGGAAAGTGTTAAAATACTCCTATTTGAAATACCCTAGGGTGTCTAGTTTTCAAAAATATATGGTTTGATGGGGTAAGATACACAGGCTGGCTTCAGAAATGTCCCAAATGGGACATGGGCACAGGTTTTCTGCACATCAAAATTCCAAGTTGGAAAACCAAAAAGCGCACCTCTCAAATGTTGCCTTTTAGCCCCCCCAAAACATGGCACACCTATGCATGGGTGGTATCCCTGTACTCAGGAGAAATAGTAGATTTAGCAGGTTTTTTCATTGACATTTGTAAATGAGTCAAACATTTTTCAAATAAAAGTCAGAAACTAATTGTTTTTTGTTATTTTTCAACATATTTTATTAATTTTTTTATATAATATTATAAGATATGATCAAAATTATGGTATCTAAAGAAAGCCCTTCTTGTGCTGATAAAAACAATATATAATTTTTGTGGGTACAACAAATGACAAATGAGAAGATTACAGCTAAACATGAACAGCTCAGAAATGTTAAAATAGCCATTGTCCAGAATGAGCAAAAATGTTTCAAAGGCTCCGTCCTTAAGGGGTTAAAATAGGCATTGTCCAGAAAGGACAAAAATGTTTCAAATGCTCTGTCCTTAAGGGGTTAAAATCCTTTCAAAAATAATAGTCACAAGACTTCAAAATATTCTTCCTGAAACCTTGCATGAGGCACAAATGGGCTTCATATGAAACCACTCACCTACTGTTGGAATAAAAAAAGTTCTCATAGCCATACAGCAGGCAAAAATAAAAGGACCCTCACACAATTATTCCTTAATAAAATTAGACACTTGTAGAGCATGTGAAATAAACAAACAATACAGTATACTGCGCCAATAACTGTGATGGAGTAAGCTAGCACTTGTGCACAGCTAGTGTCTCACTCCTAGCAAACCAGTGAAAACAAATACAATAAAGTGAACATGTGTGCTAGTGACCAACACTAGAGAAAAAAGAGCATTACTCTTTTCTATGAGACGAAATGCTCAGATATTATGCAAAGGGAAAAAAACAAAACAATAATAGTGTAGTATATCAGTGCAATGGTATAATAGTGCAAAGTGCATAAATGGTACACTCACATTTAGATGAGCAATACCCTGCTCAAGATATATAGCGTGGGTGAGCTCAGATAAGAGCAAGTAGATCTTGTAAACCAGCTCCAGAGGCAGCCCAGATATCCAGATCACATGGGAAGGAGAAGGCAGGATTGCACAAGTAAGTATTTTAATATAAGCAATAAAACCAACAAACAGTAAGATCTTACATTTAAAAACGTTTTAAAAGTCCCAGATGCTTGTCCATAAAACCAATAGTGTTGTTTGTGCACTCCTCTCCTCTCACACAATGCATTTCCCCTCTTGTTGAGGCTTTTTCAAGTGTCACTCAGAGGGTTGTAGTCAATTGAGTATATTCGGTGCAAGGTCTTGTTACTAGTGGGTACCTCAGGGATCTGTACTTGGACCCATTCTCTTTAATATTTGTATTAGTGATATTGCAGAAGGTCTTGTTGGCAAAGTATGTATTTTTGCTAATGATGCAAAGATTTGCAGCAGGGTTGATATTCATGGAGGGATAAGCCAAATGGCAAATGATTTACCTAAACTAGAAAAATGGTCAGAGCGGTGGCAACTGACATTTAATGTGGACAAGTGGACTCGCAAGATTATGCACCTTGGGTGTAAAAACCCAAAAGCAGAATATAGACTATTTGGTACAGTCCTAACCTCAACATCTGAGGAATTAGGAGTAATAATTTCAGAGGACTTAAGGGTAGGTAGGCAATGCTATAGAGCAGCAGGAAATGCTTGGTTGCATAGGGAGAGGTATTAGCAGTAGAAAGAGAAAAGTGCTCATGCCATTGTACAGAGCACTGGTGAGACCTCACCTGGAGTATTGTACGTACTGGAGACCATATCTCCAGAAGAATATTGATACTTTGGAGAGAGTTTAGAGAAGGGCTACTAAACTGGTTCATGGGTTGAAGGATAAAACTTACCAGGAAAGGTTAAAGCATCTTAACATGTATAGCTTGGAGGAAATACGTAACAGGCGGATATGATAGAAACATTTAAATACATAAAGGGAATCAACACAGTAAAGGAAGAGAGTATATTTAAAAGAAGAAAAACTACCACAACTAGAGGACACCTAAAATTAGAGGGACAATGATTTAAAAGTAATATCAGGAAGTATTACTTTACTGAGAGGGTAGTGCAGTGGTGTATTTTGATTTTGTGCTGCCCTAAGCAGACAAAATCCAGGCACCCCCCTACCCAAGCTGCACACCCACGTTACACACCTAAGACATGCCCCATCATTCAGACTCACATCAAGCTCATACTCCCATCACACTCCTACTCCCATCACACTCAGTCACACACTCCTACTCCCATCACACACACTCCTACTCCCATCACACACACTCTGACTCCCATCACACACACTCCGACTCCCATCACACTCAGTCACACACACTGTCTCCCATCACACTCAGTCACACACACTGTCTCCCATCACACACACTCTGTCTCCCATCACACTCAGTCACACACACTGTCTCCCATCACACTCAGTCACACCCACTGTCTCCCATCACACACTCTGACTCCCATCACACTCAGTCACACACACTGTCTCCCATCACGCACACACTCTGACTCCCATCACACTCAGTCACACACACTGTCTCCCATCACACACACTCTGACTCCCATCAGCACTTACCTTTCCCTGGTGGCAGGCAGCATGGTCCCTCCATGCTGCCTGTTCGGCTTCCCGGCGATTGTGCCGACAGGTCACGTGACCGGGCACGCGTATGACGTCAGCACGCCCGTCACGTGACTGTCGGCACTTCCGTGTCGGCACACTGCACGGGGAGCCGAACAGGCAGCACGGAGGTTTCTCTGTGCTGCCTGTTCGGCTCCCCGTGCAGCCTGGCAGGCAGAGCGATGGTGAGGGGGGATCTTCCGATCCCCTCTCACCTCCGTCTCTGCCTGCAAGCGCGGTCTTTTTTTTTTTTTTAAAGGGCCGCGTTTTTTTTTTCCCAGTGCTGGGGGCGCTGCCGCCCCCCAAAATTTGCCGCCCTAGGCATCCGCCTAGGATGCCTCGTGGTAAATACAGCACTGGGGTAGTGGATGTATGGAATAGCCTTCCAGCAGAAGTGGTAGAGGTAAACACAGTCAAGGATTTTAAGCATGCGTGGGATATACACAAGGCTATCCTAGCTATAAGAACGGGAACTGGGGACTAATAAAAGTATTTCGAAAAATTGGGCAGACTAGATGGACTGAATGTTTCTTATCTGCCGACACATTCTGTTTCTATGTCTATATTTCTATGTTTCTATGTCCTCCGATATATACTATCTCTTGTTATATAAAAACATATATAAACAGGTGATAATTTCAAGTTTCATAAACCAGATAGCATAGTATACAAATTTTGTAGAGTGATAAGCATAAAGTCCAGCTTTAGATGTTTTCTGGCTATATACTTTTGGAATATGTATGGGACAGTCTGATTTAGTTGCAGAGGGATGATGTGAGTGTATGTGGGTCCAGGAGAAATCTCAGAAAAATAAAATTGAAAACAAATAGCCAATACCAATAACATTTATAGGCAAAAAATAATATTTCATTTATATAAATAATAAAAAAAATACATATATTGAAAACAAAAATACACATACAAAACACAAAACAGACAGGAAATAATTATTTAAGGTAAAATAATGGACAAAGTTGTCTGCTGCATGAAACAATAGCAATTTGCAAGTAAGAAATTTCACCTAACATAAAGTACTAACTCACAATAAAATATAGCAGACTTTAATTTTATCTGGGCCAGGAATACCTCACAAAAAAAACCAAATCAATGCAATGCATTTCAGTCCTGCTGTACATCTTCTTAAGGGTGTACTCACCTTCATAACCTCATACCTTGAAAAAGCCCTTAGCGACGAAACATCGGAATATCCGATCCCTCATAAGTGTTTGCTCTGTTGTCTGTATTTGTTTCCAATGTATGTGCTGCGTTACAGATTTTTTGTTGTTGTATATATTACTGGACCATTTATTATTATACTATTGACTATGTGATACTATAACATAGCAATATTATTATTATTATCACTAAAGGATTTTTACTAATTGTTTTTTTGTGGCAGTAATATTATTTCTTAGTGTGCACCTCCTGCCCATAATTTTGTTTGGAAAGGTCACCAGGAGAAAGCCTCTTCTTTATAAAAAGGAACACGACAGCACGACTTAGGTTTGCAAAGTTGCATCTGAACAAACCACAAGACTTCTGGAACAATGTCCTTTGGATAAGTGAGACCAAAGTTGAGATGTTTGGACAGCACCAAAACAAGTATTGCAAAGTATTGTAGAGTCAAATGTCAGGCCATCTGTCTGTCAGTAATGCTTTGGAGAAATTGGGTCATGCAACAGAACAATGATTCCACGCACACCTAGCAGCAAATCTACTACAGAGTGGCTTAAAAAGAAAAGAATCAAGGTGTTGCAATGGCCCAGTCAGAGTCCAAACCTCAGCCCGATTGAAATGCTGTGACGGGACCAAGAGAGATGTGCATAAAATGCCAGCAAACCTCATTGAACTGAAGCAACATTGTAAAGAAGAGAAGGCCAAAATTGCTCTACAATAATGTGAGAGACTGATAAAGTCATACAGAAACAGATTACTTGCTGCTAAAGGTGGCTCTATAAAGTACTGAATTAAAAGGTGTACTTAGTTGTTCACACATGGCTTCTCCATTTTTGTTAAATAAATCATGACATGGTGTAATGTGTCATGTGTTGTTGTTCACCTGATGTTGTATTAACCTAATTTTACGATCTGCTAAGGAAGAGATGATTGTTATTATGTCATGTTATGTAAAACCATAAAATTAAATAAGATGCACTCTATAATCCAACGCTATGTACAACATCCGCAAATGCCTTTTCTATCCCTAATAATGCTCTGTCTTGTTTTACTCCCCGTGGAACCTGCTTATCCATAGTGTACAGTAGTTACATTCAATTTGTAAATTAATATTAAATATTTGCCTTCCATAGCCGATTCTTTATGAATCTCTTCATATGAATTTTTTTTTTTTTTTTTACATGAAGGCTGCTATTTCTAAATAAGGAAAATACTAAGAAGGAGAACAACAAAAACCCACAATAATGTAATCCTATCAGTACACTAATAATGTGCTTTAATTAAACTTGCATTGGAAAGAAGAGGATGTTAACAGGATGCATTTTTCCGGTTTCAAAGTATTGGGGAATGCCTCTTTAAAAGACTCTAAGAAAAGAGGGGTGGCCATATTGGGGGCTAACAATCTAAATGTTGATATTGTACACCTAGAGATTGATCAAGAGGGTAGATTCCACATCCTGATTTGTAAAACTTACCAGCAGACATTTACTGTTACGAACATCTACGCCCCGAATAAGAATCCTGTGAACATCAACCTGGATAATGGATAAAATAAATAAATACAAAAAAGGATAATTGATAATGGGAGGAGACTTCAATATAGTTGTCGATCCATCTATGGATAAAAAGATTAAACAGAGTGAGGTTATCCCAAAGGGAGTCATTAGACATGCTAGAGTATTAAAACATTTCTTAAAATCTAATAAATTGTATGACGTTTGGAGAATATTTAATCCAGACTCGCATGATTATACGCATCTTTCGTCATCTGCATATCTCTTACTCACGTATTGATTTCATTCTTTTTTTTCTTTTTAAGAAAATTCATGCTTTATTATTAAAATATTACAAATTTTTTTTAAATTGTGCATAATTTTGATTATGAAAGCAATACTGTCTCTGTGTATCTAGTCTTTGATCCTGTTTATGAAAATAAACAGGTATTTATTTAATTCTTATTGATCAAAAATTATTAAAAAAAAGTGGACAGGGCCGAGATACGTCACATTCCTTGGTCCGATCATGGTGCAGTGAGTGTGTCTCTTAAGAATATGAATGATTCGAGCCCTCGCAATTCATGGAGATTGAATGATAACCTATTGAGCTCTCTCGATAATCAAATATACATAAAGAATATGACAGATTTGTTCTTTGAAGAGAATTGGGATCCAGATATTGCAGGCACTCAAATTTGGTGCTCATATAAATGTTTCAAAGGAGAGCATCTAATAAAACTTGGGGCACAGGAAAAAAAAAAGGGGGGAGGAGAGCTAGCAGATCTATATATAACAAGGATGATCAGAAGATAAATTACATAAATCAAATTAAAGACATAAAAAAAAATATTAATAACAAATGTAAAAAAACTAAAGCAAACCTATTACTATAGAGGAAACAGAGCAGACAAGCTCCTTACCTCCAAACGTAAGAAAAAAGCAGCCTCACAGAGGATATATAGGGTTACATATAAAGATAAGACACCTTATTCCTCTGAGCAGATTAGAAAGACCTTTAAACAGTTTTACACAGACATCTTCAATTTAGGACCAAAAAAGAATAACTTAGATATGATTCCGAAATATTTAGAACTATATAATATACAATTCATAATATCAGCACAATTAGAAGAACTAGATAAGCCTTTCAGTGGAGGCGATCCATTAAGCAATAGAAAAGACCAAGATGCTCATGAACACATATTTGTTGTATTGGTTGTTGATGCTTTTATGTCTTTGGAAGATATGTTTTATAAAAGAATACCCTGATTAGCTTTCTTGCACAGTGTACATGTCTTAAATATTTATGTTATGTTATCTTTTATAATAAAAAAAAAACATTTATATAATAAAAAAATAAATGAAACTTGCATTTATAAAACAATACAGACATTTTACCCTCTCCATTGTACCCCTAATAAAGGAAACACAAAACAGTCCACAATAGTGCAACATATCACAACAGGGAGTTATACGTGCCAGGCAAAATATCATATCAATACATAGAAAAGTGCTTTATAGTATATTTATATTTGTGTGAGATATCCCCTTTCAATCACCTTATATACATGAAACCAATTAATTGCATTACATTACAATTTATTTATATAGTGCCAAGAATTTACGTAGTGCTAGGTACAAAGCATAGAAGGGGAGTACATACTAATTTAGATGGACAAGAACAGACTAATAAATAAGGTACACAGCCCTACTCTCAAGCGTACAATCTAGAAAGAGTGGGGGACATGAGACACATAATGGAGTAAAAAGGCCAAAAGCTTGTACAAATTTCCCAAAAATGTCTATTTATTTTCATAATCAATTCCATATTCTATCAGTCATTTATACTCATTCATGAAGATGCTTTCTAATAAATGAAGTGTGCTATTTTCTAATTATTATAGCTTATAAATGTATAAAAATGGATCCAAATACTAAAGATAAAACAATGCTAAAAATATCCGAATTTACAAAAAAAAAACATTTCAATACATTAATAAAGTGCTTGAAAATATGCTTAGTAGTCATTTATGATAATTCATTGAGATACATTTTACTAAATTAATTGTGTTCTTTTAAAATTTCCACTAAATATAAATATTTCAAAATGGATCACAAAGTGCTAAAAAAATTTAAAAACTACAAAAAGTAAAAAAACAAAAGTAATCCATTCCCAACTTTTATTTAATTTTTGACTTAAATGCCCATATTTTTCTTTCACTTGTGCTGATCCTTTACATTTTCTCCAGACCTTTTCATTGATGGAAAGAATGGTGTCTGACAATAACAAAACATGGAAGGTCATCTGGTATTGTTTTAGGTTTTGGTGCCATGTACATGCATTCAGTAAGCCAGTTCTTAGACTTTGGGTCCCGATTTATTGACAAATCCATAAAATATTCCTCTAATTTATTCTGAACTATAGTTTTTGAAATCCCTCTTATTCTGAGATTCTTTCTACATACTCTGTCCATTTCTGGAATACGTCAATCTTTAATTCATATCTCTTTAAAAGAGATTCTATTTGCTTGATATTTAATTTAGTAGCTTCATTCTCCTTGATTTGAAGATCCATTAACTTATTTATTTTATATTTCATTAGTATTAAATCTAATATCTGTTTTTTATATAGTCAAGCTGTGCTTCCAAACCTTTTTTTCAAATAATCGGGAGTACTCAGTATTTCATGATCTACAGTACTATGATATTCTTGTGTTTTCAAATTCTGGTGTTCATGTTTAAATAAGTGTACTATCTACTAAATTAAAAAAAAAATGTTTGTGTAAATTACGGTTATAAAAAAGAATAGGCACAGCGCTAGTGAATACAGAAAGGTGCATAAAAGAAGTGCAAAGAAGATACCCTCACTACAAATGTGATTAAAGACACAATACTAACCAATAAATCAATGTACCAATGCTGTTGGTAGGAGGGATACGAGTTAGTAATATGAGGGAATGGATATCCCAGAGTATGTGGAGTAAAAAGGATTTTGACTCCCCCTGAATAAAATGTTAGCAGCTAGTCTTGAATATAAAATACAATGGAAAAAACCACTGTAAAAAAGAACAGAATATTTTAGAATGAGACAGCGCTCTAGTATGAATACAACTCAATAAACTCCAAAGACAGGATAAGTATAAAAGTATATAAATTTATTTATAAATAATAAAAATTTTATGTATAAATAACAACAAAGAATATATATTGTCCAAGGCCACTAGATGTGTATAAATGCACTACCGCCCACCAGCTGATGAAGAATTTCAAAACGCGTCCTGTGGGGTGTAGTTGTTTCTAGTGCAAAACAATACCCTAGTGTTCAATATACCTGGCCAGGTGATCAAAACCAGTGGGTAAGGGAATTATTTTGTGTATATTTTTTATATATATTTGTATATTTGCTATATGTTGGTATTGCTACATATGTCTATTTTATATCTGTAGCTTTCTCTTTTTTCATATATAGTTGCTATTTATGTATGTACATTTTTTAATTTGTATGTATGTTGTCCATGTGACCACCTATTTATACACATCTAGTGGCCTTGGACTATATATATTCTTTGTTGTTATTTATAAATATAATTTTTATTATTTATAAATAAATTTATATACTTTTATACTTATCCTGTCTTTGGAGTTTCTGTAAACTGTAAAACACACATTAAATGGCCGTACTTCTATGTTACACATGTTTATAAAAATAAAAAACTTAATTGATTCAGTACAAGAACACATTTTTATTCTATGTATAATACTCTATATGCATTTTTAGTGCATTTGACTCTTAATAGAACTCAATCACCTAATCATTGTTTATACTGTGATCAAAATGATCTGTGCATCATTGGAAGTAGCTCATTAGCATATGACACCACAGGTGATGTAATAATTATGAGACACCACAGTCTTGGATTACACATTTACTTGCTATTCTGCTAACACAATGCACAGAGCATTTTTATATTTTTTTAATTCTCTACATTCATAGTATAAATAATGTTTAGGTGACCTTTAATATTTCGATAGCTGATTTAAATAGATAAGAAGACAATTAATAGATCTGAAAAATTAGGAAATCATAACAAGGCATAATATTCTTGAAAGGATAATATAATAGAAAATTTGACATAGCCTTAATTTGTAAAGTCAGAAGTTAATAAACATACTGACCACCAAATAATTCTAAATATAAGATTGGAAGAGGAATTAAAAAAATATTACAGCATGACTCCAGGCTGTTACAGTATCTTGGAGGAAAATAAAAGTTATAATACTCTGAACCAGCATAAACATGGAAAGAAAACCTAAAAGATTTTATCAATGAAATGTTAAAACATGCATGCCAGAAAAAGAGTAAAGGAATTGAATTATGGAAAGTAAACAACTGGCGATTGGTGAAAGATAATGGGGTGTGAGTATAAAAAAAACTCCTCAAGGAAATATAGAACTAATTAACCATGAAAACGATACACATCCAACAATCTATGACTCAAACATAATAGGGTTAAGAAGCCTCATAACATAATATGGCACAGTTACCAAAAGAAGGAGCATGCAGGGAACTCTATTTAGTTGCATGTTAAAATATAAGAATACCTAAGCAACAAGTCATGTATTAATTGATATAGGAGATCAGGAGACAAATAGCAGTAATTCAGCTGTCAAGATATTTAAGTCTATGCAACTGAAAAACATCACATTACTGGGGAACCAGTACAAATGACTTCAGAGTACATATCAGCTTGTTGTAAAAAAAATATCTTTCTTTAGTTGGCCAGCTGTATTGAACATGTATAACAAAAAATAGGCCATAATAGTATGTATTATTTTACCACTGTCACTTCAACACAGTTAATTACCATTATATTAAGCCTTCAGCCAACTCTGCCTCTGTATATTGGGTATATAGACAATTTATGAAAGATACCATTGGAATTGAGTACTTTATTATCGTTGGCACAAAACGTTTTTTCACTGGTGGATTGGTTTGTCTGAGCACCTGGCCAGGGGAAGCATACCCGGCAAACTGAGCTTGGGGACGGCAAACCATCAACCTGAGCATTTCTTTTTCAGTTCACCTCAGTTTACAGTAAATGTAATTGACTGTATAAAATATAAATATTTGTTATTCCTTGGTTTTTATTTACATCCAGGATAGGTGAACTTTTGTGCATTGAAGCATAATGTAAAACAGCAGGAAGAGCAGTGGCAATAGAGATATAATATGCGTAGACTTAAAAGAATAACAGGGTTACATGTCATATGTGGTGTTTAGTATGACCCGTCAGTGATAAGGCCACTGATAATTATGAGTAGTTTGGTTGAATAGCCATATGTAAGAGAAAATGTTAAACTTGAATAAAAGTCTGCAAAGTAAACTAAGTTTCTTATGAGGATAAGGTGAGGTGACGGATATTGACAATCTGCCATGAACACTGAAAATCACAATATTAACCAGAGGACAGGAGCAAAAATAAATAAAAAATAGAAGTAGACTGCATCCAATGAAATGAAGAGGTTCCTGTTAATATGGTGACTGCTTGCGAGAGATCGCTGAGATATTAAGCAATCACATAATTGAACCTGTCAAAACCCTAACGGAACGAAAAGGACTTAAAAATGATTTACATATCTTAAATCAATCTAAAATCCATTAAAAAGATGAATTGGTAATGAGCACCTCAAAGAAAAGATTAAACTAGTTCTTAATTCCTGTGCTCCAATAACTGAGATTCAGGACCATGGACACCAAAATAACACATGCCATTAAAGAGGAATTCAAGTATTTCTCCATTTTATTTAAAAACATGTGACTGCACACAAAATGGAAAACACACAACAAGTGGAAATAATTACAATAATACTCTACAAAAAGACTCCTTCAGACTCAAATAAACAAACACTTCAAAGAGAGGTGCATGTACACGTGGAGAAAAATAGAAGAGACCATAGCATAACTCTGTATACAAAAGGTACTCAACTAAGATTAAACACTGTATACCAGTGTAGCTTTTGTATATAGTTATGCCATGGTTTCGCCACATGTATATGCCCTGCTCTTTGGAGTGTTTGTTTAAAAACATTTGTACACATCGCAAAAAGAGTCTTTATGTACCCACAATAGTAGCCATAAGCCTTTGTCTCAAATCACTTTCACTGGTAAAGGGACAGTTACAGCTAACACTTCCCAAAAAATATTTTTAGATAAGTGCTGCATCAATTAAAGTAAGTTTTTATACTAATTGTAATCCAAATTAAAGGCTAATGACAACACACGCTTAGAGCGGAGCATAAAAACTGATGCAGGGGGAGACACCCCACCTCTTGTTTACACCATATCACTGATGTCAATGAATTTATAGGCGCCAGTGAAAACGTTTTCAATGTAAAACTACATAATAACTGTCATTTGTTTTAAAGTAAAAAGTAAGCACATTTGAAACATAGCAAAAACATGTATTGCATGAGGAATACAAGCTGGATGGAATTGCCCCTTTAATAAAGAAAAGACACAAAAATGTGACTTTAAAGGTTGACTTTAATTTTGAGACTAAGTAAAATTCAGCACCTGAGTTTGACTTAGTCTCAAAAATAGCTTTGATCATACCACCTCACCATTACTTTTAATGTGGATGATTCAAACCTTGTTTTTTAGGGTGTCGAATTTTACTTAGTCTCAAAATGAAAGTCGACCCCCAAAGTCAAATTTTAGTGAATAGACCCAAAAGTATTAAATGCTTACAACATCTGTAAAATCTGTAAAAACAGCTGTTCTGCTGACACACTGCATTATTACAAGTTTGCATATTCTCCTCATTTGGACAAGAACAAACAAAAAGAAAAAATCACTTCATAAGTCAAATTACCATTAACCCCTTAGTGACCGAGTGCTATGTTGCATTTGACGTGCCTTGAAGACCAGAATTCCATTATTTTTGTCAAATGTTTACTGAACTGTGAATTTCTTTCTTTGTGTTCAGTACACCCACACAAATTATATATCATTTTTTAAAGGACGGATAGGGCTTTCATTGGATACTATTATTTTCATCATATGATATCATTTAATATTAAAAAAATATATAAATTATGATGAAAATATGCCAAAAAAATCACTTTTTCCAACTTTGACCTGATTTTTTTTTTTTTACACAATTACAAATGGTAAAAAAGACCCCGTCTATATATTTCTACTATTTGTCCTGAGTTAAGTAATATCAATGTTTCCTTGTTTGTCTATGTTTTATTTCACGTAATAGGGCAATAAACAATATTAGTGTTTTTTTTTTGTTTTCTAACCATTTTCTTCTACAGTGATTTTTTAACCTGAACCCTAAATTTACCCCAACTCTAAATTTACTCTAACCCTAAATTGACCCCCACCCCTTAATCTAACCCTTGTAATCATCCGAACCCCCGTTTAACCCTAATTATGACCCTATTTGTGACCCTAACCCTAGATCTTTTTCCATTTATTTATTTAATTTATTTATTTATTTAATTTTCTAATTTTTTAACTGTAATATACTTAACTGCCTCTAGGGGCAGTCAAGTAGCGGTTTCAGAGAGACGGAAGAGATTTTTTCTGTCTTCCGTCGCTCTCCTCTGGGAATGCTGTATCGGAGGAGCATGCTCCTCCGATACAGCACACACCCGCGATCACCCGGTGATCGCTTATGATTAAGCGTGTGTTCACGCGAAACGTGTCAAGTTTTTTCCCTCCGTCTACTGCTGTTGTATCCATCACCATTTTTTGCCATTAAAATCATCACGGATTTATCACCAAAGACCCTGAGTGCGGATTCTTCCTTTTTTCTCTATTTCAATTTGTTGGTCTTTAAAACGCTGGGTTAGCGTGGGAAGCCGGCACCTGGATCTCACGCACAGCTGAAACACCCTTGCAGTGCTGGAGAGGCCCCTTGTCTTAGGGGTTATCTCTGTTTTTGGGGCACAGAATGTGTTGAATGATGCCTCGATAGAGGCATCATTGCAACACTTTACACACATAGGCAGTGATCAGCTTTCACTGCCTATATGTGTTAACGTGCATACGATCACATTCGCGGTGATCGTATGCACGCGGGGGGGTCGAGGGGGGGCTGAAAGCCCTCTCAGAAGCTGCTTTGGATCCGAAGCAGCCTCTGAGAGTAGCTACAGACATGTAGGACCTCATGGTCCTTAAGGACCAAGCTTTTCAGGACGTATATATATGTCCGAATGCGTTAAGGGGTTAAAAATAATGTATGTGTTAATATTTTTACTGTCAGTGGAAAATAGTTTAAAACAAATAAGTTAGACTTATGAAACATGTAAAGCTTGAGGCCTTTGTCTGCATCCCGATTTTGTAGTGCACTATCTTTTTGGGTTGCTGTATTTTTTTCACACTGATTTTCCACTGATAAAAAGTAGTAGATGATTGCAAGAGTGCCTGTTTCACTTAATTTGTAAATTGTCTCTATCTTAATATATAATGTGTGACAGACACATTCACTTCTTTTTATCTGTATAGAGAAACATTGTAAATGCAGTTAGACGCTATAATACAATAGAGAATCTGAGAAAATATTTGCCTTAAATATGAAAATGTGAGATATTATAACCTGTTAATAATATTCTATATAGAATAACCATAGATTAACCCCTTAACGACAGATGACGTGCCAGGGACGTCACCGAAAATCGAGGACTTGGTGACAGGTGACGTGCCTGACACGTCATGCACTGAAAAGAGCAAAGAAAGTGATCAAGAGTCACATTCTTTACTCTTTCAGTGTTGCTACAATGCCTCTATGTAAAGGCATTGTGCAACACTAAAAAAAAAGTGCAGGGACGCGCTACAATCATTCCCCGGAGTGACGTAGCTGTCATTTAAATATGGTGGCGCCGGCTGCACACATGTGCTTAGGAAGCGAATGATCCTAAACATCTCAGGTGTTGCCAAAGTGCCTCGCTAGCGAGGCACTTAGCAACACCTTAAGGCTCCCCCAGAACTGATGCTGGTCGCTGTCCTGAGTGACCCCATCGGCTTATCAGAAGGGAACGCTGCTTGCAGAGGCAGTGCTTCCCTTCCACTGGCAGGAGCATCGAAAGTGAATTTATTTCACTTCCGTTGCTCTAGGGGGCGCCAATCGATGCCTGCACAGCAGATCAGTGTGATCTGTGTGCAGGCATGTATGATGAGTGCTCTAATGTAAATATTGCCTTTGACAAGTATTGATCTGCCTCCCTCTCCTCACTATAGTTTTAGTGAGGGAGAGAGACAGATTAGATAATGTAATGTTTTTTTGTGTGAAAAAAAATAAAATATTTAATACAATTTTAGAAATCAAGGGCTTTTATAAAAAGCCATTTCACGTGTTTAACCCCTTCCCTGCCATTGATCACTGTGTACACAGTGATCATACTCAGCAGCACATTTTTTGCTGTCTGTGCATTTTTTAGGGGTTAATTTTTTTTACTGTAATACATTACAGTAAAACAAAGGCTCTTTTAATAGCTATTAATCCCTTGCTTGCTGTAGATCACTGCCTATGCAGCGATCTGGCACAAATGCAGCAATCTTGCTGCAGAAGCATTTTTTATATATTTTTTGACTTTTTTATTACACCCGCTACGGGTTAATTATACCCGTTAGGTGATTACGTTTAATGTATTTTTTTAGCTGTCTGAGCGCATGTAATAGCTGATCAGTGGCAAAGGCGGTTTGGTGATTGTTCACATGAGCATCACCATTCGCCTGGTCAGATCAATATTTGTTGTAAATATTGATCCGACCCGTGTAGATCTGCCTCCCTCTCCTCACTTGAGTTTTAGTGAGGGAGACAGACAGAGCTGTATAATGTAAGTTTGTAATTATAATATATTTAATAAAACTGAGACCCAAGGGCTTTTATAAAAGCCGTTTCCAGTGAGTAACCCCTTCCGTGCCATTGATCGCTGTGTACGCAGTGATATTCCACAGCAGCACATTTTTTGCTGTCTGTGCATTTTTTAGGGGTTATTTATTACAGTATATCAAGGGCTCTTTTAAGAGCTATTAACTCCTTGCTTGCCGTATATCACTGCCTAAGCAGCACATATGCAGAAGGATTTTTGTTGCTATCGGCATTTTTTTTTTGTCACACTCGCTATGGGTTAATTATACCCACTAGGGGATTACGTGTATTCCTTTTGAAGCTGTCTGAGAGCGTGTATAGCGATCAGTAACAGCCGATCAATGGCAAAGGCGGTTTGGTGATTGCTCAGATGAGCATCACCATTCGCCTGGTCAGATCACTATTGGTAAATATTGTTCTGACCCGTATGGATCTGCCTCCCTCTCCTCGCTTGAGTTTTAGTGAGGGAGACAGACAGATCTGTATAATATAAGTTTTTATTTGTAATAAATGAAATAAAATGTTACAAAATTGTGAGACCCAAGGGTTTTTATAAAAGCCATACCCTTTGTATTAACCCCTTCCCTGCCACTGATCACTGCACAGAACATTTTTTCTTGTCTGTGAATTTTTAGGGGTTCATTTTTTTGCACGGTACTACAAAGCCTCTTACAAGAGATATTAACCCCTTCCTTGCTCCACATGTCAAGTTGGAAAATCAAAAAGCACACCTCTCAAATGTGGCCTTTTAACCCCCAAACAAGCTGACAAACCTATGCATGGGCTCAGGAGATGTTGCTGAACACATATTGGGGTATTGTTTGGCAGTGACACATACCAAAATCTGTGAATTTTTGTCTAAAGTACAATATATGTGGGAATAAATACACAGTAAAATTACTACCACAAACTTTGACAAAGGTGGTAGAATTGGTGCATGGAAAGTGTTAAAATACCACCATTTAAAATAGCCTAGGGTGTCTACTTTTAAAAAATATATGCTTTTTTGGGTAAAATACACTGTCTGGCTTCAAAAAAAGTCCCAAATGAAACATGGGTGCAGGCTGACTACACATCAAAATTCCAAGTTGGAAATGCGCACCATTAAAATGTGGCCTCTTAGCCCCAAAACAACCCAACAAATCTATGCATGGGTGGTATACCTGTATTCAGGAGATGTTATTGAACACATATTGGGTTGTTGCTTGGCAGCAATGTATGTGAAAAAAACCCACCAAAAAAATCACAACTTTGGCAAAGGCTGGTGGCAGAATTAGTGCATGGACAGTGTTAAAATACCACCATTTGAAATAGCCTAGGGTGTCTACTTTTAGAAAATATATGGGTTGATGGGGTAAAATACACTGGCTGGCTTCAAATATGTCCCAAATGGGACATGGGTACAGGCTGTCTGCATGTCAACATTTCAAGTTGGAAAACCAAAAACTACACCTCCAAAATGTGGCATTTTAGCCCCCAAACAACACAACAAACCTATGCATGGGTGGTATCCCTGTACTTAGGAGAAATAGTAGAATCTATTTAGCAGGTTTTTTTTGTTCGCTTTTTTCGATGAGTAGAAGATGTTTCAAATAAACATCAGGAAATTTGTGTGTGTTTTTTTTTACCATATTTTTATTTTATTTTACATAATATTATAGGATATGATCAAAATGATGGAATCCAAAGAAAGCCCTTCTTGTCCCGATAAAACCAATATATAATGTGTGTGGGTACAGCAAATGAAGAAAATTACAGCTAAACACAAACAGCACAGAAATGTTAAAATAGCGTTTGTCCATAATGGACAAAAATGTTTCAAAGGCTCTGTCCTTAAGGGGTTTATAGTCTTAAATTACAATACAACCCAAGGGCATCACTGGCTTAATATGAAGATAATTATAAAGTAAGAATTACAAAATACATAAAACATGTTCTAAACAAAGAATCGTATGTGATTAATTCCAGTCATGAGGTGTTGTGGTTTCAAAAAGAAAATATTTTGTAACAGAGGTTACAATACCATTGGATCTATTAATTTGTACACCAAAATATTTTGTTACCCTTTTGAACTACATGAAAATAACCTACAATTATAACAACAAATCTAAAATGAAAAAAATGGGGAAAAAAAAAACACTGTATGTAGAACCAGACAAATTTGTGAGAAATCTGTATAACTAGAGGTATTTCGAGTATGAATTTGCAATAAAAACATATGTCATATAATGTATGGACAAATATAATGGCAGACTACTGACATAACCCTATTTGGGGATAACAACATCCATGTTTAACCCCTTCGCGACAATGGACGTGTCAGGCACGTCCTGCCGGGAACACTGTACCTGACATTGGACGTGCCTGGCACGTCCTGCGGTGAAAAAAAGCAGCTTTCACGATCAACGATCGCGAAAACCACTTTAACGGTGCTGGTATATTGCTCCATGCTCCGTCAGTATGGCTATGCCCTCTTGTGGTCTGAGCTTCGGAAGTGAAAGTAAATTCACTTCCATTGCTCTGAATATGTTGCTTCACTGCCCCTAGAGGCAGCAACAAACATTGCAAAGTTAAAAAGATAATAATTATTTAGCTTAAAACTGGTAATATAGTTAGCCTATAGGGATAAAATTGAATATTTTTTAGCATAAGGGATAGGGTTAAAATTAAATTAAAATATATTAAGGGATAGCATAAGGGTTAGAGTTGGGGTTAAATTTAGTGTTGGGGTCAATAAAGGAAAAAAACACTCTTTATGTTTTTTGCCCCATAACTCGCAAAAAAATACGGAAACATTTTGAAACATAATAGTATCTAATGGAAGCCCTTCTTTTTTTTTTTTTATTATGAAAATATCAAAAACAGCCTTTATAAATAATTTTACAATTACATAAATATTCTCATAAAAAACATTATTCACTCGACTAACACATCTGAATTTTACAACATATTACAACAAATACCCTAACGAACATACACACAATAAACAGTAGAGGCACAGGTACTGTGGGGGCCCAAATATCCTTTCAATATACACATACTTGTTTTAATCTAACTCAGTAAGCACCAAGATTTTATTACGGATTTGGAGGGGCTCCAAGGGGGGGGCACTTAACACTTAAATATTTCCAAATATACTTTATATCTTATTCCGCTTTCCGTTTTCCCCACAAATCTTTAAACTTGTTTAGATCAGTTCTAAAAATGTAGTATCCCTTTTCTATTTACTGTTTGGTATAAATTTGTTTCTTTACGTGGGCCCATTTTATTTTACTATTTTGTTTCCAATTTCTGGCTATCACCAATTTAGTTGCCAATAGAATATGCATAACCAGTGGTATATCTTTTTTATTGATCCGCTCCATCTCTTGATGAAAGAACGCCAGCATTCCTCCACCTCACAACAATCCCAGAATTACTATTCTTACATCGCCAACATAGATCTTCTATTTTTGGATTAATTTTTTTTAATCTACTGGGGGTCATGTACCACCTATTACATACCTTGAAAAATACTTCCTGAAGATTTAAGCAGTGAGCATGTTTCCTTATCGTATACCATCCCTTCTGCCACTTCTTCTCATACTCTATCCCAATTCTATTCTTATTTAGTTCTCTTTCCCATATAGCCCAGGCAGCAGGTTCCGTATATATCTGTTTGTTTGTCTTATCAATCCTAAACATATTTTCAGGGACTGTTTCTTTGGCTCGTTATTGAATAGTTTTACCGCTTTATCTAAAATCTCTCTCCCCCCTCCTATATATATTCCCTCCTGTAAGAAGTGTTTAATTCTAAGGAATCTAAAAAATTCCCTCCTGGATACACCATATTTGGATTTTAGAGCATTAAAATCTCCCAATTCTTTCCCAACATATAAATCTGCTATTCTTTCGGTCCCCACTTGCCTCCATTCGGCGAGGGATTCACATAAAGGGCCATGATTGCATCAATCATGCCTCCTCCAAGCCCCATGGCATTTAAGGTTTCTTCCATGAAAACCCAGCTGACCCTGTCAAACGCTTTTTCAGCATCCAAAGACAGGGCCAGCATGGGTCTCCCAGAGCCACTTGCAATCTCTATCAGGTTCGTAATTTTTCTAACATTGTCTCCTGCCACTCTTCCTTTTATAAATCCCAAGTGATCTCTATGTATTAGCCCTTCTATGCACCCCTTTAATCTATGTGCCAATATGGCTGCATATATTTTAGTGTCAATATTAATTAGAGATATAGTACGATAATTTTTAATATTTGTAGTGTGTTTATCGGGTTTGGGGATTGGGAATATTGCAGCCTGCATTGCCTCAGTTGGGAAGGATCTCTTTTCTTTAACTTCATTAAAAAATGTAGTTAAATGTGGGGTTAATTTGCTGGCAAGTTTTTTTTATAATAAATACCCGTAAACACATCTGGTCCAGGTACTTTATTATTTTTCATTTGATTAATTATCTTCCTGACCTCAATTTCATTTATGGGTTGATCCATCCTCTTTTTATGAGCCTCTGTCACTTTTGATAAATTAGATCTTTCAATTTATTTTTTTATTAATTCTCTATCTTGTTATATAGGTTCGAATAAAATTCTTTAAATTCATAGCCAATTTCTTATGGAGAGATACTTATATTGTTCCCATTAATAATTTTGTGGATTCTTGCTTTAGTATTATTTTTCTGAAGTTGTTTTGTTAGTAACTTCTCAGGTTTATTTCCTAGATAATACCATTTTTGCTTGGTACGTTCAAGGATTCTATTTGCCCTAGTTGATAATCTTTCATTTATTTCTGCTTTAATCTTTTTAATGTCTATATCATGCATGGGAGAATCTAATAATTTATTTTCCCTCACCGTGTTTTCTAATTCCAGATATAAATCTGGTAAGTTTGCTATCAGTTTTTTTATTAATAAATATCTCCCTACTCATTAGATGTCCTCTCGCTACTGATTTATAAGCACACCACACATTTGCTGCCGAGGTATCTTCCGCTATATTTTCTTCAAAATAGTGATCAGTAATTTTCCCTATTTCCTCAAGATAGATTTTGTCTCCCAGGATGTTTTCATTCAACCGCCAATTGGATCTACACAACCCACTCCCACCTTCCAATACACATATTAGTGCACTATGGTCTGTCCAGGCTAAGACCTTAATGTCTATCTTCGTACATACAGGGAGTGCAGAATTATTAGGCAAGTTGTATTTTTGAGGATTAATTTTATTATTGAACAACCATGTTCTCAATGAACCCAAAAAACTCATTAATATCAAAGCTGAATATTTTTGGAAGTAGTTTTTAGTTTGTTTTTAGTTTTAGCTATTTTAGGGGGATATCTGTGTGTGCAGGTGACTATTACTGTGCATAATTATTAAGCAACTTAACAAAAAACAAATATATACCCATTTCAATTATTTATTTTTACCAGTGAAACCAATATAACATCTCAACATTCACAAATATACATTTCTGACATTCAAAAACAAAACAAAAACAAATCAGTGACCAATATAGCCACCTTTCTTTGCAAGGACACTCAAAAGCCTGCCATCCATGGATTCTGTCAGTGTTTTGATCTGTTCACCATCAACATTGCGTACAGCAGCAACCACAGCCTCCCAGACACTGTTCAGAGAGGTGTACTGTTTTCCCTCCTTGTAAATCTCACATTTGATGATGGACCACAGGTTCTCAATGGGGTTCAGATCAGGTGAAAAAGGAGGCCATGTCATTAGATTTTCTTCTTTTATACCCTTTCTTGCCAGCCACGCTGTGGAGTACTTGGACGCGTGTGATGGAGCATTGTCCTGCATGAAAATCATGTTTTTCTTGAAGGATGCAGACTTCTTCCTGTACCACTGCTTGAAGAAGGTGTCTTCCAGGAACTGGCAGTAGGACTGGGAGTTGAGCTTGACTCCATCCTCAACCCGAAAAGGCCCCACAAGCTCATCTTTGATACCAGCCCAAACCAGTACTCCACCTCCACCTTGCTGGCGTCTGAGTGGGACTGGAGCTCTCTGCCCTTTACCAATCCAGCCACGGGCCCATCCATCTGGCCCATCAAGACTCACTCTCATTTCATCAGTCCATAAAACCTTAGAAAAATCAGTCTTGAGATATTTCTTGGCCCAGTCTTGACGTTTCAGCTTGTGTGTCTTGTACAGTGGTGGTCGTCTTTCAGCCTTTCTTACCTTGGCCATGTCTCTGAGTACTGCACACCTTGTGCTTTTGGGCACTCCAGTGATGTTGCAGCTCTGAAATATGGCCAAACTGGTGGCAAGTGGCATCGTGGCAGCTGCATGCTTGACTTTTCTCAGTTCATGGGCAGTTATTTTGCGCCTTGGTTTTTCCACAAGCTTCTTGCGACCCTGTTGACTATTTTGAATGAAACGCTTGATTGTTCGATGATCACGCTTCAGAAGCTTTGCAATTTTAAGAGTGCTGCATCCCTCTGCAAGATATCTCACTATTTTTGACTTTTCTGAGCCTGTCAAGTCCTTCTTTTGACCCATTTTGCCAAAGGAAAGGAAGTTGCCTAATAATTATGGACACCTGATATAGGGTGTTGATGTCATTAGACCACACCCCTTCTCATTACAGAGATGCACATCACCTAATATGCTTAATTGGTAGTAGGCTTTCGAGCCTATACAGCTTGGAGTAAGACAACATGCATAAAGAGGATGATGTGGTCAAAATACTCATTTGCTTAATAATTCTGCACTCCCTGTATATTGACTTCTGTCTTCAAAATTCAAATTTGCAGAAGGGCAAATATAAGTATATGAACTGGCACCGAGCCTCTGATAAATCAATTCATACCCCCCGATCACCTGTGTATATATAGCTAATTGTCCATCCTGTCAAGGGAATGTCCTGCAGTAAACCTTTAGACAGTTTTAATCATCTCCCATTTGGGTCCTTGATGGAAATTTTTCCAACGCAGGATTTACTTTAGCAAGGGGGTAGATGTATACGCCAGTGAAAACTATTCCCCTTCTTCCCTTCCCGCTTCCACCCTCGGCTTTATATACACCGAGATTCAGTCTTTTATGGGGCAAATATATATATACAATTCAATAGGCGGTACAGACCTGTAAATGCAGCTTTTATGCACAAGGGAATTTCAGAGCATTTAGGACTTTTCCCACACACTTAATAACATACCGACATCACATACCATAATATGGAGTTATCTTAAATCATACTCTGCCTGGTTTTGGTGTCCATTTTTGCTGTTGAAGTACATGTTGATTTCCCTGGTTGCATTTACTCTCGTTGGCTGCTCTGCTCTCTCTAATCAGGCTCCGTTATTACAGGTCTGTTACACCTGGTCAGGCTCCATCAGCGTTAGTCTGCTGCCTCTGGTCGGGCTCCGTTTTCTTTCCGAGTGATGATTCCACTTTACACTACTGCCATCACGGTTCTTTAAAGGGAAAAAAAAAAACGATTCTCTGTTACATAGACTCTGGGAATTAGTCGAAGCCATTCAGCGTCTTCGCGTTCCTACTACACACGGCATAGGTTTCCCATCACCACTCTCGACCCCTGACGCTCCTCCCTTCAGCGTCTACGTCATCCCGCCTTCCTCCATGACAGCAATCTGTGACTATGGGTTATCTTTCATGAAAGCCCTTCTTATGATGATAAAAACATCATATAATTTGTGTGGGTACAGTATGTGAGAAAGAAGAAAATTACAGCTAAAAACAAACACCCCAGAAATGTCAAAAGAGCCATTGTCACCAAGGGAAAGTCAAGGTAAAATGTATTGTCACTAAGGGGTAAAATTCCTTTTTTTTCCCATATTTATTTTAGAAAAAGCAAATCATTTCTAGATAATAGAAGGTAAATGAAACAGTATACGCCCAAAACATATCAATACATCCATCAGCTAGGGAGAGGGTCAGTGCTTGTTGATTTCAAATAAAAATACACTGAAGCAAAAAATGGCATTAACCATTCAACAACCTACAGAAAATATGCATTTTTTTCTCCTTCAGGACATATTATTTCTGTTATCGCAGTTTGAAATAGATAAGTAGAAGTTTCTTTGAATTTCCAGTTACTGTCTAATTAAGATTTGACAGTGAAATTAATGTTAATGAATTTTACAAGTTTACATTTGTAAAGTCCTGTGCACACTTGCCGAACACTGGTATCCTAATCGGATAGTATATCTGCCAAGGGCCTTTTGGATATTTAAAACATCATTCAATGGCCATACTAAATTATAAACTTAAAAATTAGCCTGCTATATTTGGTCAAACATTTAATTTAACCCCTAATGTGATACATAGAACTGCTTCTCTTTGGTGAGACACGTGATGTTAGCAGGAATTGATGATGTTGCACATCTAGGACTTACCCATGCACCACAGGACATGCCCCATCACCCACATTGCACATCCAGGAGTTATCCCTGCACCCCACAACATGCCCCATCACCCACATTGCACATCCTGGACTTTCCCCTGTACCACAGAACATGCCCCATCACCCACATTTCACATCCAGGACTTACCCCTGTACCCTAGAACATGCCCCATCACCAACATTTCACATCAGGAACTTACCCCTGCACCCCACGAACTTACCCCTGCACTCCACGACATGTCCCATCACCCACATTTTACATCCAGGACTTACCACTGCACCCCATGACAGCTGCTCTCTTGTGTCTAGTGAAGGCAGCTGGATTGTCTGTGCATACTGGTTCTAGTACAGCCCGCACTGGTCTGAAGTCTGAGCATGGCAGGTGACATGGTCCTTCACACAAGGCTGGATTAAGACATTGTAGGCCCCTGGGATACAGGTATTGTGAGGCCTCCAGTACAAATGAGATGACCTTACATAAAAAAAGCTTTACTAGTAAATAATATTACATGTAAACTATTTGGTTTTTCCATATTTAATATTTAATTGATTTCCTTTTATTTGCCAATCTGCCCCTCAGACTTGCCATTCTGCCTCCATATTTGCCAATCTGCACCTCAGACTTATTAATGCATCGCCAGACCTGACATTCTCCAACCAGACTTGCCAATGTATTCCCACGACCAGGTTGCCCATTAATATGCCACCATTTTCCCTTTAATATGCCACAGCCAATATGCCCATTAATATGCCACTGTTAGTCTGCCCATTAATATGCACTTAGTCTTCCCATTAATATGCCACAGCCAATTTGCCCATTAATATTGCACAGCCAATTTGTCTATTAATATTCCACTGCCAATTTGCCCATTAATATGCCACTATTAGTCTGCCCATTAATATTCCACTTATTCTACCCATTAGTATTCCACTATTTGTATTCCATTAATATGCCACAGTGAATTTTCCCATTAATATTCCACATTAGTATGCCCATTAATATGCCACAGCTAATTTGCCCATTAATATGCCACTATTAGTCTGCCCATTAATATGCCACTATTAGTATACAACAGCCAATTTGCCCATTAATATACCAATATTAGTATGCCCATTAAAATGTCACTATTAGTATGACCATTATTATGCCACAGCAAATTTGCCCATTAATATGCCACTATTAGTATGCCCATTAATATGCCACTGACAGTTTGCTAAAAAAAAAAACACATTACCTCCCTCCCCAGGTCCCAGTACTCACCTTCCTGCTGCTCTTTGTCCCTCGATGACTGCAGCTGAAGGTCCATGCCTTAATCTGGCCAATGAAAAAAAAAAGTTTGCCGCAGAGGCACTGGCTGGGGAGATCAGACTCTCATTGCAGAAGGTCACGTCCCCTGCTATGATGAGAGTGATGGGGAGCACGAGACAGGCAGCATGGAAACTTGCCTATGCACCTGGGCAGCACACAGACTTCATGCTGCCTGCTTGCCGACAGGGAGCTGGCAAGGGAATATCTTCTGATCTCCCCAGCCAGTGCCTCTGCAGCCAGATTAAGGCATGGGCCTCGAGCTGCAGTCCTTAAGGCCTCTATTTTGCCAAGGCCCCTGGGCTGCAGTCACTAAAGCCCATGCCTTAATCTGGTCCTACCCTCACATGACCACACTCTGACCTCAGAGCAGTGTGCAGGGAGTGAGAGAAGTATGGAAATGTATGTGCTGCTGCTCAGACATCCATCTACCTGTTTGTCAGAGAGAGGCTCCATGAGGGGAGATCTCTAGCACCACTACCAGCAAGTGTTTTATTTTTATTTTTTTAAAAAGAGGTCTGGGGAGCTGGACCAAATGATTTTGTGGGTCTGTCGTTCCCCACCGCTGTCTTAGACTAAGAACTTATCAGGTGCTCCACTTTCAAGGGGCTTGTTGGTAAAATTGCATGCAGTGTCTTTCCAACTCAGCTGATGTTTGCAAGTCACCTATCAATTCACCACAGTTTACAGTTGTTCAGTGAGTAGACCCAAATTAATTTGGAAGGCATTTATTTGAAATGTATTATGAAAATTATCAAATGTTTGATATTAGTCTTTTACATGCAGTCTAGATCAGCTACTTTCCTCTTAATTGTCATCACAATACATGTTTATGCTACTTTGAAAGTGTGGTCCATATATAAACATTGTTTTGGGTTTAATGTATAACATAAACAAGAAAATATTTCAGAAATACCAAGCATTCCTCTTTGTGAAGGTTTTTTCTTAAATTTGTTCAAATACCTTAATTTAGAAAGACATTTTAATGAAATATTAGGACCAAAGCACAATCTTCATACTGACTTTTTCTTTTATGTTTACAGTGGTTGTATTTCTATTGCAGACATTCTTCCCCAGATTCCCCAGAAAACCCAATGCTCTTAAACACCTGTGCTGCAAACCACATTTGTACCAAATGTAGGCAGTCAAATATAAATCAGTTTCAAACTATGTAAAGTGTTGCAATTGGGTGCTACTTTTCAATACACCATTTCTGCTTTTAATTTGGGGTTTTTTTGTGACTCAGAGTTTTGACAGAAATTTAATTATTATGGCTAATACTTTTAGTTAAATTATTTTATTAAAAATCTTTCATAAATATTTCTAGCTGGTAGATTTTTTTTTAATTAAAGTCTGTGTTATTTTAATTTAGAAAATGGAGTCATCTTAATAAAGCTTTTGTATTTCCCTGTGAAATACTTTTGTAGACTTGTTGACTACATGACTAATTATTTCTGAGTTCGTGGTACAATGATTCATTTCATTAAGACAACATATCACTGAACTTGTTATTTCATCACAGGGAAGTGTCTCTGTTTAAAACAAACTATTCTGATGTTGCAAGTGGTTTTAAATATTTTGTTGGGGATTGTTCAAATTATATTTCATATCGATTACCTAATATTTCTTATGTTTATTTGAAACAGTTTGTACCTTTGTTACTGTATGGAAGATTTTTTTTGTTTATCCTTGCTGAATTCGGCTGCATTTTTATTATGGTTTATTTGCTAAGGTATGGACAAATATGTCACAGGCCACTCTTGTTTCAGTTTGAAGCTAATCCTATGGACCGCCGCTGCACCTTAGGTGTTTCATGACAATAAATTAAACTTCTCTCAACCTCCAAACTTGAACAGACTCACCCCCCTCTCAGATGCCTCATCTTGACCTCACAAAATGGTAGGTTGCTGATAAGCAAGTGTTGGTCAAACTCGACCTCCTAGTTACAATTCATCTCCCATTATACCCTACAGAAGCAAATTGAAACTTTAGGGTTTTTTTTTCTAAGTCATATTCAACCTTGAACTTGAACCCCAGTAAAAATGGATTCAGGGGCCTCCCCAAAGTGCCGCCAGGACCCCTAACATATAAACTACTTGCCCTGGACCCCTGCATAATTAAATAAGGTGCCATGGTTTCTCATATAAAAAATTCTTCTGGAAGCCAATTAGCAGATTCCCAGCCCTTCCACTGTTATACCACCAGGACTGAGATCCTGCCATACAGCTGCAAGACCCCCATCCCCCCATTATAATACCAGGGCTGGGGGTTTTCCATATGATTCCCAACACTGTTAAAAATATTATTCACTCCCCCAGAGTGATGGGGGGGGGGGGGGGGAGATTATAAGTAACCCCATACACTATTAAATAATACCCACCCACAATAAATAATACCCTGGGGCTTGCCCAAGGGAAGCCCCTGATTTTTATTATTTACTTGGACCCCAGCCGGTAAGCTAAAATGTTTCCATCGCCATCAGATCTGTGCTGGCATTGTGGGTTATATAAAATTGATTTTCTACATGATTGGTGGCAGTGTGGTGCAGTTATTTTGGAAAATGATTGTTTCAAAATGACGAATCTGTGTGGTATTGAGATTATATTCAGACCTGAAATGTGCTTATTACATTTACTTGATCAGGCCTGGCCACTGAGTAGGCATGATCTCATTATTCAAATTTTACTGGCAAAACTTATGAATGTTCAAATTAGAATTCATCTACTACCCCTATCTGACCTTCTGTTATAAATTAGATTAGGTATTAATTAATGGAAAAAGGAATCCTTATGAAGTTTATATACAATTGACCAATTTTTTTCCACCATACTTAAACTTTTTTAGGTTAGATCAATTACAATGAGTAGACCAAATCTGTTGATACTCCTGTGTTCCCTTTCTTCTTTCCTTTCTTCCTTCTCCCTCAACCATGTGGGTTAAATCAGTCCCCAAAGAGATTTTTTTTTTCCCTGGCAGAACCCAAGCCTTTGACTTGAAACTCATTCTCCTCATGTGTAATAATCAATAAAGTTGGAAATCTCCATTTATCATGCAGATGGTTGTTTCTAAAAATTATACTAAATTCCTGAAAATATGTACTTGCTTGTCTTGTAGCCAATTAAATGTCTAGAAATAGTTGAATATCTTTAGATAGAGGTTCTTCCAGTCTTGTAGCATAGTACGTTTTTTTTTATAAAATAATTTGAAAAATGTATTATGACATCTCAAGGGTAAGATGTTTCCATAGTTCTATTTTTTTTTGTCCATTATGGAATCCTGATATGGTCTTCAGTATCTGTGATTTTGTATTCCCAACTGTAAACTTTATTTTACTTTCATGTTTTGCCTTGTGTTTTCATGTTTTGAAAGAATGGTCATCATGTGGAAGACTTCTTCTCTAACCTGAGCTAAATTAATTTCGACTTCCAAGTTAACTTCCATAATAAATTATTGCATTATAGGATGCTGAGTTTTCCATGTCTTAACCTCGTCAAGGTGAATTAGCTAGTCGTCTTTTAATCTGCCTAAATAGACTTCCTCTGTTCAGGTACATTGCTATAAGACCTTGGAGAACAAAAAAGTATTTGGTTTTGTCTTGATTCTGAGTTTTTTCTTTATCATTTTCTTAATGTCAGCTCTTAGGAGCCATATTATCAATGCATATATTATCCTCCAGTTCTTAATCATTCAAGTGATAGCAGGTAGGAAGTATAATACGGTAGCTTAGTAGATACAGTACAGTAGATATAATGTGATGGTCATGCTTTGAGAGATATAGTATAGGAACCATCTCTATACAATTCCCCAGTTCCTAATCTTTCAAGTGATAGAAAGGCATACTCTTTCAAATTAAAATGTATTAATTCTCTCAGTTAAAATAAACAAAGTACATAACAAACATATATAAAAAGGAGAAACATAAAACACTTAAGAAAAAGGATAGAAGAAGGAAGGAAGAGAAACAAAATCATCTAGGTCCAATCAAGTGGAAAAAAAGGTATTCATGCTATTACAAATTAACAGGACATTTAGTATTTAAGGCAGAAAATCCTTCATGTCGGTATATTCAATGAAATAAAACCGCAGATACCATTTATGTATGTATTTTGTGGAATGCAGTTGAGTTGAATACATCAAATGTTCCATTACTCGTGACAGCTCTGCCAGAAAATAGGTAGTTTGGGTATAGTAGATATATTGGGGTGCTTAATCAAATATACACAGTTGTCAGAGTTGCAAGTTAATTTCAGCTGGACAAGGAAGCTCTGATATTCCTCTATTTCTTCCCCTTTTAAGCTTAGGAATATTTAATATTGACACCAAATTTATCCAACAGCACATTGAATATTTCTGAATAAAGTCAATTCTCTTTCACATATCAATAACTGGTGTTTTTTGAGAAGGAATTTCTGCCGCACCAGCAAGCGACAGCAGGGGGGCAACAAGGGAGGGCCGAGCTCACCAATAAGGAAGAATGTCAACAAATTCTGGAGCTTGAACTTGAAGTTAAAAGCACTAAGAGCCACACAGACCAAACAATGTAAGTTCAAGATCACTGTAGCACTACAGCTACCTACTTCAATGAAGATTCAGGTCTGTACGGGTTACATCCAGATCAGGGAACCATAAAGTAGAAAAGTCCAAAAACTACAGCAGCAAAAAGTTTCAGTGGGTTATGGAGGAAAAGTAGAAAATTCTACAATGGCAATATGAGTTGAAGCATTAGTTTGGGCCAGAAAAGTTAATCTCAGCTGGAAACACCAATAGCTGCTAGAGATGCCATGCTCCATCATCCTGTCTTTAGACACACCTAAGAGCATAAGTGCCGGATCACATCAGCAAGTCCCCCTGACCATCCCTCGGTGGCAATTCTGTAGCCCCATCAATATAAGATTTTATTTTAATGCTTTATTTTTACTAGGCATTAACTTTTCATTTCTTTCTTGGTTTCACAGGTATAATATTATGGACTCACAGACACACGCTGAGATTAAAAAAACCCTAATCTCCTACTGCAAGTGATCCAACTTGAATATTAAAAATGTGTATTCTCTCAACCACCCATTGTTTGATTTGATTTGTGTTTGATTTGACAAAAAGTCAACAAAGACATTTACTTTTTTCAGTATGATGATGTCATTCTTTGGTACTAATATCGGTGTGTGAATCCTTATAAGCATTTATTTTTCCGATGTGTGCACAGCATTATGTACATTTTAGATTTCCGTCTAGGTAAAATTTATCCAAGGAATGACTTAAAATGAATGTAGCGAAACTCAATCTACCTTGTCAGCTGGTGATAACAGACATAATTGATAAGTCAGCTAATACAAATAGTATTTGAAATGCTTATAAATATTTGCAAGGGCTTATGACTGTGGGGAGTTGCAGGATGTCAAGTAAAGAGACGTGGTACAAATAACAATGTTAGTTTGCTAATTACATATGTACTGAAGGAGACCAGTTTTGGGCATAACATTACATTACAAAACTAGACAAACATGTTCAGACTAAAACATGAGGTAGAGGTCCCTGCTCGCAAGCTTACATTCTAGAGGGAATGGGGAACATGAGATACATAAGTAAAAAAGAGAGAAAAGGGCAGAAAAAGATGGGGGAGGAAAAAATAGAAGTAGATTGTGATAATGGAAAGTATTGGGGAACTGTGAGACCTTAGTTAGTTACACCAGAATGGTGATTTACCTAGGTACACTGTAAGCCTACAAACTCCAGCCATATGGAGAAAACAAACCTTTGGATAGTGCAGGTGAGTAAAGTGCGTGAGGGGGCTAACATATTGCTAACAATTATGTACAGAGGGGGCATAACAATTAGAAACATAGAAGGTGTCGGCACATAAGAACCATTCGGCTCATCTAGTCTGCCTATTTTTCAAAATGCTTTTATTAGTGCCTGGCCTTGTCTTATATCTAGGATAGCCTTATGCATATCTCATGCATTCTTAAACTCCTTCACTGTGTTAACCTCTACAAAAGGCTATTTCATGCATCCACTACCCTCAGAAAAGTAATACTTCCCGATATTTCTTTTATAAGTTTGGCCCTCTAGTTTAAGACTATGTCCTCTTGTTGTGGTAATTCTTTCATAATACCGCTTCTCATCTTTTCTCCAAGTTATACATGTGAAGATCCTGTAACTTTCCTGGTAAGTTTTATCCTTCAATCAATGAACCAGTTTAGTAGCCCTTTCTGAACTTTCTCCAAAGTATCAATATCCTTCTGGAGATATGGTCTCCAGTACTGCGTACAATACTCCAAGTGAGGTCTCACCAGTGCTCTGTACAATGGCATGAGCACTTCCCTCATTCTACTGCTAATACCTCTCCCTATGCAGCCAAGCATTCTGCTAGCATTTCCTGCTGCTCTATTACACTGTCTAAATCCCTTTCACCAGATGTTGAAGTTAGGACTTTATCAAATATTCCATGCTCTGCCCTTGTGTTTTTACTCCCAAGATGCATTATTATTTTCTCTTATCCACATTAAATGGCAGTTAAAGAGATAATTTGCAGTATATCAAAAAATGTGGTAGGTGCGCTCTACACCCCCACCAGGTAAACAGTGAAGAAAAAAAGGAAATCAATAATTGCCTTAAAGGACGGCCAGTTCTAGGCACAATGGTAATTGGTCCTGAAGATCTCAATGTGAATATATATATAAAAAAAAGAAATAGTACAACACAGTTTAGATTTGAACAGAACAAGGTGCAGAACAATGTATAATATTCCACTCACAAAACTTGCGACAGAGTAGAGCTCATCAATATTGATGCATAGACGTCATCACCTCCTCCTCATCCAGTCTCCCATAAAGTGCGTTATGAAGAATAAAGTGCAAGGTAACATAAAGAGATTAAGCCCCATAAGCAACAGTATTTAGTGTTAGGACCCACCAATATTGGAGTACTTTGACGTAGTGGTGGGCTTAGCATAATATGGCCATATATGTGACTAAATCTCCAATTTTGTTATCTTAGTAAGACAGGTGTTTTTAAGTAGCTTTAATGAAACCTATAGCTTTAAGAGTTTTTCTCCTACCTGCTTTAAGGTGAGTGCGCTGATCTTTAAATTTTGTATATATATGTATGTATATATATATATATGTATATATGTATATATGTATATATATATATATATATATATATATATGTATGTATATATATATATATATATATGTATGTATATATATATACACATATATAATATTTATATGTCTGTTTTTTTATTTTGTTAATATATATATTTTTTATATATTTTTTTTTAAATTAATATTAACATAATATTATCATCCCTTTATGGTCTATCTTTCTATATATGAAATTATGATCAGCGCTAACTTGGTGCAATAGGGGTTTTTTTTTCAGTTAGTTTTCCCACATAATAGTTGTTTTCTCACCTAAGTCTCTCTGTATGTCCAAATTCCCATTTGTCTCTATACATAAATATGTATATATATTCAAAGAATATGATTTTTGATACATTTTTCTATGTGTATCTTACCAATCCTTTTTTCCCCATCAGCCTCTCTTTTTAATCTTATAAGTACTTTTTTTTTATCTAGTACTATATATGTTTTTTTTAAAACTTTGTTATTAATAAAAGTATCTTGTATTGCCTTTTAGTATTTCTATTTTATGTATACCATGAAGATCTATCTGCTCAGAGAACATTACAACTCAGTGATGAAACACACAGTGGAGCGAAAGTTGGCACACACATCCTACGTCCGGTTAGGTGTTCTACATGCAGCAGAAGTAGGAAGTTCTCCATTACAACAAGCACTTAGCCACAGTTTTAGTCGGTATATATGGTCACATTTTTTTTATAGATATGGTCACATTTTTCAAATGATCTCCAGGTTTCGTGTGTACTTCACTGTCGACTTCTTTCACTGTTCCTGTAAACAAGAGTACTTGTATATGCAGTCACCAATGTACAGATGAAACTCTGTTTTGCTATCTACAGAGTAAAGAATTCTAACATGGAATATTGATCTACATCTCTTATTTTCATTGAGGCTTATAAGCAACGGATGTTTGTGAGTGTTTCAAAAAATCCCTTTTACTCCCCTTTATTTATTCAAGACATATTGTTTATTATTTGTTTCTGTTTATTCCCCTATGTGATGTCCTGCATCCTCTATTCTCCATTTACAGTTATTAATATTTACAGGAATCTCAAGTAGTCTGAGTGTCTTACCAAGATTAAAAAGAGCCCTGATAGCAAAAGGTTACATAAAGAGGCAAATACATATTGCAGTACAAACATATTTCACTTCCATTATTTTGTATGGATATTTCACTCACTATATCCAATTTAATTAAAAATAAGACACAACACTGCACAATGTATTGTTGAGTCAGTGAGATGAAATGTTCATCGCATTTGAGCTGACCTGCATCTCACCTTTTAGTTAATATGTTTCTCACTGCAACACTTTTAGACAGAATCCCCTGTTTATTTGAAGGATAATGAAGCATTTGGAAAAATTTGAGTGCATAGCTGTCTGAACTCTGAACTCTGAAGTCAGGTGTATAAATAAATGATAAATAAATAATAATATAAATAATGATCAATAAATCAACAAAAACAAAAACATAATGAAACATACACCGAGAATACTACCGAACTGACCGAATATGGGTATAAACAAAGAATTACTTAAAAAAAGGTGCAGTTGTGCTATTCCATATAGCTAAATGCAAATAACTTGTCAGAAGAGAGCATAGAATCCCCCCTTTTCCCATATTTTACATTGAAATTCAAGAACTATATCTTCCCAGATTTGTAAAATTAAACATTTTAGGACCAAAAGGAACATAAATTAATATTTTAGAGGGGTAAATTGACAAGGAAACTGAAGACAAGCACATTAGGGTGAAACAGAAACAGAGGCCTCACAGGCCCTCAGCTGGCAGCTTCATTAACTAGTACCCACAAAACTTCAACAGTGAAGAGGTGACTTCAATAAGCTGACCTTCTAGGCAGAGTTGCAAAAATAAAGCCATATCTAATATGGCCAATAAAAAGAATAGATTAAGATTTTATTATATTATTTTACATTTGTTATTTAATAATATCATTCCTATTAAAAATAAAAATAAAAGATAAATATATATATATATACATTACATATTTAAAATGTAAACATTTTAATCATTTATATTTAAATGAATCTATTAATAATTATTAATTTACTAGACATTAAGCCCGTTAAATTAACGGGTGCAAGAACATATGTGGGGGACGGGGGGACGGGACACATAAGGGGGCAACATAGGGGCAAGCACCCTGGTGAGGGGGGGAGCCTTGAGGGCTGCCTCATCTTGATGGGAGTTGTGATCCTCCTGCTGTATTATTGATGCAGCAGGGGGATCACAACTCCCATCAAGATGAGGCAGCCCTCAAGGCTCCCCCCTCGCCAGGGTGCTTGCCCCTATGTTGCCCCCTTATGTCCCCCCCCCGTGTTACTTACCACCTTAGCATGGTGTGAAGGGGGCGGGAGGTGGGTAGCATCGCTCCGCTCGCGCATGCGCAGTCTTTACAAAGTTACAGCTGAGTGATCAGCTGTAACTTTGTGCGCATGCGCAATAAGTAAATTCTCCTGCGATTGCGAAATCTGTCAGCAGGGCCGGCCTTAAGTGTTCCGGCGCCCTGTGCGGGATTCCCCCATGTATGTATCTCTCTGCCTTCCCATGTTTGTCCTTTTCCTCTTCATTGCCCTGTCTGTCTCTCTCTAACTTCCCCATACCTGTTCTCTCTCTCCCTCTATTCTGTCTCTCTCCTCCCCTTCCTCTGTTCTGTCTCTCTCCTGCCCTTCCTCTGTTCTGTCTCTCTCTCCCCCCCTGTTCTGTCTCTCTCTCCCCCCCTGTTCTGTCTCTCCCCCCCTGTTCTGTCTCTCTCTCCCCATTCCCCCTGTTCTGTCTTTCTCTCCCTCCCTCACCGTCTGTCTCTCTCTCCCCCTTCCTCCGGTCTCTCTCTCTCCTCCCTGTACTGTCTGTCTCTCTCTCTCCCCCTTCCCACTGTCTCTGTCTCCCCCCCCTGTTCTGTCTCTCTCCCTCCCTGTTCTCTCTCTCTCCCCCCTGTTCTGTCTCTCCCCCCCTGTTCTGTCTCTCTCTCTCCCCATTCCCCCTGTTCTGTCGTTCTCTCCCTCCCTCCCTGTCCGTCTCTCTCTCCCCCTTCCCCTTGTTCTGTCTCTTTCTCTCCCCCTTCCCCTTGTTCTGTCTCTTTCTCTCCCCCTTCCCCCTGTTCTGTCTCTTTCTCCCTCCCTCTGTTCTTTCTCTCTACCCCCTGTTCTGTATCTCTCTCTCTCCCCCTTCCAGCTGTTCTGTCTCTCCCCCTCCCCCTGTTCTGTCTTTCTCTCCCTCCCTCCCCCTGTCTGTCTGTCTCTCTCTCCCCCTTCCCACTGTTCTGTCTCTCCCCCCCACTGTACTGTCTGTCTCTCTCTCTCCCCCTTCCCCCGTCTCTCTCTCCCCCCCTGTTCTGTCTCTCTCCCCCCTTGTTCTGTCTCTCCCCCCTTGTTCTGTCTCTCCCCCCCTGTTCTGTCTCTCCCCCCCTGTTCTGTCTCTCCCACCCTGTTCTGTCTCTCCCACCCTGTTCTGTCTCTCTCTCTCCCCATTCCCCCTGTTCTTTCTTTCTCTCCCTCCCTCCCCGTCTGTCTCCCTCTCCCCCTTCCCCCTGTTCTGTCTCTCTCTCCCACCCCTGTACTGTCTGTCTCTCTCCCCCTTCCCCCTGTTCTGTCTCTTTCTACCTCCCTCTGTTCTTTCTCTCTACCCCCTGTTCTGTATCTCTCTCTCTCCCCCTTCCAGCTGTTCTGTCTTTCCCCCTCCCCCTGTTCTGTCTTTCTCTCCCTCCCTCCCCCTGTCTGTCTCTCTCTCCCCCTTCCCACTGTTCTGTCTCTCTCTCCCCCCCTGTTCTGTCTCTCCCCCCCTGTTCTGTCTCTCTAGCCCTGTTCTGTTTCTCTCTCTCCCCATTCCCCCTGTTCTGTCTTTCTCTCCCTCCCTCCCCCTGTCTGTCTCTCTCTCCCCCTTCCCACTGTTCTGTCTCTCTCTCCCCCCTGTACTGTCTGTCTCTCTCTCTCCCCCTTCCCCCTGTCTCTCTCTCCCCCCCTGTTCTGTCTCTCTCCCCCGTTCTGTCTCTCCCCCCCTGTTCTGTCTCTCTCTCCCCCCCTGTTCTGTCTCTCCCCCCCTGTTCTGTCTCTCTAGCCCTGTTCTGTTTCTCTCTCTCCCCATTCCCCCTGTTCTGTCTTTCTCTCCCTCCCTCCCTCGTCTGTCTCTTTCTCCCCCTTCCCCCTGTTCTGTCTCTCTCTCTCCCCCCCTGTACTGTCTGTCTCTCTCTCTCTCCCCCTTCCCCCTGTTCTGTCTCTTTCTCCCTCCCTCTGTTCTTTCTCTCTACCCCCTGTTCTGTATCTCTCTCTCCCCCTTCCAGCTGTTCTGTCTCTACCCCTCCAGCTGTTCTGTCTCTCCCCCTCCCCCTGTTCTGTCTTTCTCTCCCTCCCCCTGTCTGTCTCTCTCTCTCCCTCCCTCTGTTCTTTCTCTCTACCCCCCTGTTCTGTATCTCTCTCTCCCCCCTCCAGCTGTTCTGTCTCTCCCCCCTGCCCTGTCTCTCTCTCCCCCCTGCTTTGTCTCTCACTCCCCCACCTGCCCCTGTCTCTCTCTCCCACCCCTCCCCTTCCTTTGCCTTCAAATGTGGATACAGGGAGGGGGCGGAGCTAACGGCTGAGCGGTGTAGCTCCGCCCCCACCCTGTGAAGCAGATCAACGTCTGCTTCACTGGGAGCCCAGGTCAGCAAGAGAAGGTGCTGCTCGGGCTCCCCATGCTTAATGCAGGCATGGGGAGCAGAGCAGCACTTTTTCATGGTGCCAGTGGTTCCCCGTGAAGCAGACGCTGCTCTGCTTCACAGGGTGGGGGCGGAGCTACACCGCTCAGCCGGTTAGCTCCGCCCCCTCCCAGGATCTAGCAGAGCATGCCGAGCAGAGGGCTGGTGAGGGGGGATCTTTAGATCTCCCCCACCCAGTGCCTCTACCGGCTTTTTTTTTTTTTTTCTTTGGAGGGAGTCTCTGCGTTCCAAGTCCCAACAGCTGTCCGTGGGGCACATGCGCAGTAGCGCAATCCCACGGACACAGGTACTGGACGCAGAGACACTTGAACATTATTATAGAGGATTTCACTTGACTCTGCTTTTACTTCTTGTGCAATTCAATTCAATTCTACAATGGAAAAGGGATGTTTGAGGCTATTATTTGCTGTTGCAATTCGATTAGAGGTCGGTTCAATTCCTGTCAGTTTGGTTCAATTGGGGTGCATTTTGGTGGTAAAGGACAAGTTTCATTTGTAGAGCTATTCTATACACCGAATTGACAGGAACTGAAAGGAGAATCGGATACCCTGATTTCCCTCCAAAATTAGGCTCTACAAGAATAGACTCGTTAGAGAACTGTTAAACATTCATTAAAGTTAACATATGATTTACTTGGGGGATGCTGAAGTTCTACTTACATTAGGAATGTACCCAGAATAATTGTTGGAACCTATATTTTACATTTATTTTAAAGCAGAGAAATTACAAATGATTGAAATTTAGGATATCTTCTGACGTGTGGAATGGAAAATTGTTGTAAGACATTTCAATTTCTGGGGCCACTGAAGATACATATATTTAGAGAAATGAATACTTAAGCATGTAAAGCAAAGTTAATTACATAGTCAAAAGTCAATTAGAGGAATTATTAAACTCCGGAAGGTCAGACACCTCCTCCATCTGCCAACTAAGCTACTACACTTATCTATTTTACAGCAAATCTATCATGTGGGGAAAATTATTTACAGATTAACTTCTGCATAGGACATCAAACAGACACTTTAAAGGATCATAATTTGATAGCTTTAATAACTATAAAAAGAACAGTAGTTAACATGGTTTGCCTTAGTTTTATCAATAAATAATTGAAGTTGGTTTACGTGCCATATGCTGGCTTATACATATATTACTATTAATGTACTAAGATTTCTGGTGTTCAGAGGTTTGGAAAGTGTCTAATTTCAGAAAATAGCCTTGCATGTATACATTTACTGACAGTATAACAGGGATAGACATTGGGGAGCATAAGTGCGAGAGACAGACAAGGGGAAATGGGTAGGGGGAGAGAGAAACAGACATACGGAGCAGGAAAGAGAAACAGACATTAGGGACATTGGGGGACACGGAGAAGAGACAGGTAATAAACAGACAGAGGAGCATGGGTGGGAGAGAGAAATGGACAACGGGTAGCATTGTGGAGAGACAAGGGGGAATGGGTAGGTGAGAGATAGGCATGAGGAAGATGGTTAGGGATAGCAGGGGGTGAAACAAATAGTATCAACTTTGGGTGACAAATACATTAAGTACAACTATGATAGTAAGTTAATTGTTTTATAAGTAATGGGGGAGATCATTCTAGTACCCAACTTCACTGAAGTGCTGTTCCCATCACACTCAGTCAGCAAAACAAACTTCTGTCTCCATCATATTAGCAGGCTGTATATATTATAGTTTATAAACGCTGTCTGAACAAAACTGAATCCACAGTATTCATTAGATTGGCACATTATGGTGCCAGTGATGGTAGATGTAGTCTCAATAACTACAGGGGAGGTGCCTGATCTCATCCCCCATGGTCTACTGGAGGTTGGGATGGTCAGTCTCACCACTTCCAAAGTAAAAACAATACCAACAGTATAATAGATGGTAATGGTTGATATGGTGAATTTCATACACCCAGAGTCTATTATGGTGGGAATAATGATCAGTTCTACCCAGCAAATAAGAGCCCTCTTATTATCTATGTAAACTATAGGGTAAGGTGCTAGTGTAACCTCTCAATGTATTACCAGGGGCTTGTGGAGACCACCTCCCAAATTATCCTACCACAGCATCACTAATTATAGCCAGGGGTGTGTTTCTTTCAAAACTTTGAACCCTGCAATATAAAATAAATAACTCATTTGGGTGCCATGAGCTATCAATAATGTATTCATATAAATTACTTTCATATAAAAAAGTAAAGTTTGAATAAGTGTAAAAGCTGTAAAAAGCTCTGAATATTCTTATACAGCAGGGAGTGAAAGCACGCAGACACATATATACAAAGAATAATTCAAACAACACATTTAATTTACTGTGAGGTTGTAAAAAAATGTATGATCTAAAGGTTCCAGTGATACTATAATCAGTCACTGTGGGATTAGTATGTTTTAATATAAAATGCTTATGTGTATTTTGATTGATGTTATTATTCATGACTTCTACATGAGTAGGTGCTATTCTATTTTTGAATAAGGAATGAGAGCTAATTTTTAATCCGAATACTTTGGAAATGCTCTGTACAGAATTATTAACTAAATAATATAATTACAATGATTCCAGACCATGAAATGAAAGTTTAATTGGAGACATAAAACAAAAGAATGTTAAGTAACATTTCCCCTTTCATTCTGCCCAGAGCTATATTAAACTTAAGTTTGTATTTTATTTAGAGAGACTGCAAAAAAGAATAGAGCTCAGATTATGAGGGTGTACATGTCTGCAACAATGCTTAGGTAGGTGGTACGTGTCAAAGTAACATCCACATGGAATGGCAGGACTCAAGGTTTCCCAGCAGAGTTTTGCCCAAAGCATCACATTGCCTCTGCTGGCTTGCCACCTGTCAGTGGTCATAATGTTATGGCTGATCAGTGAATTATGCTCATATGTTATTATTTTAGCAGGACTTCAGTAATAATATACAGGGAGTGCAGAATTATTAGGCAAGTTGTATTTTTGAGGATTAATTTTATTATTGAACAACAACCATGTTCTCAATGAACCCAAAAAACTCATTAATATCAAAGCTGAATATTTTTGGAAGTAGTTTTTAGTTTGTTTTTAGTTTTAGCTATTTTAGGGGGATATCTGTGTGTGCAGGTGACTATTACTGTGCATAATTATTAGGCAACTTAACAAAAAAACAAATATATACCCATTTCAATTATTTATTTTTACCAGTGAAACCAATATAACATCTCAACATTCACAAATATACATTTCTGACATTCAAAAACAAAACAAAAACAAATCAGTGACCAATATAGCCACCTTTCTTTGCAAGGACACTCAAAAGCCTGCCATCCATGGATTCTGTCAGTGTTTTGATCTGTTCACCATCAACATTGCGTGCAGCAGCAACCACAGCCTCCCAGACACTGTTCAGAGAGGTGTACTGTTTTCCCTCCTTGTAAATCTCACATTGGATGATGGACCACAGGTTCTCAATGGGGTTCAGATCAGGTGAACAAGGAGGCCATGTCATTAGATTTTCTTCTTTTATACCCTTTCTTGCCAGCCACGCTGTGGAGTACTTGGACGCGTGTGATGGAGCATTGTCCTGCATGAAAATCATGTTTTTCTTGAAGGATGCAGACTTCTTCCTGTACCACTGCTTGAAGAAGGTGTCTTCCAGGAACTGGCAGTAGGACTGGGAGTTGAGCTTGACTCCATCCTCAACCCGAAAAGGCCCCACAAGCTCATCTTTGATGATACCAGCCCAAACCAGTACTCCACCTTGCTGGCGTCTGAGTCGGACTGGAGCACTCTGCCCTTTACCAATCCAGCCACGGGCCCATCCATCTGGCCCATCAAGACTCACTCTCATTTCATCAGTCCATAAAACCTTAGAAAAATCAGTCTTGAGATATTTCTTGGCCCAGTCTTGACGTTTCAGCTTGTGTGTCTTGTTCAGTGGTGGTGGTCTTTCAGCCTTTCTTACCTTGGCCATGTCTCTGAGTATTGCACACCTTGTGCTTTTGGGCACTCCAGTGATGTTGCAGCTCTGAAATATGGCCAAACTGGTGGCAAGTGGCATCGTGGCAGCTGCATGCTTGACTTTTCTCAGTTCATGGGCAGTTATTTTGCACCTTGGTTTTTCCACACGCTTCTTGCGACCCTGTTGACTATTTTGAATGAAACGCTTGATTGTTCGATGATCACGCTTCAGAAGCTTTGCAATTTTAAGAGTGCTGCATCCCTCTGCAAGATATCTCACTATTTTTGACTTTTCTGAGCCTGTCAAGTCCTTCTTTTGACCCATTTTGCCAAAGGAAAGGAAGTTGCCTAATAATTATGCACACCTGATATAGGGTGTTGATGTCATTAGACCACACCCCTTCTCATTACAGAGATGCACATCACCTAATATGCTTAATTGGTAGTAGGCTTTCGAGCCTATACAGCTTGGAGTAAGACAACATGCATAAAGAGGATGATGTGGTCAAAATACTCATTTGCCTAATAATTCTGCACTCCCTGTATAGCATTAGTTTGTCTAGATGAACACTTTCTTTTACTTATATAGCGAAAACAATAAATGCATATATCTATGTACAGAAAATGAAGTATTCACCTAAGCAAACACATACTACACTTTATTACTCAAATAGTACCAAAGGTTTTCCTACTGGAACACTTGTGAAATAGAACAAACACAATAGTGGAACGCAAAACTAAACTAAAGGATTTATGTTGCTATGGGCTGTTGATACATATTGTGTATTTCATTCCATTAACATGCATTTATGTAGCTAAAAAATAGATAAAATAATTATTTTATGTTGATTAACAGATTTATATTTTTTGTTTACGAGTGTATACTCTTATTTTACCTATTTTCCTAGGGTAAGACACTGCTGTATATATTTTTTTTATCTACTTTAACTGGTTGATAAGGATGATCTTTTTTTATTAAATTAATTAAGAATTCATTCACATTGGTAATTAATACATTAGTACATTGTTATTTCTATTTATGCATTTTTATAACAGCAGCAATCTATATGGCACTCGGTAGAGAGCATAAGAGGGAATTGCAGACTTTGTTAGATTAACAGAGACAGATTGATAAATGAGTTAGTCAGCTACACATGCAAGCTCAAGCTTTATAGGTGCATTGTGTATATGTATACATATGTGCACACATTACATTACACTTTGCTTGTTATTAGTCTAGTTGAACCAGACTTGTAATGAATTACATATCACTTCCATTTTTGATGATTTAAAAATTAGAAAACATTTTTTCCTGAAAGGAAAAGGCTTTAGTGTTAATGAGGTTTACTAATTTATGTTGCAGAAGGCAGATATACCAACTGAAACACTGATATTTTATGACCACTTAAAATGCCTTGAATATTGTATATTTTTAGTAGATCGGACTTTACAATCAGTTTTTATATTTCCTAAAAGGTGGAATGATATATGTAAATGGCTGATTCAATGTAAAATTTACTTTGCATTACACTTTTGTCCAGTGTGCCAAGCTTCGGTGAGCACATGTTCCCTACTGAGGTACAGCTGTGTATGTATGTTCTATTCCTGTGGTGACATTTTCTATACTTTTCAGTCATGTGCTCATCATAAGGGGATTATTTTTATTTTTGCTCTTTATGGTTGAATGTTCAAGAGCAGGTGATGAAAATTATTTTTCTGTCCATTGATTTCATGACTGCTTGTTGATTTTCACTCTCATCAAACAAAATAAACATGTTCTGCTTGAAAAAGTTGCCTAAACAAGTGTATTACCATTCAAAAGTTGACTGAATGTTATTTCATTTGTTTAGAAGAATATTCTGGACATTTTTCAATTTTGGCTTATTCCACGTCTGCAACAAACGGTTTTCAGGCATTTGGTCAGTTCATGGACATTATAGTTACTGCTTAAAAATTGGTGATTTTTGGAAGTGAAAAACCTCATCCGTTTTATTTAAATCAGGTAAAGAGAGACATTGAAATTATGCTTAACTGTCACTGATAAAATACTGACACAAATCTGTAATGAGATATAGCAACCTTAAAGAGACTGTATCACCTGAACATTGTTTTTACTGCAAATGTAGAGAATCAAAAAAAATTGAAAATGATCTATACATTATATTAACAAAACTGCAAGACAATGCCTAAATAAGGATACAAATGTGTTTTAAATGTATCTGTGGAGTCTCCTGCTTATGACATCACCTATGGAACGGTATGCAAATTCCCCATTCCCCATTGAAAAGCAGTTCATTTGCATACTGTGCCACAAGTGATGTCATAAAAAGGAGACTCCACAGACACATTTAAAACACATTTTATCCTAATTGTTTGGGGACCATTGTCAACAACTATTACATGTCCATATCTTTTAGAGATTCCATATTAAAAGGTGTCATGTCCATTATCAAATTCACATTTAAAATGAAAGTGAAAGAAAATAATAATTATGAATCTTTAATATTTTATTAATAGTTGTGTTACTGACTTAAGTTGTTTAAAAGAACTCTTTCCTTGTTGTCTTGAAAATATGAAGCTTGTTGGTGTACATTTTGCTGAAGTCTTCTTATTTAAGGAAAAATATGTACCGTGGAAAATGTTGTTGTCAGTTTAAACTGTTTTCAGTGATAAATAGCCTTTAATATCACTGCATTATCAAAAAAATGATTCATACCTATGCTTATGACATGAAATTAATAAATAGCACTTTGGGTTGAAGACTGGATACTTTAGAAATCCAGATGTAATTCACTTTTGGAAAATAAATTGCCAGTAAACTTTCCCTTTTATATATTAATGTGAACATTATTTTTATTTTTGAATTTTATTTTTAAATATCATGGAGACATACAATCATCATGAAATTCATGTAGATGGAAGCTTACTTAATTAAATCCTATTGAAGTTTCAGAGTTTTCAAACTTTTTACCTCCTGTAAGTGAACATAATTCATACTAGCATATAAATAGACAAATATTACATTGACAATACAGTCTCAATTTACAATAAGGGGGTCGTGGTGCGGCTGCGTGCGGTACGGTGCCCAATTCGATAGAAAGAATATGAGTGTAAGAGTGGCAAGATGGGGCTCAATTCGCAATGATCTCTCATTGAGGGGACCCTTCCCCTTATAATGCGTATGTTTCAAATACAACAAGGCATTCCAATAATTATATTGAGTATTATTCCAATTTATCCAATTTTATATAATTTCCCTTTCATATTTTATTGTGAACATTTTTATTAACATTCATGAAGGCAATTATAAATGCTAGAAATTACTATAAATACTATAAAAGAAATCTCTGCATAATGTTATCAACTAACTCTTGTTTCTTTGATGACTTTTAAAAATATTCATGCACGATAAATAGTGCCAAATACAGGTGTGATTCTATTTCCAATTAACTTGTCAGAATTATGATTGACACTAACTTGCATAATTTGGACAAGTTTAAAAATAAAGCATACATTACATATTATTTATCAACTAACAATAAGCCAGGAACTTGAATATATACTTGGGATAGAATTCGCTATATGCCAACCTGAGACATCTCCAGGCACATTCTTTGGAATGTGTAATAGGCCATACACACTCTCATGCATGGCATCTTTAGTGTACCTAGTCAGGCACACATGAGATTTACTAACTAAGCAGGAAACTAGTTTAAATGATGCTTGTACTTGCCATATATTTGCCTGAGACACATCAACCTCATGTTGACCTGAGTCTACCACACCATAATATAATAGTCCAAAAACGGGGCGCATGTACATGAAGGGAATAAGATAAAAAAAAACCACAATAGTGCAACTCTGTGTACACAGGAATCAGTGTATTGTCAGTGGTTACACTTACAAATGTCTATGAAAAATAGGCTCCTCAGATATGTCTTTGATCTTCTTAAAAGGGGCTTGTATCCTCGCTTATATGACTAAAACTCTACTCTTCACAATGGTTGATCAGCATAAATCTTTTAATTTTCTTCTACTCTAAAAGGTCGAAAACAGAAAAAAATATTATTGCATGATTGCACTTTCCCGGCTTCCTCAGGAGGTGTTTGTGAATTTCAGCAGCCTGAAAAATTCATGTGTTGTATTTTTCTGTATTGGGTGTCCCATTATTTATGTGTCATCAAGAACCTCCCCCTCCAAGTCACATGAATTCACTTTTTCATTAGCAACAGTAAAAAAACGTGAATTTATTAAAAACACTTTCTATGCTTTTGTAGCCCACTGGCTCACCACTGTGAGGGCAAGTTATAGGCAGCAGCCTTTTAAAATATTCAAATTAATATGTTGCATTTTATACACTGGAATTTACGTTTTTATTTATTATTATTTTAGACTTTTCTTATCTGGCTAATTATGCGGTGTTAGCACACGCTCCTACGTATTTCATATTTATATTCATTTGCTAAAGCATTTCTATACACTTGGTGCAATCTTTCAATTAAACACAATCTTTATTTTTGATGAAGGGGCAGCTAGCTAAACCTCCATTTTTTCTGTATTTATTATATGTGAAATGCTTTAAAAACAATTACAGTTCTCAACTAAATTTTCATTCAAAACAATTTCACAAGGAGCTCTAAATTCAGTGAGGCGTACAAAGACCTGCCTCAGGCAGTCTAGCTTTGCAGGAGTTCTCTCTAAAAGTGTTTTTGTCATTAGTCTGTGGAAACACAGTCTCTCTGTTGAACATGTTCATGGAACGTCAGAGGCGTGATTTCAGACATCTTTGTGTGCTATAATCAGGGCCGGCCCTTTAATGGGGCAGACTGGGGCAGCTGCTCCAGGAGGCACCCTGGCAGAGGAGGCACTTTGCTGCTCTAAGCAGCGGCCTTTTTTTTCTGTGTCCGGGGGAGCTTGCTTGAAGGAGGTGTCAGCCAATCAGGCAAGACCTCTCAACTGTCCTGATTGGCTGCGTGAGTGAGTGAGTGTGTGTATGTCAGTGTGAGTGAGTGTGTGTATGTCAGTGTGAGTGTGTGTATGTCTGAGTGTGTGTGTGTGTGTGTGTGTATGTCAGTGTGAGTAATTGTGTGTGTGTGTATGTCAGTGAGTGTGTGAGTGTATGTCAGTTTGAGTGAGTGTGTGTGTATGTCAGTGAGTGTGTGTATGTCAGTAAGTGTGAGTGTGTGTATGTCAGTGTGAGTGAGTGTGTGTGTGTCAGTGTGAGTGACAGGTTGTCTATGTATGTGTGTGAGTAAGTGTGTGGATAAAGGGGTTAACTCCTCTGACACTGCATTTATCTGTCTAGCCACCCAAGGGGTTAGATCCTCTGACACTGCCTCTATCTGTCTAGCCATCCAGGGGTTAACTCATCTGACACTGACTATATCCATCTGGATTTTATTATAGGTCACTGGTCACATTATGTTTTGGGGAATTGCACAACCTATTATCATAATAATGTTTTACCATGACTCTCTTTTCACCTTACGGGTGAGCTCTAAATTATTTTATTATGTATATAAGAAGTGCTTTTGTGCGCATATAAAAATAACATATTTTTTTCTGAGAGCTCACCCACGAGGTGAAAAGAAAGAAATCGTAAAACAAACATTAATATGAAAATAGGCTGTTAAATTCCCCAAAACATAATATGTGACCACTTTAAGTTTAAATGCTCAAACATTTAGGGTACACATTTTAATCATGGCCTGCCAATACTCGCATATAATTATGCACATAGAAATGTGCTCTTGCATTAAATTATCACTTCCTGATCAGTTTCATTTTAGTTTGAATTATCATGACTGTGGGATTTTTTTTTTTTTGGGGGGGGGGGGCAGCATTTTTATTTTTGCCCCAGGCAGCGCAATGTCTTGGGCTGGCCCTGGTTATGTGCAACACAAGAAGGAGTGTTGGGGAGATAGCAACATCAGTAACTCTTTACAATTTATTTGCAGCTTTTAGGCGATAAGAGGAGTTGATGTTTCACTTGTTAAAACCTAAGGGTCTACTCAACAGAGATCGATCTGGCCTGAAATTGGCAAGTTTCAACAATTTCAGTTTTTGATTTTAAGACAAATTTTGATTCACCCTACTAATTGGGGGTCAAAGTCCTCCTAAAAGAACACAAAATCAGTGAAAACAGACACATTTCGGGCAGGCTTCCCTGCTAACTCTGCTTAATAACATATTACTCCCTGGGGCTATCAGGCTTCCGCACTAGCCACACATAATAAAATACGTTTTCCTGCTGACCCCACATGACCCCCTTAGGCTAGCAGGCTGTTCTGCTGTCTTCACATAGTAAAGAAATTACCTCTCTCTCTCTCTCTCTCTCTCTCTCTCTCTCGGCCAGTAGGCTTTCCTGTTGATCCAAAATAATCAAGAAATGCCCACCCATGGGTCAGTATGCTGTCCTGCCTTTCCCCATTTTATAAAATAGTAGCCCCCAGAGGCCAAGGGCTGGCACAATTCCCCTGCCCCATCATTAAATACAAATAAGAATGCCCCATGACCCCATAAATAAATAAAATGAATTAAATGCCCTACCTACCAGTTGCCCAAGGAAGAGGGGGACAATTTAAAAAAATCAATGAAAACTGTTCACAAAAAACACACCCTTTGTGTGCCAGGAGGGTGAAAATCACTACACACAAAGGGTATACTGTGAATAAAAATATACATTTTCCTTATGTCTGGCGATGATCCACAATGCCCTCAAATCCTCTGTTTGGCCCAGGGAAAAGGGGTCATCCAAAAATATAAATGAATCTACCTATTTAAAAAAAAAAGGCACCCTATCTTTATACATCTGTCCCCAACAAAGGACACATTTAGAGCAAAAACCCTGCAGTAGAGCAGTTATTTAATTTTAAATGAAAAATATGGTCAGAAACCTCCCTATCTCAGCTCTACCATTGTCAGGTTTTCAAAACGTATTAAGTAGGACTCATGAGAAAGCCTGCCCAAAGGGACCTGTTTTCAATTTTTTAATTATTTTGAAATTATTTTGTATTATTTTATTTTTTGGGGAGTACTTTGGCTATTTTCGCAGTATTTGAAGTCCTCCCAAAATGAGTTTCTTTAGAATCCTATGGGCAGGATAGAGGCTATTCATTCGGTGATCCAAACTTTGGAGTTCAGATCCCAAAATTTAGACACAAAAATTGTCCATGATGGCTGATTTTCAGGCCATTTCATAAGCACTTCATGGTCTATTCGAATCACTTTAGTCTGAAACTTGAAGCTCTGATTATACTAACCTCAGTAGACCTTCTAATCTTATTACAATATTTGTTTTTTAACTTTGAATTTTAAATCAGTTAATTCCCCCCCATTACAGACATAAAGATTCGAAAGGCCTAACGCAAGCCAAACACACAAATACAATACTTAAAAGGCTATGAAGTCAGTAAATAACCAAAAAGGAGTTAGAGTATGACCTGTTTCATGCACAGTAAAGTGTAGGTGTGGCTCCTGTCTCATTAAAATTTGCTGTAAAAAAAAGTTCATAATCAGATTTTGTTTTTTCCCCTGTATTTGTTTAGCGAAATGTCTTTATATGTAGCTAGCCTATCACTTCTGTTCTGTGATACTAACTACTATTTTTCCACACCAATGTTTGTAATCTAAGAGGAAGTCCTGTTATCCTCGGGCACCGAATATCTATAATTCATTAAAGTTGTCATGATTCACTGTAAACTCAGAACATGGAGTATATTTGTAATTTATTTCAGTATGATAAAAAATAGGCCCCAATGTTTTTAATGTTATGACAAACAGCCTACAATGTCCATAATCTTTTTATATAACAGATGGGAAACTATTTTAGCTACTTGTTATTTCTCCCCATCCAACATATTCCTGCCATTACAAACAATCCTCTCTGACCTTATGTTCCTACTTTGATCATCCAGATTCCAGTCAGCTAACTGTTCTTCTGGAACACTTTCTTTCTTTTCTTTAATATGTAGTTGAGAGACGCATCATAAAAATTAGCTCTTGATCTTGCTAATTCATGCAGATATCAGTTGGCCTACTGAATTTTGTTAAACACTTTAAGTACCTGTATTTCCAAATATGTTTCCTCTTTTTACTTCCCATCTCCACAAGACAACTAGTCATGAGCTGCACGTATTCATAGTAATTTAATTGTCAAGTTGATTCTAGGTATATGTGGAGACAAATGGTGTAACTACTTACTCTTCTTCTGCAAACTCAACTTCCTTCTACTTCTATTGCTGCCAAAACCATGTATAACAAAAGCTTGGAATTGCTTACTGTTAAGGAACAAGTAGTTAAGATGGGTGGTTTTAGTACCACCACATTTCAGCACCATCTGGAAGGGGAAAGATGAGGGCACACTGATCAATGGGAGCACTCAGAAATCAAAGGTGGATTGACCATAGGGACACAGCGGCTGGGATGGCTTTATTCACGAAAGACTCATACAAAAACAAAGGAATGTGTATAACAACACTAAACCAGCATATTTAATATAGTGTACTGCTGAATTGACCAATATTTATAAACAATACATAGAAATATCAGCGCACAACCAAAAGTTTCTACTCTGTCTTAAAGCTACTTTAAAAGCACATATCCAGTGAGGTTTGTGAGATAGCTCAGTGGGTAAATGACCTGCCTATAGAGCCTGTTCAAACCTCAGGGCCACTCCTGGGTGGATATTTAGTCATGCCATATCAAAGCAGGTGCGTCTTACACTTTGGTGCTACACCCCACAATTTAGTCAGTCTTCAAATATTCATTCAAAAACAAGGGAATGGGGAGCACAACCTTAAACCAGCATTTTTAATGCAGTATTCTTCTGAAGTAACCAAAATATTCATTTTTCTCATTTAGGACAGGTGCTTTTAAAGTAACTTTAAGAGAGATTATGAATTTTTGGTTATCTGCTTGTATTCCTATTATTGTGTATACATTTTGGTCACAGATTTGGTCAGGTTCAAAAGCCAGGTTTGGTCAGCCCAAAAGTTTGGTCAGGCTTCAAATATTCATACAAAAACAAGGAAGAAGTAGCTTTAAGAGAGATTAGCAATTTACGGTTGTGCGTTGATATTTCTTTTATTCTTTACACATTTTGGTCACTTCTGTATTAAATATGCTGGTTTAGGGTTGTGCTCCCCATTCCCTTGTTTTTTAATGAAAATTTAAAGCCTTGGGTGTAACACCACACCAACCTGCAGTTGCGTTTGCATCCAGTGTAGTACTCACCAATATTGGAATACTTTAACGCAGGGGTGGGCTAAGCATGATATGGCCATATGGTGTGACCAAATCTCCAATTTTCTCTGGTGATTAGATCATTGGTGATTTTAAACACCCTTTAACCCCTTTGCGACAATGGACGTGTCAGGTACATCCTGCCGGGAACTTTAATGATTGTGTTTGTGTAAATTATATTTTAGGTCAAAGTTAGAAAACATGTTTTTTTTTTAAGTTTCATCATATTTTATGATTTTTTTGTAGTAAATTATAAGCTATGATGAACATAATGGTATCTAATGAAAGCCCTTCTTATGACAATAAAAACAACATATAGATTGTGTGGGTACAGTATGTGAGAAAGAAGAAAATTACAGCTAAACACAAACACCCCAGAAATGTCAAAACAGCCATTGTCACCAAGGCAAAGTCAAGGTAAAAAATGTCTTGTCACTAAGGGGTTAAGCAATATTAGCATTTTTTAGTTGTGCGCTGATATTTTTATGTACTGGTTATTCATGAAAGAGACAGTTGCATGTAGCCAACTCAGCTACCTTGGCCTTACATTTGAAATTCCCTTCTCAATTCCCCTCAAGTCACTCTTTCATGAAAAAAGTGCATGCCCTTCTAAATCATAACACTAGATAAAACAGCAGATATTAACTAGCTAATAAAGCATTGTATCAATTGTATTGTTGGAATTGTGTTGTATGAATTGTATGAGTTAAGCCGTTTGTGAATAATTAAGACTAATTAAGCAATTTATGAATCATTTGTGATTTATTAGGTAATTGGAAAAAAACATAATGAATTAACATGTAACAGAGCAATTTGGAAAGCCATTTAGAAAAATAATTGAACACAGCCTAGGGATTCTGTCTATTTATATTGTGAATGTAGAGAATAAAACGTGATTGAAAATGATGTACACATTGTGTTAGCAGAAATGCATACAAATACTTAAATTAATAGAATAGTGTGTTTTAAATGTGTCTGTGGTGTCTCTTTTTTATGATATCATCTTTTGGCTTCATATGCAAACAAACCAATATGCAAATTACACATTTCCTATTGAATATCAAGACACAAGTTGATGTCATATATAGGAGACACCAGGGACATATTTAAAACATATGTTTCTCCAGGACCGATCCTAGGGTCACAGACGCCTGGGTGCAGGTTTTTGTTTTGGCGCCCCAGGTGGGCGTGACTAAATCACTAATGCCACCCCTGTACAAATGTTTGTTCCAGACATGCCATTTCATTTTTAGAGGGGGTGGGCAGAACAAACTTTATTTTGATGTAAAGAACAACTTTTATTTTAAACAAAGATATCTATTTGGCCAAAATACTGTTTATTGCTTTTATTTATTTTTGCAGTATACTTCTATTTCTATGATGCTCAACCAACAACATGGGAGACTTTTTGCTGGCTAGCAGAGTGAGTTTTAACTACCATTCCCATGATGCCCAACCAGTCAAAGTCTCCCATTAGCCTGGCTGAGCATTACTGGAAAAGAGGTACACAAGGAGCACTACAGAAAATTCCCCCATGCCAGTCACTCACATGTCTCTCTTCCCATACCGTCATGTTTGTCTCTCTCTCCCCATACCCTCATGTCTGTCTCTTTTTCCCCATAACCTCATGTCTTTCTCTCTTTCCCCATACCCTCATGTCTGTGCCTCTCTCCACCATACCTTCATGTCTGTTTCTCTCTCCCCCATACCCACTTGTATGTGTCTCTGTCTCCCCATGCCCTCATGTCTCTGTCTCTGTCTCTGTCTCTGTCTCTCTCTCTCTCTCTCTCTCTCTCTCTCTTTCTTTCTTTCTCTCTCTCTCTATCTCTCTCTTTCTCTATCTGCCATACATACAGTGCCACATTTACACAGCTACACACATAACTACACAGTCACACCTACACATCTACCCAGCCACACTGCACACAGAAATACACACAGTCACACTTACACAAACACAAACAAGTCTTAAACAAACACCTTACACACAGTCACCCGTACACACATACACTTACAGACACCCTTACAGATTCACACTTCAACACACACAGAAATACACACCCTTACACACACACACACACACACACACACACACACACACACACATACACAGTGTCACACTTACAGACACACACAGATACTTACACAGAGTGACACTTCCACACACACAGAAATACACACCCTTCCACACACACACGCAGAGTCACACTTACAGACACAGTTTAGTCAATCAATGTTTAGGTGACCAAGCCCCTTTTAATGTATTTATTTATTTATACATTAATGTAGGAACTTTATAAATAGTTACTCTGTAGCAGATAGGAAAAGTGTCCAAACAAGGCCACAAGCGTCAGTGATATGATCTTTGAAGGGCCGTATAACATAATTAAATAGTCTGTCATAAAGTCCAATGGATGTCCTACCTCTACTTAGTAGCAACCGCAGGAAAAAACACCAGTTTTATTGTTGGTACCATGTTGATTCTCAGAAGTAATAATATCTCAGTGTAAACAATGTTACATAATTATAATTATGTAAACACAATATGAGAATATATACTTGTATTAAATCAATTTTCGTAAAATCAGAAGGCTTCAAACAAACCAGCTTATTTATAGACTTTCTGTAATTGCTGGAACATTTTGTACTTTATTGCTTATCTAGGCTGTTGCCCTGTGTTTGCTTTGTAGGTAACGTAGAATGTACAGTACTAGCTTTATATTAACCACTTGTATGCCACTGAGTTTATGGATTGTAATTTGGAATATTCAACAGTAATTTTTTTTTTTTAGTTACAAGATTAAACAAGTTTTAACTCCCAATCCCGGGTGTTTCAAGCAGGCAAGCATATTTCTATATCACAAATGTTCCTTTTTTATATTATAAGCTTTGAGACATGTTTGTCAAGGCAATAAGATTGATAGTTATTGAAGATTCACTAACATGCCAATGGTAAAGGACAAACTGTACCAATCATTAAAAAGGAACACTATGTGGTTAGTTTATGATAAATTGTATTTATTTCTCCAAGAAACACTAGTAGCTGTTTTATCTGGTTAAACAGGTTGTAAAATATGCATATCCCAATGAGACTCATGGTTGATTATTATTTCACTTATTCGTTTGCATTTTTAATACTGTGAATGTAGAGGGGAAAAAAATCATCTACACATTGGGGGTCATCTATAAACAAGGCGCAAAGGAAGATAGTGACAAATAATGGTGCTATGAGCATGTGTGCCTACTTATATAGCAGGCTCCAGACAAATTGCGTGAGTCTGCTCTGCATCTGTCGGTTACTGACGTTTTGGTTGTGCCAACGCTCATTCCCAATGTATAGAAAATCAGGCTCTACAAAGCTCCTGATTAATGTCGAGGAACCGCCACCAAACACTGTCCCTCTCCCGAACTGCAAAGTGTCAGATTTATAAACAGGTCCAATTGCCGTCATACATGACAAACGGTTATTGATCATATTTTATACCTCTCCTGACACTATGCAGTGTGGGAGTTTTTATACATAACCCCTATGGTGTCAAAATAATTGCAAGCAAATGAATGGATCAACAGAAAAAAAATGTCAAAAGTTTTTTAAACCCTTTTTATAGATGTGTGAGATGTGCATTGATTATAAAATCATCTTAGTATACATTTTACACGTTTCTCATGGAAAGCAATTCATTTGCATATTAATTCAAAATGTGTTGTCATAAAACAGGGATATCACAGACACCTAGGAGGGCCACATCAGGTGTACACAGATAAAGCCACTAACAGGCTGCATATCAAGGGAAATAAAGTCCACAACAACTGAAGTGCCAAAGCTTAGCTGTCCCTGACACTGGAGCATTAGAGATGAAGAAATGCAGCATGAAAATTCTTTGAAGTAAGCATTCCTAGGTAGACATTTCTGTAGCAAGGAAGGTGTTAATTTTGAAAAGCAGGGTTGATGTCAAGGGCTGGAAACAGTGCGACATTACATCTAGATGTTGTTATATTTGGACAGGAGAGAGTTAATGTGGTCCTATGGTTATTTTCATATTAACCTCACAATCTGATGCCCTCTCTTGTTTTTAAGATTATTTATTTTTAGATTTAAGTAGCTCTAGTGTTAAACAGCGAGTGTAAAGGTTAGATATGTATAAGCAGCATAATCACACAATAAACACAGTGAGAAAACTATTCTTTGTATAGCAGTGAAGAAATGTCAAAGTGTCAGAGTAATACTAGCTTTGAGCTAATGCCTGCCAGATGTATCTTGAAGGGCATCACAAAGCAGCTTCAACCTTGAAAAATGTCTAATTCATCTCTATTTGTTTAGCTGTTCTTTTACACTTCTTAGATGTGACACAATTTTTCTAATTTGTTTAGTTATTCTAGGATCCCTCTTGCTGAAGACCACAAACTCTATTACGTTATATATAATAATACTTATGTTGAATATGCACCAACTTTCCTTCAATGGAAATTAATAGCAGAAAATGCTGGACAGCCACGGTTGGGCATTTAAAGGCTATGGTAGAGTCACCAGATGGTTTTGCTTTTTCCCTCGAAGCAAACAGGTGTTTGTCATGTTCCTGATTACCCTCTGTTGTTTGTAACTTTCTTTGTCAAGTCAACTCCAATTAAAGATGTCAGTTAACTACTATGTTTTACCCGTGTCCTTCAGTATGTGATACTCATGTGTTAGAGTGAATTCTGCTCTTTTTTCTGGGACACGTTTAAAAGTCATATGTGTCAAGGAAAAATAGTCAGTCTGGCAACTCTCGTGTAAGAGCTACAAATCCCAGTTGGTCAAGGAGTTTGTTTGGAAGAGGTCGATTTAATTACTTGTTGTAGTGGTAACACATTTGGCTGTCACTATTTTTTTAATTTTGTGTTTCCCTTTAGGAAACTCTGTTTTTATGGCAACTGTTTAACCTTTTGTGGACTAGTGCACTTGTACAAACACTCTTTTTGTTTATGTACACTATACCACAAGGAAAATTAATTTTAAAATGGGGAACTTATTAAATAGCTTTAAAACAATTGAACCATTTAAATAAAAATAATTAAAAAAGAATGTAAATAGTTTTCTGTTGGTTATTATAAAGCTGGGTTACACGTCTGCTTCCCGGTCACATGTACTCATTTTTAAAGGATCGCAGAGGCATTATTAAACACAAATCTACATACACCAAACAAGTCAAAATACTTGCTGTTGTGACAGATTTGCTATCACCATTGCAAGGGACTGTGGGTACGAATTTGCAAATGAGGTCAATAATGTTCACACTTTGTCTCATTTGTCACCTTTGTCGCCTTTTGTTCTCATTAGCATATGCCTACCCAGAATCCCTTACAGTGGTGATAGCAAAGTGAATGTGAAATGTCTGTGGGAAAAGCAAGATTTCTTTGACATATATATGTAGATTTATATTTAATAATGACTCTGCTACTCACTGAATTTTAGGTGGAGGGGGTTTTCCATCACCTTTACCCCAAGATAAATAATTTGGTGTGTGCTACTCATTTTTAAAATAATTCTAAAGCCCTAAGTGCACTTCTTAAGTCAGCATGCATTATGCAAATTGCAGATACGAAGTGGCACATGCTTTAAATGGCTAATTTAATTTGGGCCTTTGTTTAGCTCTTTTAACCATTGTAATAAAAACATGGGTGGTTAGTAGAGCATGTGAGTTTCATTGTAGACAGCCAAGGTTACTGGAGTCATAATCACACATAATTAGAAGGACCTGGTGCTCTTTTGTTCAAGCAAGTAACAAAAAAAGTGAATAACACATATGAATTGTGAATAAACCAGACTGGGAAGGTCCCGATATGAGATTTTATATTGAGGAAAGAAAATCAACTATTTGAAATGGTTACACTTAAAGCTTGATGAAGATATACAATTTTTCCACTAAAACATGTATTTATATATTTTTAGATATTATTTTACCAGGAAGGATACATTGAGATTTATTTTGTTTACAAATAAGTCCTGGGTCCACAGACATTGCATTGTTATGATAGAGTGCAATATAAAATATTAAAAATATAAAATATATATAATACAAATAAATACACATATGCAAATTTAACACAAAACACGAACAGGTAAGAAACATAACCAACCATGATCAGATGATGTATATTTTAAGGACCCAAGGGGGGCTATTTATTTATTTTTAATTACATAATTTATTTTTCATTTTGGGAGGACTATTTTCATAATAGCTGAAGTCCTCCTGACATGAGTTTCTATCCTTCCCAAAGAAGTCTATGGGGAGGATAGAGGCTACTACTTTGGTTTGGTGAATTTCAAGCATGTTTCACCTGCTTTCAGTTTCGGCGTGGAATCAGCTATGATGTCCAAAGAGTTAACCTCTATGGAGGCACATGTGGGCATATTGGGTAGCTCATAATTTTGGTTCTTTGGGGCCGAATATTGACACATATTGAGTAGACACTTTGATGGTGTCCATGAGGCTATTCGATAATTGTGGTGATCTGTAGGAAAATGAGGCTCGGGCATCTTTTTGTATTATGGGATACAGTAAATTAAGAGCTGGTACTGAATCGGAGGTTATAGGATGTGGGAACAGCTGGGGAGAACATTCGATTCAAGTAGGGTGGGCACTTTTCCAGAAAAGCTCTTAAACACAAGGATGGAAAGGTGAAGGGTGCACCTGGATTCCAACAGTTGCCCTTTTAACATGTCACAATGATGGGTCATGTAATTACATTGTAGCACAATGTGGCAGATTGAGTTAAACAATGTAGTAAGTTTACGAAGGTGGGTTTGTTGCACCATTTTCAATGACTGGCATTAGCATTTGTTGTACAATCTGTTTCCATCCTGTGGGGGTTAGGCAGGATTTGTTTCTGTACAGGGCACCTAGTTTGGGATAAAGTTTTGATGAGAGTTTTTCAATGTGGAGGCCAAAAGAAATATCAGGGGCCACATACCTAGATATTTTAAAGAATGGACTGCGGTCAGTGTGCTGGTTGATTATGTCCTGATGCATCGATGGGAATTTTGTAATTTAGGTACTGTTCCAAAGAGCATTCTGACAGTTATGCCAGTGTTTAGGAAAAGTTTGTTATCTGTGATCCACTATTCTACCTCTGTGAACTAGCGAACTTGAAGCACAGCCTCAAGCTGTGGTAGATTTGATTTGCTAGTGCAGAATATGGTGTAGTCTGCGTATGTGTGTACAGTTGAGGCTTTGCATACATTAGGCAGATCATTTATGAATAATGTGAATAGAAGGTGGCTGACTATTAAGACTTAGGGTACACCACATGTGACTGGGAGAGAGGTGTTTGACCTTACTTTTGCAAAAATCTTAATACATAAAATACAAATTCAAGATTTAGACAGCACTTCAATATTTGAATAACATTTTACATTGTACAGGGCCAACTATTTTATTAAAATTACCATTAGCTTTATTCTTTTCAATTTTTATATTTTAGATACAAAAACTTTCTTTGCACAGTCAAGAGATAAACACAATTTTCACACATTAAATTTAGTTTGTCTTGAATTGTGCAAAAGAAACAAAATTCTGAAGTTGTATGTCTCCATTCATTTCTCTACTGCAAAAGTCAGATCTATTATAGATATGAGATAAGCTTATATTTGAAAAACGGTACCGCACCTTCAACATCTTCCCTCAACTTCCAATACTATGTATACATTTTAAATTTGAGAAAGGTAACGCAACATTTTGAGGTTGTGCTTTATGAAAATATAACAAGCTAAACAAAAGTTGGATTTTCGATAAAAAAAAAATCTGTATTCTTGTATTTGGAAAAAGCAAGTCAAATATTTTAAAAAGGTTTTGATTGAATAATAATGAAATAAGAAAATGCATTCAGTTGTCCCTTTTTGCTACAAATCTACACCATTGAACATGTAAAATACTGCGGTAATTGTGGTCTGGACACAGGCACAATTCATGCTGCATCTCAAATATAGAATTTGTGTGTTTCATGACTGGCTTCACTATCTGGAGCAGTCCTTCTGTTCTGTTTGGTTATCTGAATTTATATCTGCTGCACTCTCCATTATAGTTGTTCCATTATCATTAACCCCTTTGCTATATTGGAAGTGCCAGGCATGTCACAACAAATTGTACAGTTGCCGAGCATTTCCTGTAGTTCCGATTGCAATCTACCCATGGGCATGCAATGATCTGGCTGTAAACTAACATGACTAAGTGCCTCAGAACCAAGGCACTCCAGTTAGATGACTAGACCCTAGTGCGTAGCACTTTCTATCTTTATATATAAATGTCTTGCCGGTGTATCAATCTCTGTACCTTACCTGTCAATGAATCTGTCCTGCCTGTCTACCTGTGTCTGTCTGTGTCTGTCTGTGTCTGCCAATCAATCTTTGTATCTTATCTGTCAGTATATCTATCCTGGCTGTATGTTTGTGTCTATCTTTGATGATAATGGGTAGGTTGATGGGTATGCTTTTTTTTTTAAATATATATATAAAATTGGTGTTAGGGTTAAGATTAGGGTTAGGGCTATGGTTGCAATGCCACTTACTATATGTAATTCTGAAGACCATTTGGTTATGAAAAAACAATGCACTACTAGTACTTATTACTTAATAACTTGCAAAAAACTAAGACAAAATTGAAAACATGGGAAGTAAGGGTGTGAAGCTGACTCTCCATGTTCTGTACAAGAGTGAATCACAGTCTGTTCTCCAAACGTTGAAAATGAGCTGCGTGATAAAAAAGCTAACTTTGCGTAGTGAATTATGACATGTATGAATTACATTACATTACCATTTATTTATATAGCGTCAACAATTGACATAGGTATAGAGCATCGAAGGGAACTACATACTAAGTTAGACAAACAAGAAACATACTGGTACATGAGGAAGAGAACCCTGCTCGCAAGCTTACAATCTAGAGGGAATGGGGTCCATAAGACACATAAGGGGTTTAAAAGGTCAGTGGGGTTGAAGTTGTAATATCAGTAGGGTGGATGGGTGGCACTAGGTGAGATAGGCCAAAGATGAACGGTGTGTGTTTCAGCTAGGTGGGAACTGCTAGAGGTGAAGAGACAGGTGTACTAGAGGGTTGGGTAGAAGGCTTCTTTAAAGAGGTGGGTTTTGAGGGACTTTTTAAAATTTGAAAAGGAGTGAGAGAGCTGGATGCTCTGCGGAAGGGAGTTCCAGAGAGCTCGGGAGAAATCTTGGAGTCGCGAGTGAGAAGTAGTGATGAGGTTGGAGGAGAGTTTTAGTCCCATTGACAGGACTAATGCCCACGCATTATCAGAAATGCATGGGGATGGTGAAGAATAGCCTGTTAGCTATAGCAAAGTGTTATTCAGCAGCAATACAGGGAGTGCAGAATTATTAGGCAAGTTGTATTTTTGAGGATTAATTTTATTATTGAACAACAACCATGTTCTCAATGAACCCAAAAAACTCATTAATATCAAAGCTGAATATTTTTGGAAGTAGTTTTTAGTTTGTTTTTAGTTTTAGCTATTTTAGGGGAATATCTGTGTGTGCAGGTGACTATTACTGTGCATAATTATTAGGCAACTTAACAAAAAAACAAATATATACCCATTTCAATTATTTATTTTTACCAGTGAAACCAATATAACATCTCAACATTCACAAATATACATTTCTGACATTCAAAAACAAAACAAAAACAAATCAGTGACCAATATAGCCACCTTTCTTTGCCAGGACACTCAAAAGCCTGCCATCCATGGATTCTGTCAGTGTTTTGATCTGTTCACCATCAACATTGCGTGCAGCAGCAACCACAGCCTCCCAGACACTGTTCAGAGAGGTGTACTGTTTTCCCTCCTTGTAAATCTCACATTTGATGATGGACCACAGGTTCTCAATGGGGTTCAGATCAGGTGAACAAGGAGGCCATGTCATTAGATTTTCTTCTTTTATACCCTTTCTTGCCAGCCAAGCTGTGGAGTACTTGGACGCGTGTGATGGAGCATTGTCCTGCATGAAAATCATGTTTTTCTTGAAGGATGCAGACTTCTTCCTGTACCACTGCTTGAAGAAGGTGTCTTCCAGGAACTGGCAGTAGGACTGGGAGTTGAGCTTGACTCCATCCTCAACCCGAAAAGGCCCCACAAGCTCATCTTTGATGATACCAGCCCAAACCAGTACTCCACCTCCACCTTGCTGGCGTCTGAGTCGGACTGGAGCTCCCTGCCCTTTACCAATCCAGCGACGGGCCCATCCATCTGGCCCATCAAGACTCACTCTCATTTCATCAGTCCATAAAACCTTCGAAAAATCAGTCTTGAGATATTTCTTGGCCCAGTCTTGACGTTTCAGCTTGTGTGTCTTGTTCAGTGGTGGTGGTCTTTCAGCCTTTCTTACCTTGGCCATGTCTCTGAGTATTGCACACCTTGTGCTTTTGGGCACTCCAGTGATGTTGCAGCTCTGAAATATGGCCAAACTGGTGGCAAGTGGCATCGTGGCAGCTGCACACTTTACTTTTCTCAGTTCATGGGCAGTTATTTTGTGCCTTGGTTTTTCCACACGCTTCTTGCGACCCTGTTGACTATTTTGAATGAAACGCTTGATTGTTCGATGATCACGCTTCAGAAGCTTTGCAATTTTAAGAGTGCTGCATCCCTCTGCAAGATATCTCACTATTTTTGACTTTTCTGAGCCTGTCAAGTCCTTCTTTTGACCCATTTTGCCAAAGGAAAGGAAGTTGCCTAATAATTATGCACACCTGATATAGGGTGTTGATGTCATTAGACCACACCCCTTCTCATTACAGAGATGCACATCACCTAATATGCTTAATTGGTAGTAGGCTTTCGAGCCTATACAGCTTGGAGTAAGACAACATGCATAAAGAGGATGATGTGGTCAAAATACTAATTTGCCTAATAATGCTGCACTCCCTGTATAAATGCAGCCCAAACCATTTTAAAACAACGTTATTTCAAATGAATTCTTTTATTAGAATAATGAGCATATGGGAAGTTAAGTCAGGTGGGCCACACGTTGGACACCCCTGAACTAGGCTGAGTAGCAGAGAATCAACAATTGCTATAACTTGGTTATTATATATTAATACTGGATCACTCGCTTAGCTATTACGGTCATAGTGTCACTCTCTTCAGGTCTTTTATTGAGACAATAAAGGTGTAAAAACACTACAAATTTACCCCCCCCCCCCCCCCCCCCACACACACACAAAAGATCAAGATTTTGAACATGTCACCTAGTAAAAGGAAAAAGTGTTCTTTAGTGTGGGGGCGTATACAGTTTTTTTAGTATTCTTAACACAGTTTATTTGAATGCCCACTATGTGGAATGAATTACTAAATCCTAAGAGGAGTAATGTTCTCCCAAAAATAATCTAAAAAAAGTGCTTATGTTTTTGCCACCAATATTCACCAAAGCATTTCCTTACAGTTACTCCAAATGTTATTAGCATAACAAACATACAACCCAAGTGTCGCAAGTAAATAGTGGGTGTATATGTGCACGACAATTCAACAGCTTAAACAAGCAGACAAAAATTACAAAATAAAGCTGAGTGAATGTGGTTGGGAAAAAAATGATTTTACACATCAACTGTTTAAGAAAAATAAAGAAGACAGGACTTGTATGCGTTTCTCTCACTGACTACTCAAGGACATCATCATTCTAGCTATAGTCATTTGTCTTTAAAAAAAAAAAAAGAAAAGATTATATGTTTTTTTAATCATTAATTAAATGAATCAATAATTAATTAATTAATTAATCAATAATGAATAAGAAGATACCTTTGGCCTCAGGGGAGCACTTGCTGAATCAGTCCTGCAGCTGATCTTGGAGGGAAACATGCAGTGAAGCAAGTGTATTATACTTAATATTGGCCTCTATTCGAGTTATTTCATCTATGATCATTGAAAGCCAGATACTTCGACAGAAAATTCCCAGTTAAAAAACACTGATAAGTGATAATTCTAGTCATTGATAGAGTCCACTTAATGTTATGTTACTGAGATTCTTATTAAAGAAATGTCACATTACAGGTCAACTCAGGCAAGGTCTCTGCTGATTACATTGCCTTTCTATTTTTGCACAGCACATTATTTCTTTATGTTATTGTTGAACACAAACATGACATGGCTGCTTTCCTTCTGCCAATCCTGTTTCTCAGATGAGACTGGTAAAAGATCACACTTCTTTTACTTTTCTGCTCCGTGACTAAATGGTATGACTTGCTTGAGAATTGCAGTGCTTACAAGTAACCAGCACTCACAGTGTTTTGTGATGTTTTTATGAGATCACATAAGTTCAAAATGATGTGCTCACCTGATTTCACTTACTGTTAATTCAACAAACTAATACTCTAGTTGGTCCAGTCACTAGGGTTTCCTAAAATATCTTGTTTATTTACCTTTAATGACAAAATATTAAGCTTTCTATCACTTCATACACTGTTAAGTTTGCACGTTTTTGGGAGGACATCCTAAAACATTTTTTGTGAAAATAGCTTAATGTAGCTTAAGGTGTAAGAATATGCCAAAACATTAATCAATGGGTTCCTGATTTTGCCCAACTGATTTTTTCCTTTCCCAAGTCTTTCCTAGAAGTTTCATGGATTTTATTGGACATTAAACTTGTTTTTGTGATTATCACCTTGGAAGAGAAACTTTAAACCAACAAAATAACAGTTTAAGCTCCCAACAATCAACAGAACCAATAGCAAGATTACACGATTTAAGCTCTCCAGCAACATATAGAAGAGTTAGACAACTGGGGCAGGAGAACTTGGTGTGAGAGGTGTTCTTGTGGATGTCACCATGGAGGGTAAATCTATCCTACAGCAACTGTTTAATGTTATACTGCAAAGAGAAATGGAAACTTATATTAAGATAGATAGATAGATGCACAGGGCACTTTGACCAGGAGATCCCCCTGGGACATAATTTGCAGGTTACACCATTTCACTGACAAGAACATTCTGAAACACTACCTGAATAAGGATCCAGCAGAAATACTGGGTAATCAAATGTCTATCTAGTCTGAGCTATCCCCACTTGCTCTTCAAGCTAGATGGACATTCCGTCCGCTCAACTTGACTTTGACTTTACAAGCTTCCTGGATAATCTACAGATGGGGATTCCCATTTTGCCTCATCACTAAATGGGTTAACAAACAACATATCTTAAGACACCCCATGGACTTTTGTTTCTTCAGGAACTCGAGCTTCTGGACATTGAGACGCCAAACTGGCCCCCTCCAGTAACTAATCCTACTTCCTCCAATAAATTATCTGGATTTCCTACAAAGGATGAATGGGAGCCTAAGCTACAGTGGAGTAAATGATGCTCAATTTCTGCTACTCCTGACCCTAGCACCTCCATTCAGTAAATCTTTCTTGCTGAATTAGGTGTGAACACCTTCTTATGAGAATATTGTTTCCCTTCCTGAAACGAGCTTTATCGTCTGCTTTGTTGGTGAAAACTAAATGCCAACCACCTTGGCACCTATAGGGGGCCCTGTAAATAAAATTATTACCTGTACCCAGGTTCCAGCGGTGATCAGACATACCATCGATTCTCATCTTCTGGCTCAGGGAAGGGGACCACCCAAAAAATAAAAATAATCCAGGTAATTATTTTTATCTACAGGGCACCATTTGGGTGCCAGGGGAGTAGGCAGGAATTTTCACAACCCACCCGTCTGGCACTCAAAGACACTGACACTTTTTCTTTTACAGATGAATCATCCCCTCCTACCTTATTTATATTATGTAATATTTATTATTTATTTTTATGGGATCTGGGGCAATCAGGAATGTTTCTAGTAACGTCTGTGTTCTGTACATCTGCCAGTTAACTTTAGCTGTTTCTAGGCTTATTAGTCTAGGTCGATGTTTCCTTACTAGAAGAAAAACACAGAACAATTAATTATACAAAAATTCATAATTTATTGATTGATCCATCTCATAATCAGCACAGCATATTTTAATATGTGGACATCCACCGAGGAGTCGAGAGACCCCCGAAGTAGGAGGGTGTCCAGAAGTGCTATTTAAGGTTAATTTAAGATAAAAAGAATAACAAATGTTTTTATTTTATTTTTTAGTTTATTTAGTATAACCATGTTTCTTAGCTAATAGCTGATGGTATGTGGCCACACCAGTGTGAGGTCAGTTTAGCTCATTATGATGACATTACAATGCTCTGAGTGCTGGTAATCTAGAAGGACTGGAATTCTCTGACAGTCTGTACCATTCAACCAAGGAGGAAAAGAGGATGAGAAGGGTCATCTTGTAACTGCTATTAATTTTCAGTATATATCGACACAAGGATTGAAAGGTTTGTTTATGGATAGCTAAACTTTTCTTGTACAGCCTCTGATGCCTATCTGGTTCATTATTAAGGACTTTATGTCTGTATGGACTTTGCATGAATTTCCATGCGTTCTTTATGATTTTATGTGTGCATTGTTACAACACAGTCAATTTTGAACTTTTGGTTTGTGCGCATCTCTGATTGTATTTGTTTTTTCTTTAGTAATAGTTCTACAAATTATAATTTACACTAAAGTATGATGTTTTTGCTTGTGTCTTGAGGTTTAATTTGCTGTGAGGGTTAAAAAATACTTCTTAAACAATAATGTTATAAATCTCCTAATAAAACAATGTGATTTGTACAAAGAATCTCCTCTAATGTGAATGCACTAGAAAAGTAAATACTGCAGTGTTCCATGTTGTTTGAAGAATCATGCCTTGCTGTATTAAGAAGAATACAAGGGGATATGGTATAAGAACACAATGTTCTTAACAGCCAATCGACTGAATAAATGGATAGCCTGAGTAAATAGCTACAGCAAAGCAAATACAATCAATGTAAGGTCTATTCATTAAACAAGGAACTATGGTGAAATGACAAGGGAATAGCTCAGCTGGATTGTCTTTCCAACTCTGCTATTAAGGCCTGATATTTGCTATGTCCTTGTCTGTTCACCACAGTTCATTGTTTAATGAATAGAGCTTTGTGGTACTCTAATATTTTTGTCACCTACATTTTGGGAAATATTCTTGATATAACATCTTGCATTTTGGTTCATTTAGGGCTTTAAGCATTATTTACAGTCATTCCCTGCTATGTTGAAAAGGGAATTTAAAATTCTGTGTTTGATGTTTATTGGGACAATTCTGAAAGTGCACAGACAGATGGACGAAGGTTGCTATGAAACCAATTAAACATTAGTTAGTCTTATTTTGTGCAGACCAATTTTATGCTGTGCTAATTATAATTTGTTTTGCTCCATGCTGGATTATAGTTGCACTCATTTTCAAGTAAATGTCAACGGATGAAGAACATATTTAGGAAGCTGAAGAGGTACAGTTCATCTAGTATAATATTGTTTTGAGAATAGATTACATTGGGATATTCAGTGTAATCAAAATAAATAAGATTTCTTACCATCTTATAAAGTGTTATTTGTGCCAAATTAACACACATAACGTTATGGAATTTATACAATTTCACTGGGTGGTGTGCACGAACAAAAGCAGGTCAGGCTTTATATAGACATGGAAAAACTATTATTTGGACAGCACCCCAGAATCGGCATATGTTGCATAGAGCACCACTGGAGTGACCAGAATACATACAATGCAATACATAAATGCAGTGTGCATCCATACAACATATTATCTTAATGATACAGGTGCTCTGTATATGGTGTCAGAGAGATTAAATTCCAAGTAAGTAAGCTAGAGTTGGAGTACTTTGGCGTAATGATGTCCTGTGAGCCATCTATTGTCTCTTGTAGTCTGGATGTCTGTATCTAAAGGTACCATGGCTAAATTAAATTAGGTTTTCTATTGTTTGAGGCTTACTATGTTATAATTAGTTCCCCTGTGCCTCCCCCCTAGTTGATGTCATATTTGTCTGTATAAAAGTCTGTGCTTTTTCACAAATAAATGTTTTTTCTTGCAATACCTAAATACTAGTGGTCCTGCCTTCTATTTGGGAACAAAAATCAATGTTCCAGATAAGAATTGCTGGCTGAATGCTGAGCTATAATTGGGGGGGGGGGGGGGGGGGACGGTAAATGATTTCCTACAACGGCAGAGGGGCTACCGGCCTTGGGTAGCCGTCCTGTTACAATATATATACATATATAAAATTCACAGTAATTAGCAGTGTGTGAGTATAAAAATACTACACAGGAATGCCCATAGGTGTACGGTGCACACCTACAACCCTCAAAGGATACGCCACTAATATATACAGAGCCACACTTATATACACAGTCACACCCACACACACGTACACAGCGATACAGTCACACCTACACACATACATACATAGCAACACAGTCACACCTACACATACATACACAACCAAACGTTTTTTAATACTATATATCTTTATTGGGATTTAATGTATATACTGTTCTAAATATTACATTGTGTCACTTATAAACCTTTTATAGAGTACATAATTTATCATAATTATTTGTGTGTATGTGTCATACCTCGCACCACCGGGTCCCCTGTCCTCCGCGATCGTGTTGTAACTGGGATCCAGTATGGCGAGTGCGACTTTCACTACATACAAGATGGCGGCCTCGATCCACATTACCTGCCTCCTCCAAGATGGTGGGCGCAACACTCACCACATCCAAGATGGCGGGTGGAGAACAAAGTCCAACCTCAAAAAACTCTCCCTCTGGCCTGGAAAACACTGCTGTACATGAGAGACATACATCCAAGCCTGATCTACTCCCTTTCTCCTCCTATTGGAGCTGGATCATCAAGGGGCGTGGCTTTATGGAAAACCTCTCCATACACTAAGGCGTTGTCCTAAAAACATGTGACCGTACCTGTTTGCTGTGATTGCCTAACCTGACCTCGCACCTTCTCAGCCAGCCCTGACCTCTGCTATGACCCGACCAAGATTTCTGCTTCATCCTTCTGTACCTCATCTTTGGAACTGTTGCCTTCGTGCATTCACTCACCCTTCTATTCTTTGTTCCCATCTCCAGTGAGTGGGCCGGTTGGCGTATCTTGGTTTTGTGCTGCCCTAGACAGACAAAATTCGGGCACCCCCCCACCCACGTTTCACACCCAAGACATGCCCCATCACCCCATTACATGTCCCATCACCTTCATTGCATACACACTAAATGCCCCATCACCCCCATTACATGCCACCATCACCCTCATTATATACCCCCACCACATCCATTGGGGGAGGTAGTGAAAGTGTGCTTTAACACCGTCTGGCAATTTGCTGCCCTCTGGCAAAGTGACGCCCTAGGCAAGTGCCTTGTTTGCCTTGTGGAAGATACACTACTGCATGTGGTGGTCTGTTTTCCATCCTGCATGTTAAGATACTCCAGCCTTACAAAATCAGGAAGCCATCAAATGGAGTCCGCCAACGCCAATACGGCTCTTACGCAGCAACTTGCTAGCCTCAATCAGACAGTATTGTACCTGCAAGCAAGCCAGAACCAGGTTCAAGTTCAGGCCCTGCAACCACCAAATTCCACGATGCTACCCTCAAAGTAACCCCTCTCAGCTACTGGAAGGTGCGACCGCTGCACACAAACCCCAAATTCCTTTGCCAGACAAATTTGCAGGTGATCGTACACAGTACCAACAATTCATCATGGCATGTCAAGTACTCTTTACGTTGCAGCCAAGAACATATGCCACTGATTATGTCCAGATTTATATGGTCATCTCTTTATTTGCTGGAGAACCTCAAACATGGGCTTGCATCAGTAGCTCAGTCCTGGACTCTTGCCATTCATTTTCTAGAGCCCTAGAAGCCATGTATGATGACCCCCACAAGACCACCACCTCTCAACTATCCCTAATACATCTAAAACAAGGTAAACAACCTGTCGAAGAGTACATCACCGAGTTCAGTACTCTGGCTATTGAGACTGGTTATAATGAAACAGCCCTGGTAGACCAATTCCGATGGAACCATACATAAAGTAGAATTATGCTTCGATGTTGTTGAATCACCCCTTTTCCCTGCCATATTGGGTATCTTCTGACTTAGAAGACAAAATCCGTTAATTAACTGGGAATCAGGATCCTTGACATTTGAATCACCTTACTGTTCCTCACATAGATAGAGTCCTTTACATAGTATATACTCTTCTGTGATAAACCAAACTTACCTCCTCGACACCCTTCGACTGCTTAGAGGCACCCATTCCGTTTGGCCACATATACCCTCTCTCTGAACCAGAATTAGCCATCCTGAAGGAATATATCGAAGACAACTTACATAAAGGCTTCATCAGACCGTCTACCTCTCGAGCAGGTGCTGGAATCTTCTATGTGGAGAAAAAAGATGGCGGCCTTCATCCCTGTTTCAATTACAGGGAGCTAAATAAGATCACAATCAGATACAGATACCCATTGCCTCTAATCCCTGGATTGCTAGATCGTATGTGTACCACTAACGTACATATGAAAATCGATCTGTGAGGGGCTTACAACCGTGTCCAAATTTGAGAAGGAGAGGAATGGAAGACAGCATTCAATTCAAGATAAGGACATTTTAAATACACTGTGATGCTATCTGGTCTCTGTAATGCCCCTGCTACCTTCCAGGCATTTTTTTTTTATATATTTCGTGACTATCTAGACCATTTCATGGTAGTATATTTGGATGACATCCTCATCTTTTCATTATCATTCAAAGGACATGTAGATCTTGTGACCCAAGTACTGGAAAGATTACGACAACATAAACTTTTCACATTAATTTGAGAAGTGTGTTTTTCCACTGAGTTCTTAGGGTACATCATAACGCCAAGCAGTATCAAAATGGATTCCCGTAAAGTATCTTATTTTGGCCACAACCCACCAGCAGAAATGAGGTCCAACGGTTTATCGAGTTCACTAATTTTTTACAGGAAGTTCATAAAGAACTTTCATCTGTTTTTTAACTGAACTCACAAAATAGTCACCGAAGTTCCAGTCGTCCCTACCTCCACAGAACTCCTTAAATACATTAAAGAATCGGTTCACTACAGCTCCTATCTTACTGCTACCAGACCCAAATGTACAATACGTCCTGGAAGTGGATGCGACTGTTTCCAGCACCAGTGAAGTCCTTTTATAAAGAAAGACAAACATCTACTGCAGTCAAAAGGGCATTCTGGTAGCCCACCATGGGCAAGGATGTGGACTGTTATGTTCACTCTTGTACAACCTGTACATAAAAAAGGTAATGCAAATCAAACCATCAGGGTTCTTAAATAGAGGTATCAGTACCTTCTCGTCCCTGGACAGACCTCTCGATGGATCTTTCCTCTTCCAAGCAACAAACAACTATCATGGTGGTGGATCATTATATAAAAATGGCTCACTTCGTCCTCTGTCCTAAATTACCCACAGCTAGTGATACAGCACAACTGTTCATTCAAAACATCTTTAAGTTACACTGACTTCCCGAAAATATAGTATCCGACGGGAACACAGTTCACTTCCAAGTTCTGGACAACCTTTTGCCAGGCTCTCCATATACGAAACAAAACCCTATCTACAGCATTCCATCTGCAATCCAATGGGTAAATGGAGCATACTAACAAACACTGGAGCAGTACATTCAATGTTTCACCAATTGCTGAATTAGCCTATAATAACCAGAAACATCAATCCAGTAATATGTCCCCATTCTATGCGAATTATGGAATCCACCCATCTATGCTCCCAGGTACTCCCCTCTGTGGTCTGATACCAGAACTTAACAGTTGAAGCCATGGTATGTACCGCCTCCTTCGTCGGGTGCATCGGCGCCCCCTCCTCCATTTTTGGTACATGGTGTCGATGAATACAAGGTACATCACATCATCGACTCTCGTAATCGTCGTGGCCAATTCAAGTACTAGATTCACTGTAAAGGTTATGCCCCGGAGGAGCAGTCCTGTGAACCTGACACCAATGTTCATGCCCACCTGACACCAATGTTCATGACCCCTTTCTGGATACCTGCCCTTGATTCTTGCTGACCGCCACTGAACGTCTTCCTTCACCTGACCTTACACCTTCTTAGCCAGCCCTGACGTCTGCTATGACCTGACCAAGATTTCTGCTTCACATATAAATATATGTATGTGTGTGTGTCACACACATTATACCTACACACATAGCCACACAGTTATACCTACACACATACATCCACATCCACACAATCACACTTACTCACGTATACATTGCCACACAGTCACATTTACAAATAGTCACATATACATACAGAAATACACACACAGACACCCTCATGTACACACACTTACACAGACACCCTCACACACCCACACACTTACACACACAGACACACCCTTACACACACAGACACACTGTCACACTTACACACATACATACACAGATGACCTTGCACATACAAACATAAACACACTTGCACACACACACTTACACAGTCAGACTTACACACACACACACACACACACATAGACACACACACACACAGACTTCTTTTTCATTTTTGGACCAAGAAAAGTTATGCTGTTTGTCCCCCTCTCTGCTCATTTACCTGTATTTGCAGGGAGGAGGATTTTTCAGAATGTGTGTGCCTCCTATCCCTGCAGAGGAAGATCACTGGCATTCATCTTATGAGCACTGGGCCTAGGTACTCCAGTAGCTGCCAAAGTGCACCTAGCCCGACCTATAAGCCATGTGGCCGGTGCCACCCCTGTAAAAAAAAAAAAACACCCTTTGAGAACCAGGAGGGTGGGCATTGAATATCCTGACACACAAAAGGTGAAAACATATAGGTTTTAAAAATGTCCCACAAATATCTGCAATGCCCTTGAGTCCTCATTTTCGATCTTAGGCTCATGGAAAGGGGCCATCCTCCCAAAATAAATTCACTTTAAAAAAATGCTGAGAATATCAGACAATCAAAGGCCTCCATGGCCCTAGCCCTGTAATTGGCTGATTTGTAAACCAATTCCCTTTTTTTTTTTTTTAGCAAGGCCAGGGGTATTTGACCAGTACTGTAGGCAGCACAGTTTGTGTTCCCCACAACACAACACAGAAAGGGGTAATGTGCAAATATCAATGTACATTTAGGTAGTGGTTTTGGGTAGTGGATAATTTCTTGCCTGTTAATGGTAACCGCTGCACATTTGGGTCGATTCACTAAAATTTGACTTTGGAGGTCGACTTTCATTTTGAGACTAAGTTAAATTCGGCACCCGAGTTTGAATATTTCCCTTTGAAAGTAATGGGAGGCAAAATGATCAAAGCTTGGGTGCCGAATTTGACTTAGTCTAAAAATGAATGTTGACCTCCAAAATTGAATTTTAAGGAATAGACCCAATTGACTCCCTGCTTGTGATGTAATTACCGAACTATTCAGTTCACATGGTGCTTTTTCTTAAGATAACATACTGCAAATTACAATCAAGTTAGATTTTGGCGTGGGAGCTATTCACTATAACTGAACTGACAAGTGACTTGCTAGATTTAATAATTAAATAAGTCATTTATTATAAACAAACACCACTGTGGGTTTCTTTTTAAAAAAAAAAAAAAAAACTAAACTGCCTATCTTTCTTTCCTTCACTATCAGAGAGAGAGCGCGAGAGATTGAGAGGCAAGCTTACTGGGATTATTGTCAAAGTCAGTGACTGACAACACTTTGTAGATGGTATGATCCTAAAAGAGCAAATCATGGGCCAGTCTTTTCAGAAACATTCATCAAATAATTTTCACTCACTAAGTAGGGTGCTCGGACAGAGTGTCGCCCAGACCATCAAATCCAATAATAGATGCAATATCCGGCAATCTTTAAACTTCTATTGGAGTTTTCTCAAGCCTAAGGAGTTGAAATGTTGCCTCTATGCGGAATAAATTAACATTTTCACACAAAGTGCTTGTCATTGCATTTATTATTATTCAGAATGACTTTGTAGTATTGCAGTTTATTATTAATAAAGTTGCATCATATTCTGCAGTGCTGTACATTTGAACTCCTATTGAAATGTCCATATGACATGTTAACTACCAGTTTGATAACTTAATTTGGCATATAAATTTAAGGAATGGAGATTTGCAATTTCATTGTTAAAGCTGTAAAAAACAGGACAAAACAGCACAGAACATCAATTTGGCTTCTACATCTAACCTAATGGATTTGGCCTAATTGCTGTCAATTCCTTTTGACCACTGAGTTCCCATGACAGCAATAGGTACTTTGAAATCGACAACTGTATTCCTGCATTTGACCGATGTTAAACTAAAAAAAAAAAAACATAGAATATAGAATTTGCAAATACATTTAGCTTACATTTAAGTTAACTGGGAACACAGAAATAAAAATGAAATACCCAAAAGTTTGAAAATTGAAACCTGAACATAAAAAGAATATATTTTGCTTATAATTTAAAAGAACACTTTAGAGGTTTAGGATAATTTAATACACATATAAATTGATTTCCTTAGGCTTAGAACATAATTTCTATACACCTGCTTGATGATTATTATTTTATATACTTATATTTCTAAACATCTATATGGGGTTGGTTCAGTAAGACTCTGAGTAAAATATCGATAAATGGCTACCTTTTATGAATAATTGAACCACATTCAGTGAAAAATTTGACTAATTCAACTGCATCAAGAACCTAGGGTGACCACATTTTAATTCTGCCATTCAGGGACAAAGCATGAAGCGGATGAGATCATCCTCACAGGCATAATATATATATATATATATATATATATATATATATATATATATATACGGATACAAATATAAATATCCCATACACACTGATTCACAATAACATAAATTACATTTTATATTGTATAAATTATTAGGAAGCCTTTGGTACCTTGTAAATTTAATTTCATTTTGTAATAATATGTTTATAATACACATATAATCAATACTGGACCTGAGCAGTTTCAGTGAATTAACCCCTCTATAAGCAGACCTTTCATATAATTAACCTCTCTATTAGCAGACCTGAACAGTTTCAGGCAATTAACCTCTCTATAAACCATTTCAGAGAATGAACCACTTTATTTACAGACCTGAGCAGTTTCAGACAATAAACAGTTTTATTAGCAGATGTGATAAGTTTTAGAGATTTAACTCCTCGATTAGCAGATCAGAGTTATTTCAGAGAATTAACCCCAGATTTGTTTGATTATATTTATTTGTTTTCCAATTGGTTGTCACTTGAGGAACATTGTACATTGATAAAAGGTTTGGCCACTCCTACACTGATGTATTCACTATTGTACTGGCCCATGTGTGCATGTGCTCCATTTTCTATATCGGGTATGTTTGTTACCACAAAGAGGAAGCAGCACTGGGAAATTTATAGCAGCACTATTTATCATTCATCAATTTCTTCAAACACTTCCGTTTGCTGATCATTAGTTTATGTTTTTTAATCCAACTGATTATTATCCAGTAATCAACATAAAAGCTGAAAATACCACAAAAGTATAATAAAATATAATTGTTTACTATGCCAGTTCTGATATGGCTTATTGGTCTGCTTCACAATACTTTCTGCTTTGTCATCAGATCCCCCTAGCTAATGTTGGTGCAACCTTAACTGGTTATATCCAGTTCTGGACCCCTGTGTATAGAAACAAGTGTGATCTCGGTGAGGAAAAAGAGGATAGAGTAGGATATGTAAGTCCGTTCTAGTTAGTATTATAGGAGTTACACAAAATACATGCAATCAGTACAGTAGCAGTGATACAATTTGTTTATCTTTTAAAAGGAGAAACTGGTAGCATGTGAATATGTATTATTAGTAGTTTTGAGCAAACCCGAACCGCACTGTTCGGGTTTGTACCGAACATTACGTTTTTTGGACCCTGGACCCGAACACGGACATTTCACTGTATTTTCGGGTTGGAGTTCGGCGATTTAATGGCGCGTTTTGAAAGGCTGCAGGGCAGCCAATCAGAAAGCCCATAGCATTACATACATATACATTGTATGTAATGCTATGGGCTTTCTATAAACCGAAAGTCTATAAACCGAGAGACATTCGGTTTATAGACTTTCGGTTTATGGAATACATGTAATGCTATTTGCTTTCTATAAACCGAAATAGAGTCCCCATTCATACGAATAGGTCAATTGACCTATTCGTATGAATGGGGACTCTATTTTGGTTTATAGAATAGCAATAGCATTACATGTATTACATAAACCGAAAGTCTATAAACCGACTCTCTTTCGCACTTTGAAAAATTCTAATAGAGAGGATGTGGAGACCACTCGGAAAATCAATACTGGAACTACTGGATAGAACAAATAGAATCAGGTAACCTTAATTTCTAGTAAGAGTTGCATAAGACAAGATTAGACACATTTGGGAGCCCAGGTTCAACGCCTAATAAAAGGAATATAACCACACTTACCCCCCCTCTCCCACCCCCTCCCTCCATCAGTGTGTTGCTCGGCTCCAGTACTAGAAGTCCAGAACTTATATTAGTGAAGATACTCTTTTAGTAGAAAAATCTTAACGAAATTAGAGGAAATGAGTAGGAAAGAGGGGAATGGAATAGGTTGATAGTAAACCTCATTATACAACCAAACAAGGGGAGGTAAAAAAGAGACAAAAGAGTATAATAGAGGATAGAAACTTTTCGGGAGCTTTGCTTGTATGAGTGCAGGTATGTATGGTATATTGTCTGTCTGTCTGTCTTTAATTTGTTTTGTGAAAATTTAACAAAACTAAATCAATTAACAAAATAAATATTTGTATGATTTACCAAATGATGAGACGTTACCGCAACAGAACAGTCCACTTTTCTTTCTAAACGGTAAAATAATCTGATGGAAAAAAAAAAAAAAAAATTTGAATAGTTTTGGGTGGTAAATAGTACATTTGCGTCTTGCGGTGCACTTCATATCTGAGAGTCAAATAGAACAGTCCAATACTGTGCTTACAGCGCACTTTGAAAAATTCTAATAATTTTGGGTGGTAAATAGTACATTTGCGTCTTGCGGTGCACTTCATATCTGAGAGTCAAATAGAACAGTCCAATACTGTGCTTACAGCTCACTTTGAAAAATTCTGGCTACCTCCTCCTCCTCCAGCGCCGCTTCCACCTACACCGCCATGGTCACCGCCTCCTCAACCTATGGGTCACTTAGTATAAACTGAAAGAGAATACCCTGCACTCCAACCCTCTCTCAAATGGATAATTCTGTTGATCCTCCTGGCAGCCATGCTTTAGATTTAGATTTATGTTCTTCCAAAGCTAAAATCAAAGATTCCATCTAGTGCTATTTTATGGCTCAGCTGTACCTGTAATTTGTATGTATTTTATGTTATTTTAAGTTATTTCCCTATCCACATTTGCTTGCAGGGCACTTGTTCTACTCTTACCAACATTTTACTTCATTTTGCAGCCCTCTAGCCCTTTCCAGGACTTGTTTAGAGGCATTTTAGTGGCCAAAATTTCATGTCACCATTGACATCGGGGTCAAGTTCGAGCACGGACCCGGACGTTTTTTCGAAGTTCGGCCGAACCCGAACATCCAGTTGTCCTCTCAACTCTAATTATTAGGCTTTACTTGTTTGGATAAGACAGCAACCATTTAGAACAGATCAGTTACTAAAAACAACAGCAAGCAGCAGGGTTGCCAACTGGATCTACTAAAACAAAGATTCCTTGTTCAAAAATCCAATGATCATACTAAAAAAGTAATAAAAGTTTGAAACCAGAGGCGTCACTAGGGTTGGTGTCACCCGGTGCAGTAGCTAAGGGCGTCACTCCAATGGATTTCCTCCATTATCATGCCATGCAGATTCCTTAGTAATGCCAGTCAGATGGCCCATAAAATATGCCATACAGGAGCCCCACAAATTATGCCACATAGAGGAGCCCACTAACTATGCCACACACAAGAGCCCCATTAAATATGCCTCACACAGGAGCCTAATTAATTATACCTCATACAGGAAACCCATTAATCATGCCACACACTGGAGCCTCTTAATCATGCCACACACAAGAACCCCTTAATCATGCCACACACAAGAACCCCTTAATTATGCCACACACAAGAGTTCCACGAGGTGACAATTGTACAATTCTAAAACAATAAATATCTATACACATCTCTCTCTTTAAACTAAATTATTTTTACCTTTTCATTTACAGATACTTGTAGTCAGTGGTATATTTAGGTTTTTTTGCTGCCCTCGGCCTGACTAAAATCAATCACCCCCTAACCTTCATTTGCCCCACCACTTCCTGTGCAGGTCATACCTCTTCTCATATTTAGGATCCACCATCTTTGTCCCCAAACAACTTCCCAGTGCCATTTTGTCACCAAGCTCTTTCTCAGTGCCATCTTTGTTACCCAGCACCTTCCAAGGACCATCTTTGTCACCCAACACCTTGCCAGTGCCATTCATGTCATCCAACACCTTGCCAGAGCCATATTTGTCCCCAAACACCTTCTCAGTTCCATCTTTGTGCCCCCCAATTTTTTATTTTGTGTTAATATACTTTATTTGTATTTCATTTATGTTTCATGTTATCTTTTCTTAATTATTATTTGTAATAATTTTTATTTTACAAACTCTCAGCCCAGTATGGGGCCATTTCAGCTATAGCTGATGTCCTGCCATTGACTTCTGGGGGAGGACTTCAGGTATATCCATAATAGCTGAGGTTCTCCCCGAAAAGGCCCCAAAGTAAGTCGAAGTCCTCCTCACAGATGTCTATGGGAAGGATTGAGGCTACCATTTCAGTCAGCCAAACTCCTCCGGAGTTCAGCTGCCAAATTGTCGGCATGGAAATTTGGTGCTGTCTGAGTAACTTGAATTTAAGTGCTATTCGGATCATAGAAAAATTGGAGCTACCTGAGTAGACGATATACTATATACATTGCACTCTAGGGGGCAACAAAATAGAGGGGCTACTACTAACCAGGTCTTGCTGCCAAGAGTCTGTGGCTGCAAACTGCAAACATGTTAAGTACATTTAGCCACAGTCAATGCCATGTGTAAAATAAGAAAAATATTTAATGGTTGGCAACCCTGGTCAGTAGAGTAAAATAAAAAAGGAACAGACAAAAAGTGTAAAATAAGAACTTCATTCCTGTACCAACAAATTCACATGCGTATTTAAGCAGTACTCTGTACTGTACAGTGCCATCTACCTCCATGTATTGTGAGAACTGACCACTCTGAATATTAAGGTACCAGGACCCCTGCTGCAGCAGATGGTGTGGATCCTACAGATATATGTGTACCTGCTTATTGACTGGATATCAAACAAATAAATAATGCTAAACATATTGAGACTACCTCATATCATATCATTAATACCAATCTCATTAATATTACACAACACAGGTCAGGACACCTGTAGCTCCTCATGAGATATCTTGGGTAAACCAAAACAGTGTTTCAACAGAAGCTTTATGTATTTTACACATTTAAAATTGTTCATGTTCATGAAAATGTGTAAAAAAAAAAAAACTTCCGGGGGCGGAGCCAAATGACATGGCCACAAGACAGAAGAGCTCCTCACTGACAGGCAGTATAGTGGAGAAATCCGATTTCTTGAAGCCTCCTCACAGTGATCCTGTCGTGGAATACATTTGTGGACAGCTGAGGGCTATCATCTCACCCTCAGCTCCATCCACATACCTGCCTGGAGTCACACCAAAGCCTTGCAGTGGGGAGGTGTGGTGGCCATCTTTAGTTTTGAAACAGCACCAGATATAACAACTCTATCCACTGATACTTATCCGTGGTGAATGCACATTGACCAGCTGTAGCCAAACGTTTGTTGCGGTCGACCAGGATTAAACGGAGATCAGGATCAACAATCAACTTGAAGCAGGAGACCCAAGCAGAGCTGGCAACCTGCTGAGGGAAAAATTACTCTACACACAGATAAGTGATTATTACCCACTACTATTTGCCTTGTCTTGATTAAGCAGGGAAATATACAGTTCTTCATAACCTGCCAGGATTTGATTAGTTATGTTGCTAACGGAGACATACATTCTATATGGGTCCTGCTTTTCTGTAAATCTTTCCCAGCATACAGGGGAAGCAGCCATTTTGTCTGTTGTTTGCGACTATCATCGATTATATGGGATCAAGCCTAAACTTCTGATTCAATTTTTGTAAACTTTGATTTACATACCCAACGATTATTTGCTCACTATAAGAAGTATATGACAAATTTGGTCATTTGATACTCTCTCTTAGGAGTACTACTATACTGTTTCTGGATAATTTTCATCTTCACAGGAACAAAAATTACTGGTGCGCCTGAAGGTTGCCGTTTGAGAAGGGAGTACTGTGAAGCCTTACCCAATTTGTAGACTCATCCAAACTGTGCCAGTGATTTCAGTATCCTTTTGCTTTGCTTGGTCTGCAAACCACTGAGGGATTGCAGTTTCCCAGCACCAGGTCCTGTGTCTCCATTTCGAGTGCATTAAACTCCTGCATCGGGCGCTCAGGGTCCCATAATATCCTGAACCTGTCCCTGACAGATTGCTGTAGGCTATAGTCAGAAGCCTGACATCTTTGGACCCCATTTGCACAATTGTACTACAATATTGCTCTTATATTACACAACTAAATTGTACTTATACCAAACTCACCCAGGTTCATTTGCCTCACAATTTGTTATGGCTCTCAAGTAACCTTCCTAAAACTGCATTGCATCTATATGCCTACCACATCACAAGAGACTCAGTGTGGATAACGTTCACTGGTGTTATATTATCTCAAAGTACTTTGCCCATACTTTTCGTGTTTTAGACTGGTTTTTTATAGGCTGCCTGCATCATTATCAATGGCTGGCATCTGGGGACCAGTATGAAGAAATTTGTTAACAAGTAAGCCAAGTCTAAACCTCTGAGGCAAGATCAATAATCATCTAAACATGAACCCATATCAGCACGTTCAAATACCAGAAAATCATCAGCACTAAGGGAAAACATCTGTGACTCTTCAAACGCTTCCATGGAGGAAGCCATGGATTGCCTACTGGCATCTGCATCACCCAAGAGGGTTTCAGGCTACTGAGGTGGCCACAGAGGTAACTAAACTTTTCTAGGCTATGTTTGATCAAAAAATTCACAGAACTTGAAACATCCTTCTCTACGGCTTTGGAACAGATTACCTCACACTTAACTCAGTTGGCTTAGATTGAACAAAGACACAGTGATCTGGAAGATACCAGGAGACTGTGGAACGCCAAAATATTCAGCTGCATATTATTTGTAGTTGGAAGAATAACCTGAGATTTGTGGGCATCCCAGAATCAGTCAAGCCTTCAGCACTTCATCTCACTCTACAAAAATGGCTCATAGAAGAGCTCCAATTCCCCTACAACGAGTCTCATCCACTGATTGTTGAAAAGGCTCACAGGATGGGTCCTGAATGTAAAGAATCTGGGACAAAACCATGCCAGGTTATCATCAAACGGCTCAACTTCCAAGAAAAGTCTGATATCCTGCCAGCTTACCGGGAGAGCGTGTTCATATTCCAAGACTACTCCATGCTGGTCACCACAAAGAGGAGAGAATTCTCACCAATATGTAAAATGTTAGTGGAAAAGCAGATTCACTTTTGATTCCAATTGCCTTGTGGTAACAAGTTTTCTGTTCCATAATTTTTCTGACAATCTGGTTGCATAAGTGTTTTCACTTATTTTGCATCTTACATGTGAAACTGTTAATATTTCTGTAATGTTCTGACTTTGGTAAATAAGATGGCTTCCATCCTCTTCTCTCTCTATTTTAATTCCTAGGTAGTAAGTTGTGTTCCCTAGCAATTTAATTGCCCCGCTCTATTTCAATTTGTGAACAAGTTGGTCATAATCCCCTTCTTCTTCAAAACAAATTGTCATCAGTGAAAATTATGGGCACAACATCTTCACAACCATGCATGCAAAACTGGGGTATGCTTAATGTAACAAGATTCACCAAACCCTTACAAGTAAAAGTGTTACATGTCTGCCATTCCTTTTATTGATCTACATCATTCACCATAGTATTTATTTATTTTTTATTAATAAGTTGAGGTTTTGTAATATTTGCAAATAACAATCTTTTTGTTTTTAAATGTTAATAGTTGTAATCTTTTAAAATCTTATCTTAAATCATTTGCTGTTTGTTTTAATTTTATGGATACATTTATATTCCAATCTCTCTCTAATTAATTCCATAATAAACTCCCTATTTTTTAATCAATATTTGCCTTGAGTTTCATTTGTGTGTGACTCTATGCGTGCATATTGTATGTGTTTTATAATAACCTGTACACAGAGTGCTCTCCTTAGAATTTGTATTTAATACATAAGTAATTTCATTTATGCCTTTCCAACACTAAAAATGTACTTTCATTCTTTAAAGTAATCTATAAAATGATCTATTTTTTCATGCATATCAAAGAAAATAAATATAATTTTGAAAATTAGCAACACAGAAAACTGAGAACATTTTAAACAAACACATTCCAATGGTGAAACTGACTGCAATTTTTATCCAATGCTGTAAAATGCCCAAGTAAGAAGGATATTTAAGAACATTACAGTTCATCAAATCATACTTTATTTTTTGAAGCTGTTAACAGTGACATCACAGCAAAGGAGGAGAATGGCCAGGGACATGGAGCAGCCAGGTAAGTACTGGGGAAAGGAGGAGGAGGGTGGTATGTTTTATTGTGGGAGTGTTATGTTTTATCTGGGGGAACATGATAATGGGAGAGCAGTGACATATTATTAGGGAAACTGGCTGTGGCATATTAATGGGCAAACTAATAGTGGCATATTAATGGGCAGATTGGCTGTGGCATATTACCTGGCATACTGGATGTGGCATGTTTATTGGAAAACTAACACTGGCATATTAATGGACAATCTAACTGTTGCATATTATTGGGCAAACTAACAGTGGCATATTAATTAGCATACTGGCTGTGGCATATTTATGGGAAAACTAACACTGGCATATTAATGGGCAATCTGACTGTTGCATATTATTGGGCAAACTAACAGTGGCATATTAATGGGATTAATGGGATAATTGGCTGTGTTGTATTAATTGGCAAGCTGGCTGTGGCATACTTATGGACAAAATGACACTGGCATATCAATTGACAAACTGACTGTTGCATATTAATGGGCAAACTAACAGTGGCATTTTAATGGGCAAATTGGCTGTGGCATTTAATGAGCAAACTAACAGTGGGATATTAATGGCCAAACTAACAGTGTCGTATTAATAGGAAAATTGGCTGTAGCATATTAATAAGCAAGCTTGCTATGGCATATTTACGGACAAACTAGCACTGGAATATTAATGTTGACCCCCCCCATACCGTTCTGAACCAGCCACAATTAAAACTCTTAATGAAGTTCTACAATCTCAAGTGGCAATGGCAAATTAATTAAATAATTATTTTGTAGGATGTGCCACCGCTCTTGTAGCAAAACAATTAAGATCATGGCACTTTTTCTATGGCAGACGAGTCACCACCAACATCACCTCTGGCCAAACGCCGGGTACAATTTGAATTAGTTTGTATTTCAGATAGTGAAATAGCAGAGCATCTCCTTAAGCAAAAAAATGAAATTACAATGTCGGCCTGACCTACCTCCGTCACTGCTACTGAGTGTAACTGTCACTACTCGAACCCATTGCCTATTTAATCAATGCATCCTTGTTCTTCTGTTTTGTCCCCAAAGCCTGTAAAATAGCAAGAGTTGTCCCTATCCACAAAAATGGTGATGTTCACCGGCCTATCTCACTGCTATCTATCCTTTCTAAAATCTTGGGAAAATGTGCCCATGAACAACTGTGCAAGTATAATCAGAGGTCCAACCTTCTAACCTCGCTTCAATCTGGGATTTTGGTAAAATTACGCCATGATTACTGCCCTCTTAAAAGTGAGCAATGACATCCAGAGTGGTTTGGAGAGTGGTGAACGTACGAGTGCAGTCTTTGACATAGTTGATCGTGATCTTCTGCTAAACAAGTTAAATTGCTCCAGTATAAATGAGCGGTCACTGTGCTGGTTTCGTTCATACTTGTCTGATAGAACTCAATATGTTTCCATTGCTGATACTACCTCACTCCCATTGTGAATAAAGCGTGGAGTTCCTCAAGGATCCATCCTCGGGCCACTGCTTTTCTCACTATTTATAAATGATATACCCTTAGAGTGTGACCTGGCTCATGTGCATATGCTTGTTGATGATACCGTCATTTATACGAGCGGTACTAAACTATCACAAGTGAAATACGTGCTACAGGGTCAGTTTTCTAAAGTTGAAAGTTGGATAGCTAGCAACAAATTATTCCTCAACATTGAAAAAACGGTGTCCATGTTGTTTGGGACTAAAGCTAAGTAACTTAAATGAAACAATCCTCAAATTAACTTGGAGACCAAATCCAGTTATAACCAGACCCAGGTAAATTCAAATAAGTATCTCGGTATGTGGCTAGAACCAAACTTATCTTTTGGTCTCCATTTTGACAAGCTTGTGTCAAAACTGTATCCTAGGATTGGCTCTCTATATAGGAATAAATCAAACCTAGATCAACAGTAAGGAAACGTATTGGCCAGAAAATGTTAATGCCGATTATAACACGCATCACTATAAAATGTTAAAAGAGATAAACTGATTGATGCTTGCCTCCAGCCGCACTCTTGACCTAGCTTGCTTAGTGCATCACCACTTCTCTGAAAAACTCCCTCCCTACTACTAAATGCACATCCTACAGTAGCAGATACTAGACATGTGCAAAACTAAATTTTTTGTTTCGTTTTCGTCCATTTGGACGAAAATGTTATTTATTTTGTCTAAAAAGAATTTCGTTCATTAATGCATTCGTTTCAGACGAAATTCGTTCATTTTTTTCGTTTCGTTTTATAGAATAAGTGTAATACTATTGGCTTTCTATAAACCGAACGAGAGCCCCATTCATAAGAAATTCTTATGAATGGGGCTCTCGTTCGGTTTATAGAAAGGCAATAGTATTACACGTATTCTATAAGCCGAAAGTCTATAAACTGAAGGTCGTTCGGTTTATAGACTTTCGGCTTCTAGAATACATCGAATTACATGTATTCTATTAACCGAAAGTCTATAAACTGAACGACCTTCGGTTTATAGACTTTCAGCTCATAGAATACATGTAATACTATTGGCTTTCTATAAACCGAACTAGAGTCCCCATTCATAAGAAATTCTTATGAATGGGAACTCTAGTTCGGTTTATAGAAAGCCAATAGTATTACATGCATTCCATAAACCGAAAGTCGTTCATTATGTCTGTTTATGGAATATATATGTAATGCTATTGGTATTCTATAAACCGACTCTATTTCGGTTTATAGAATGCCAATAGCACGAATGGACGAATGGTCGAATGATTTTCATTTATTAACTATTCGTTCATTCGTCTTTCGTTAGTTTAGCATTTTCGTTATTCGTTTTTCGGACGAATGGACGAAAATGCTATTTTCGGACGAAAATGCATTAGTCCGAAAACGAATGCACATGTCTAGCAGATACTGCACTAGCACCTCATTAGCGATCCCTCACTTAAAAAATAAAGCAGGTCAAAGTGGGTTCTCTTTCAGAGCTCCTCATATGTGGAATAGCATCCCTGATTCTGCCAAATCATCCTCTAGTCCAAAATCCCTGAAAATGAGTGTCTCCCAAAGCCTCAAATCAGAATGTACCTGTTACTAGTTTACAAACTACTATATATGCTATACATCATTGTCACATTTTAGCCAGCAAACTAACAGTGTCACTTTTTAATCAGTAAACTAACAGTGGAATATTGTAATGGGCATCTGGCTGGGAATTGTTTTATTGGGCAAACTGTGGCATGTTTAATGGACAAACAAAGGCATATTTTATTAGGCAAACTGGTTGTTACATATGTTAATGGAAACATAATAATGGATGTGGATGTGGCATGTTTATTGGTACCTAACAGTGGCTTATTTTTATTGGCAAAGTGACACTGTGGCATGTTTCGCAGGGACAGTTCTGTGGGGCAAAGTGACACTGTGGTATGTTCTGCAGAGGCAGTTCTGTGGGGCAAAGTGACACTGTGGCATGGCAAATTGCATGGGTGCAATTTGAGCGCAGGCAAGTTCTTGACATCATAGGTATTGTTATACCACAAAAGCGGTTAGGGCGGTGTGTAAAATAATGTAAGTTAATGTATATACAGATATATCCGTCACAATTTTCCGAACTTTTATTGGGGTTACTAATTACATATACAATATATACTTGTACTATGTATCTTATGTGTAATATAAAGTATTACTTTATCTTATTGATTTATCTGTCATAAGAGAATATATATATATATATATATATATATATATATATATATTTTATATACACACACATATTTAATAATATTGTATTATGTTAGATATATCATAATATATATACATACAAATGTATATTTTTCTTTAGATTAATTAAGCGATTATTCAAATATTTATTTAATTACATTTTTAAAATGTATTTTTCTGTGGGAATTCAAATATTTTGTGAAGCGAAAAAAAGGTTGGCTCAAATGCCGTAGGATATAATGGGGCATTTGAGGCTATCTTTTTGCTTAAAAAAATAGCTAAATTGGTAGCCTCTAAGGCCCTTTTGGAAATAATTGAGAGTTGAGGCCCAGATGGTAATAGACACTGAGCGCCCGAGATCAGGAGCTATGGTGCAGGGTGGAGACACAGGACCTGGTGCTGGGTAACTGCAATTGCTTGGAGGTTTGGGACCCCAAGTCTTTGCAGCCACAACCAGTCCCTGTGGAGAAGCTGCTTTATCCAGGTACCAGGGCTAGACAGAACATGAACTAAGAGATATCTAAGCAGAGCTAAAACAGAAAAGGACTGAGGTATAGCAGAATGGAAATACAGAGTGCAGGGCTACAGAACAGAAACAAGACATGAGCAAGATAAAACAGAAACCAATTAAGAATAAACAAAGCAAGGAAAGGCAAGGCTCAGGGTTGCAGAAAACAACATAAGAATTCTGCAGGGAACAGGACAAAGGAACACAAGAGACACATACAAAGGAATGAACATAAATACAGGAACTAGCCTAATACTAAAGATGTCAAAGGTGGGAGTTTGGTTCACCAAATTGGCTAATTAGATTTTAGCTTGCCAACCACGTCAAGGTATCCCACATAGGCAAGTCCCTAACTAATACATAATATTAGCAAAGCTAAAACAAATAGAATCTAAGACACATAAATGGCATAGAACTTAAACACAGAGAAAATACCTGTAGACTGCTGCAAAGGACTGAAAAGCAACAGGTGTGGTTTAAATAGAAAACTGACAAGGCAGAGAGAATCAGAAAACCTGGAATGGAACATAAGGACAGGCAAAGGAAAACCAGAAATGGAATAGAGCAAAGAACAGAAAACATAGGAACTGGGTACAAGAGCAAGGAATAACTTAGACAGGGAACAAGGCTAGAAAAAGAGACAGAACAGACTGGAAACTGACAAGGATTACATTTAAAGAGACAGGACAGGGCATCCCACTGAAGGGACTCAGGGCATCCCACTGAAGGGACTCTAAGACATAAGAGTAGACTTAGCCTACATGAGAAACCTCTGGAAGGTGACCAGCACTACTGCTTTGCTGGATAACTTCTTTAAGGGAATAGAAGTTAGTGCTCACAAGTAGGGGCTACTCTGGAACAGGGCAGGATCCGGACTATAGCCGGATTGGGAAGGTGCCACTCTGGAGGAGTACCAGTCTTAGGCCAAGCAAGAGATGGGTGCCACTCTGTGGGGGATACCACTATGTGGCCGAGCTAGAGAGGGGTGCCACTCTGTGGGGGATACCACTATGTAGCCGAGCTAGAGAGGGTGTCACTCTGTGGGGGATAACACTATGTGGCCGAGCTAGAGAGGGGTGCCACTCTGTGGGGGATACCATTATGTGGCCGAGCATGGGAAGGGTTACAGTTATGCAAAACAAAGGTAGGAACGAGCATAGGTAATAAGCAAGACAGAATAGCAAAATGCAGAAATGAAACTGAAAAGCCTGGATACAGCTGGATGAGCATGAATACGGGTTGACTCATGACATAGTGTAAGATTTCTAAAACACATATATGTGCCCAAATAAAATATATGCACTCACAAACTTCAATGAATATTGTGTCGCTCAAATAAACTAAAATGTTCTTTATAAAACGAAGAACATAGTGTACCAGAAATTGATAAGCAAATGCCTCTCCACATGCAGGAATTTCTACTAGAAGATCAGGTAGATTTAATAAAAAATCTACAAGGAAATCAAGTAGATTAAATCAATATTTCTACTAGGAGATCAAGTAGATTACATAAAGATTCTACTAGGAGATGGATTAAATAGAGATTCTACTAGGAGATCAAGTAAATGGAATGGAGATTCTACTAGACATGTGCAAAACTAAAATTTTCGTTTCGTTTTCGTCCATTCGGACGAAAATGTTATTTATTTCGTCTAAAACGAATTTCGTTCATTACTTCATTCGTTTCAGACGAAATTCGTTCATTATTTTCGTTTCGTTTCGTTTTATTCGTTCGTTTTATCGAAGACGTGTAATACTATTGGCTTTCTATAAACCGAACGAGAGCCCCATTCATAAGAAATTCTTATAAATGGGGCTCTCGTTAGGTTCATAGAAAGGCAATAGTACTACATGTTTTCAATAAGCCGAAAGTCTATAAACCGAACGTTCGGTTTATAGACTTTGGGCTTATGGAATACATGTAATCCTATTGCTATTCTATAAACCGAACGTTCGGTTTATAGAATAGCAATAGGGTTACATGTATTCCATAAGCCGAAAGTCTATAAACCGAACGTTCGGTTTATAGGCTGTCGGCATTTCACTACATGAGACAGAGTCTCCATTCATAAAATTATGAATGGAGACTTTGTTTCCGTGTAGTGAAATGCTGACAGCCTATAAACCGAACGTTCGGTTTATAGGCTGTCGGCATTCCACTACACGGAGACAGAGTCTCGATTCATAAATTTATGAATGGAGACTTTGTCTCCGTGTAGTGAAATGCCGACAGCCTATAAACCGAACGTAATACACATGTATTACATAAGCCGACAGCCTATAAACCGAACGTTCGGTTCATAGGCTGTCGGCATTTCAATGAATGGAGACTCTGTCTCCGTGTAGTGAAATGCCGACAGCCTATAAACCGAAGGTTCAGTTTATAGGCTGTCGGCTTATGTAATACATGTATTATATAAGCCGACAACCTATAAACCGAACGTTCGGTTTATAGGCTGTCGGCATTTCACTACACTGAGACAGAGTCTCCATTCATTGAAATGCCGACAGCCTATGAACCGAACGTTCGGTTTATAGGCTGTCGGCTTATGTAATACATGTGTATTACGTTCGGTTTATAGGCTGTCGGCATTTCACTACACGGAGACAAAGTCTCCATTCATAAATTTATGAATCGAGACTCTGTCTCCGTGTAGTGGAATGCCGACAGCCTACAAACCGAACGTAATACACATGTATTACATAAGCTGACAGCCTATAAACCGAACGTTCGGTTTATAGGCTGTCGGCATTTCAATGAATGGAGACTCTGTCAACTACACGGAGACAGTCTCCATTCATTGAAATGCAGACAGCCTATAAACCGAACATTCGGTTTATAGGCTGTCGGCTTATGTAATACATGTATTTCATAAGCCGACAATCTATAAACCAAACGTTCGGTTTATAGGCTGTCGGCATTTCACTACACAGAGACAGAGTCTCCATTCATAAATTTATAATGAATGGAGACTTTGTCTCCATGTAGTGAAATGCCGACAGCCTATAAACCGAACGCTCGGTTTATAGGCTGTCGGCTTATGTAATACATGTAATCCTATTGCTATTCTATAAACCGAACGTTCGGTTTATAGAATGCCAATAGACTTACATGCATTCCATAAACCGAAAGTCGTTCATTATGTCGGTTTATGGAATGTACTATGTAATGCTATTGTATTCTATAAACCGACTCTATTTCGGCTTATAGAATGCAATAGTACTACGAATGGACGAATGAACGAATGATTTTCGTTTATTAACCATTCGTTCATTCGGCTTTCGTTAGCTTAGCATTTTCGTTATTCGTTTTTCGGACGAATGGACGAAAATGCTATTTTCGGACGAAAATGCATTCGTCCGAAAACGAATGCACATGTCTAGATTCTACTAGGAGATCAAATATATTAAATGGAGATTGTACTAGACGATAGTAGATTTAATAGAAATTCTACTGGGAGATCAAGTAGATTACATAAAGACTCTACTAGGAGATGGATTAAATAGAGATTCTACTAGGAGATCATGTAAATGGAATGGAGATTCGACTAGGATATCAAATATATTAAATGGAGATTGTACTAGACGATAGTAGATTTAATAGAAATTCTACTGGGAGATCAAGTAGATTAAATGGAGATTCTACTAGTAGATCAAATTCCTCCATTATAGGTAAAGTTTTTTTAGTAGGTGTAGTAATTTTTTAACGGGTGCGGTAATGCTTTTGCAGCACCATTTAATGGAGTTGTTTTACAGCTTATTCCACTTTTGTTGCTTTTGCTGCACCATTCAATGCAGTTGTTTTACAGCTAATGCCACTTTTACAGAAAGCAGGGGCTATGGAATCCACCTCACTGTATAGAAAGATGATGAATTAAGGTTATTGTAAAAATAATTCAAATGTGGCTTTTTTAGATGCCTGGTAATGTTTTGTTATTTGTTGATGCCCAAAGGTTTTAAGAAAATTAGCTTTAAAATAGCTTTGATATTTATAAAACAAGGATAACATTTTTCTATGTGGGAAGTATTTATATACATTTGTATTGGTGTTCACAACATGTATATTTAACAAAACCTACTCATGTTATCCCCCCACAGGCATTCATTGAAAAGCTTCTTCCCACAGAATACCAGTTTGGCAAAATATATTATTCATTATTATAATGTAATACATGTATTATATAAGCCGACAACCTATAAACCGAACGTTCGGTTTATAGGCTGTCGGCATTTCACTACACTGAGACAGAGTCTCCATTCATTGAAATGCCGACAGCCTATGAACCGAACGTTCGGTTTATAGGCTGTCGGCTTATGTAATACATGTGTATTACGTTCGGTTTATAGGCTGTCGGCATTTCACTACACGGAGACAAAGTCTCCATTCATAAATTTATGAATCGAGACTCTGTCTCCGTGTAGTGGAATGCCGACAGCCTACAAACCGAACGTAATACACATGTATTACATAAGCTGACAGCCTATAAACCGAACGTTCGGTTTATAGGCTGTCGGCATTTCAATGAATGGAGACTCTGTCAACTACACGGAGACAGTCTCCATTCATTGAAATGCAGACAGCCTATAAACCGAACATTCGGTTTATAGGCTGTCGGCTTATGTAATACATGTATTTCATAAGCCGACAATCTATAAACCAAACGTTCGGTTTATAGGCTGTCGGCATTTCACTACACAGAGACAGAGTCTCCATTCATAAATTTATAATGAATGGAGACTTTGTCTCCATGTAGTGAAATGCCGACAGCCTATAAACCGAACGCTCGGTTTATAGGCTGTCGGCTTATGTAATACATGTAATCCTATTGCTATTCTATAAACCGAACGTTCGGTTTATAGAATGCCAATAGACTTACATGCATTCCATAAACCGAAAGTCGTTCATTATGTCGGTTTATGGAATGTACTATGTAATGCTATTGTATTCTATAAACCGACTCTATTTCGGCTTATAGAATGCAATAGTACTACGAATGGACGAATGAACGAATGATTTTCGTTTATTAACCATTCGTTCATTCGGCTTTCGTTAGCTTAGCATTTTCGTTATTCGTTTTTCGGACGAATGGACGAAAATGCTATTTTCGGACGAAAATGCATTCGTCCGAAAACGAATGCACATGTCTAGATTCTACTAGGAGATCAAATATATTAAATGGAGATTGTACTAGACGATAGTAGATTTAATAGAAATTCTACTGGGAGATCAAGTAGATTACATAAAGACTCTACTAGGAGATGGATTAAATAGAGATTCTACTAGGAGATCATGTAAATGGAATGGAGATTCGACTAGGATATCAAATATATTAAATGGAGATTGTACTAGACGATAGTAGATTTAATAGAAATTCTACTGGGAGATCAAGTAGATTAAATGGAGATTCTACTAGTAGATCAAATTCCTCCATTATAGGTAAAGTTTTTTTAGTAGGTGTAGTAATTTTTTAACGGGTGCGGTAATGCTTTTGCAGCACCATTTAATGGAGTTGTTTTACAGCTTATTCCACTTTTGTTGCTTTTGCTGCACCATTCAATGCAGTTGTTTTACAGCTAATGCCACTTTTACAGAAAGCAGGGGCTATGGAATCCACCTCACTGTATAGAAAGATGATGAATTAAGGTTATTGTAAAAATAATTCAAATGTGGCTTTTTTAGATGCCTGGTAATGTTTTGTTATTTGTTGATGCCCAAAGGTTTTAAGAAAATTAGCTTTAAAATAGCTTTGATATTTATAAAACAAGGATAACATTTTTCTATGTGGGAAGTATTTATATACATTTGTATTGGTGTTCACAACATGTATATTTAACATATTTATCCCCCCCCTCATGTTATCCCCCCACAGGCATTCATTGAAAAGCTTCTTCCCACAGAATACCAGTTTGGCAAAATATATTATTCATTATTATAATAATAATAATGATTAAGTAAAGTCAAAGAGTTAAAAAGCCAGTTTCCTTTGAAAAGCATGTGCATACAATAACAAATGACTTTTTTCCTACATTGTTGTTGTTCTAATGATTAAAACTTGGCAGTGAGTCACGTTTGTTTTTTTTGTTTGTTACTTGCACTGAAACCGTGAAACATCATATTTGTTTATTTTGTGCACTGAACATGCTGCCCTAGAACATTCACAATTTACTAGTGTGGTCCAAACTACAAGGATGGATTGTATCATTTATTTTATTAATCTACCCTCACTTCACATTTTGTATTCTTTGTACAAAAATATTTTCCAAGCTGTATTTTTAAATTGATCTTCTATGGTTTCTGTTTTCTTTTTTTTTTTATTAATTCATTTTAATATATTACAGAAAGTACAAAAGACAACATAAATACACTGGGCAAGGTAGACAGACATATGAGATATACATATATACATAAATAAGCAATAGAATATTTTAAAGTGACCATACAGTATTAAAAACTAGTATTGAAGGTAGCTTAATTAGGTGTCCAGTTTCATGCAACAAGGTCCCATATGTTTCAATCCATCTAGCTGCCCTAGACAGTACAAACATTATTGACATGCGAGGGAGCACATACATAAGGGCCCAGCCATTTTACAGTTTACACGTTTACACACCTGGGAGAGGGAATCCACCGCAGCCCGGCCAACTCATTCCTCCCCACCCTTTTTTTTTTTATTTTTTATGTCCAGCTCTTAGCGTTATTGAATTTGTCCGTACAGTCTAGCCATCTCTGTGCTGTCTTTGTCTGAGAGTCAGAGGCATAGGAAAGAGCTCTTTCCATTTTAATCTGGTAACCCAATTGGTTCTCAAAATGTCTTATTTCAGGATTTCTAGTTTGCTTCCACTCTCTAGCTATTATCTTTTTTGCCGCTATTAGGGTATGTACTACTAAAGTTGTTTGTGTTTTGGTCAGCTTTGGCCATCCAATACGTAGCAACAGTGAATGTGGATCATTGGGGATAGTAATGCTGTTTCAAAAAAGCCAGAACCTTATTCCAATAGATTCTTATTTTGTTCCATCCCCACCATATATGGATAAAAGTACCTTCCGTCTGGTGGCATCGCCAACATATTCCAGTGGTATGAGGGTACATTACCGCTAATCTAACCGGAACAAGATACTATTTGTTTAGGATTTTATAGTGCATTTCCAAGAGGGACAGATCATGAACTTCTCTCAGTACTCCTCCAATGGAGTTTCTCCAATCTTGCATTGTAATATTAAATCCTGTATCTTTTTCCCACTTTTTGATGATTGGAAAATCCATTGGGTTCTGTAGTAATCTAATGCATTCCAAACATTTAGAGTATAGTTTTTTATTACTTTCAGTTGTTATTAATTTTGTAAGTTTCACCAAGTATGGAGAATTTGCTTCCTGTAAATGTTTTTGTAGATAGCTTTTTAGTCTTAAGTAACAAAAAACATTTGGATTGGGTATGTTTTGGTGTATCATATCCAACCAGACATGTGGTATTTTTAAAGGAACCATACGAAATATATAGATCGACTTGGGCATTAGGTATGATGAAATAGCATTAATCCGACCCCACCAAGTTAATTCAGTCTGTCTCCATTTTTTTAATAGTTTGTTGGTGATAGTCATTAAATGCGAGAAGTTTATTTCTATAATATTCTCAATTTTGTTGGGTATTTTAATGCCCAAGTAGTCAAACGCCTTCGTACTCATATCAAGCGGATATTTTTCTCTAATGTTTTTTATGGTGTTTAAATCAATATGTAGAGCCTGCGCCGTTGTTTTATTACAATTAATCTTATAATTGGAAATTGCGCTATATTGCTCGATGTCGCTCATAAAGTGCGGAAGAGAGGTGAGTGGCTTTGTAATGAAAACAACGACATCGTTGGCGTATAAGGCCAGTTTAGTTTCCTTATTGTTGAATTGCAAGCCAGTAATGCTGTTGTTCTGTCTTAGTCTAGTAGCCAGTGGTTCCAGGGATAATACATATAACAAGGGCGACAATGGACAACCCTGTCAAGTTCCATTGTGTAGGTCAAACCAGTCAGAGCATATACCTGCCCCGACTACTCTGGCACTAGGAGACTGATAGAGAGCAAGAATTGCGGAGAATATCCATCCTTTAAATCCAAATACCCTTAATGTTTCCCTCATATAGCCCCACCCGACCCTGTCAAACGCCTTTTCGGCATATAATGACATGGTCAGGAGGGGAATCTGCTTTCTGTGGGCGTAATCTGCGACATCAATGAGCCGTCTAATATTGTTTGCCACATCTCTACCTGGAATAAATCCCACTTGATCAGCGTGGATTAGATCATATAGAACTAGCTTCAATCTTTCTGCCAATATAGAAGAGTATATCTTGATATCCACGTTGATCAGTGAGATTGGTCTATAATTTGCCATAAGTTCCGGGGGCTTATCGTTTTTGAGAATCGGGACAACATTTGCCTGTAGCATCTCTTTAGGGCAGATTCCAGTTTCAGAGATCTCCTTATATGTATCCAAAAGTGGATCTATTATATTTGTCTTAAATATTTTGTAAAAATAGTGACCAAAGCCGTCCGGACCCGGTGTCTTATGTTTTGGTAGTTTGTCTATAGCATTAACTAATTCGTTTTTTTCCAAGGGCCTATTCAACAGCTGTACCTGGTCTTCTGTGAGTCTTGGGTGCCCTAGTTTTTTTAGGTAGTTCTCTATATCTCTATCTGAAGTAGTCTCCGTTATATTATAGAGTGTCTCATAGTATTCCCTGAAACCGCTGGCAACCGCATCTGGAGTTAATGAATCTCATCTTTTTTTTATTATTTTGTTTATTCTATTCTTTGCTCTTTTTTTCTTTAATTGATCCGTCATCATTCTATCTGGTCTATTGCTTTTGTGATAGTATTTTGATCTCAATTTCTCCATTGCTTTAGTAGTTTGTTCTAGCTCTTTTTGATTGATCTGTTTTTGGATCTTCTGTCTTTCTTGTATTGATGGCAAGGTAGGGTTTATCTTATTAAGTACAGAGATATTAAATAAGGCTATATATAGGTCCGATAGCGGTTTTTCAGATATCTTTCTAATCTCTTTCTTTAATTTTATGAGATATCCTCTAAGGACTGCCTTACAGGCGCACCATCTTATTGCAGCAGAGGTCTGTGTAGGTCCATTTTCCTGAAAAAAGAGAGTGGACATTTGGGAGATATAATCTCTATGAGCTTGCTTATATAGAAGGGAATCGTCCAATCAACAAGTGGTAATTGGATGTCTATCTGCATCTCCTTTTATGTCCATTACTATCATGCTGTGATCCGACCATGTAATTTATTTTATATTGATAGATTTTAAATTCTTTACAGCATTGCTATCCCCAAGGATCAAATCAATTCTAGAATACTTGTGATGTATGTTTGAGAAATGGGTGTAATCTCTTTCTTTAGGGTGAGAAATTCTCCACAGGTCATGCAAAGCATACCCGTGAAGCAGGTTCTCAAGAGCCCTAGCCTTTCTAATTAGATTTTTATTGACTTTTTTGTTTTTTGGAATCTTTTTGTCCATATTTGGATCTATAACACAATTAAAGTCTCCTGCAATAATAGTCGTTCCTTCTTTTATCCTATCATGGTTTCTGTTTTCAATGTGCCTTTGACAATGTTTCTGTCATACAGGGCACTGGAATATGACATCACACCACAATGCAAATAAAAAAGGTGTATAAGTGTGCTCAAAGTGATGCAATTGTAGATTGTGGTGTATGGCCCAATTAATAGCCCAATTAATAGCAATAACACAATACTACACATTTATCTCTCTCTCTCTCTCTCTCTCTCTCTCTCTCTCTCTCTCTCTTTATATATATATATATATATATATATATATATATATATATATATATCTTTCTATCATATAGTAATCCTCTTTCCCAAACGTTTGATCTCACCCACGGTTAAGCCTCCACATCCTGTAATGGCTCACTGCTGCAAGTTCAAGCTTACCACCTCCACCAAGGAAGAAAGGAAACAGAACGATTTCTTGCCTGGCTATATACCCTTAAGATTAGATGTTTTACATCACAACCTGTTCATGCATCACAATTCATGTATTATACAAAGTGTCACAAAAAAAACTTTTTTAGGTTAGTTTGTGTGATACTTACCTGAAGGAATGCTTGTGTAAAACAGTATTGAAGGATATATGTGTATGAGAGGGGAAAAGAAAAACAAAACATCTAAAATTCATTGTTATACATCCCCCTGGCTAGTTTCTTGAATGAACATGAGTACTAGCGACAGAGTTCGTAAAACTGGATGTGTCTCTATATTTGTAAGAATTCCCCACCAGGGATGCTTAACGTCCTTTTCAGTCACTTGTATTGCCTTTTGCTGTTGTTCCAGCAGTAAGCTGATGGGGTGCAATTGTTATTATTGTCACTTTGGATTTGCACATAAAGTGACTGTCTGGTGCCCAAAATGCATCTTCCAAATATGTGCAATATTAGTTGCGTCCGGTGTGATTAAATGATGTTAAAGAATGTTTAGCCCTTTTTATGTTAAAACAAAACAAAACCAAAAGTTTTTTTGACAGTACACATCTTTTTATTATACAGTTGTGTATAATGTAACAGATAATATAATACATATACATCATGTTATAAACAAAAAATACTGCTTTAAATTTTTTTTTTAAATATATTTTATTTATCAGCATTTTGCTACATATAATCATACGACTGGATTTCTGCTACAACATAAGCAGAAAAAGACAGTATACACATAACATTACATTACATCGATAGGGTGACATCTTAAGTATTAACCTTTAACAGTTTTAGCCAGGGTTTCCTTAATCATAGTTGGCACACCCTATATAAAATAATTACTCAGACATAACCTCGTTCACTTTGGTCCAAGGAGAACCCAGGAGCTAATAGCTAACAAATAGTTATTTATAGTTAGTTTTGCTACCTCTGGTTTTTAATCACAGTCAACCAGAATGCTATCATTTTTTTTCTTCTTTTTTCTTCCTGTTCCTTTCCCTTCCCCTTTCCGCGTTATTTTTTTATTACAGATCCCGAGTTAGAGTGTCGACATATGAATTCCATTTTTTGATATTTCTCAGAGTTCATGATTGTACTTCAGCAGATTCCTTATCTCATTCCAGCTCGGGATCTGTTCAGTCTTCCACTTCCTTGCTATAGAAATCTTTATAGCGGTTAAAAAGTGGAAAGTAAAATCTTTTCCCCATATTTTAACCCATGGGAAGTTGATATGTAGAAGAAGGACTTCTGGCCTTATAGTTAATGAGAAATTACTTATTTGATGCAACTTCTCCACCATTTCCTTCCAAAATAATTGAAGGGGGGAAGGGGGCATTCACACCAAATGTGGAGCATGCCCCCTCTGAATCTATTGCATCTCCAACGTAGGTCGGACATACCTGGGAAAAATTCCAGGAACTAGGTACATTCTATTTACGATTTGAAATTGCATTTCAACCAGATTAAGGCATTTCACTGTTTTGTATGTCTCATAAAATGCGGTTATTAAATATCTCTTTGGCTGCACTATCTCCGGCTCTTGTTCTCACCTTATAAAGGCTTTAAATTCAGTGGGAGAAGAGTTTAGGGTGATCAAATCTGTAGATTTTTTACATACTTTATTTTTGCTCATTAGCTCTGATTTTTTTGTAGGTTATTAACTGTTTTTTCATTAGCATTATAAAAATGTTTATATAAATATCCTTTGACTCTCAAATAATTGAAAGTTTCTCGCTTGGGAGCCTGCGTTCCGCATCTACAAGTTCTTGAAAAGGGATGATACTTGAGTCCCTACACATTTGGCCTATGTTCCCTGTACCACAGGTATGCCAAGATTTCAGCCCACCCTGAAACACTTTCAACTTCAGGCATTTCAAATTTAGTCCAGTTTTTTTATTCTGCCAGATGAAATCATGAAAGGAGGTTTAAATAAGACTCAGCTGTTTGGTATCTCCAAGGGGAGCATCCTAAATAAATACAACCATCTTGGAAAAATATATGTTTTGATTATATTAATTCTGATAAAAAAAGAAAAAAGAGAAGGAGCTCAAAAAACTCAAAATAATACAAAATAATATGTGAAAATGTGTGAAGATCAAATTCTGTGACAAGGGAGTAATTGTGAATGAAAAGGGAAAAAAATGAAAAAAAAATGCAATTGAGATATATTTTGTATATTATACTTATATTCAGGCAGAGACTTGATTGCTGATCTCAAGAGGCATTCAGAGTCTCTAGGCATCAATTCACTGACCCAGCTGGAGACTGAATGCGTGAGTTGCTGAGAGTATGGGCGTGTCATACGCGTTTCTCCAGGTGTGGCTTCATCAAGTGCACACCCTCCTCCTCCTGACGTCCGTCTTATGTAGTAATAGTTTGGACACACCTCCTCCCCGCTGAAGTCTATGATTCGTTCCTCTGTATTGGTGATTAGAGACAGATGCAAGCAATCTGTCTTATCTGTTTATCATGCAGCATTTAAAACATATATACCAAAAATAAAAAATAAATATGTATACATAAAAATAACCTTTATCAGTTTTATTTGGCTGTCATCTGGTGGAACACTGTTTGAAAGACTACCTTATTATATATATGTGTGAAATTTAATGTGCATGATGTTATTACTCTTTTTGGGAGTATCCAATTTACTGGCCATAATTTTGACCATGGATAGCATTCCATTGTTACATCACTAGCCGTTTTCTAAGGGGAAAAATTACCAATTTTTTACTTAATTGGGGAAATAAATGGTCTAATTAATCATGAGTCTTTGAAGACAGAGTTGCACCAGTTCAAACAGCCACAGAGGGGGAAATGAACACATACATTTACCTTTTAAAAACCAGTTACATTAAATGGGATATGCCCGGATTAGTATACTTAAACATATGAGAAATGTATGGAGAAATACAAAAAATACAAAAAGACATAAGAAATACATAAAAAATACAAAATAACATCATTTCATATTTATAGAGAAAAAGATATTGCACATAAGTAATTATTGCACATATAGGGGTTGTGCATGAAGAAAAGGGAACCCCACGGGGAAAAAACATTATTATTCGGCAGCATAGCGAGAAAGGATCCTTTTATATTATTACATTTATTATAACTATAAAGCTGTGAAAAAAGAAGAAGATAAATTATTAATGGGGGAAAATGTCACTTATCTATGTGTCTCATGGTCCAGGTGGGTTATATATATTAATAAAACTAATGAAGGAATTGTGAGAAAAATAAAAACAACAATAATAATATTTTGTATATGAAGGGGACCTAAAAAAAATTATAGAGATCAAATTCTATATTTAATCCCATGGGTGTTAGGGTCTTTAAAATATATACCCACTTCATTTTGGTTTTACCTATTGTTTTAACAAAATCTTCCCCTCGCCAATGTTTTTTAAGCTGAATTATTCCTATAAAATGCAGTTTTCCTGGGTCAGCGCCATGGTGAGTACTGAAGTGGGCAGAAAAACTATGTTCCATATATTTATTTCGGATATTATTCATGTGTTCTCCTATTCTCTTATGTAGAGGTCGAGTGGTTCGTCCCACGTACTGTAGACCACATGGGCCCCCTCCTCTCCGCAACTCTCGCATTCAAGCTCCAGCTGGGTCAGTGAATAGATGCCTAGAGACTCTGTCCTACAGACGCTTCTGGATATTCATCATTCCCACAGCCACTGGGTTCTCCTGTCTGGCTTCCTCGTGCAATAGATAAACGTGTTTTGTGAGTCATTATCTGCACTCACTTTATTTTAAAGTAAGCCTTTTTTTGCCTTATTAAAATATATTTCTATACTGTACATCACTATGAGAGCCTTCTTCTTTTTTGCCATCATACATCTGAATTTGTGAGTCTTCCCAACGGCATTCCATCTGCATATTAAGGAGGATCTATAAAGGCTGGTGTTCCCTACATGTATCCAGGGATCTCCCTTATTACCTGCATATAGAGCATTGAATCTGCTGCAGTTTTGTAAGTACAACTCCCATCACTTCAATCCTTGTTGTTGCTGTTCAACCAGAGAGCACTATTTTGTTTCTGTTTATATTTTTATGAATGCCTCTTGAGATCTGCAATCAAGTCCCTGCCTGAATATAAGTATAATATACAAAATATATCTCAATTGCATTTATTTTCTTTTTTTCCCCTTTTGATTCACAATTACTCCCTTGTCACAGAATTTGATCTTCACACATTTTCACATATTATTTTGTATTATTTTGAGTTTTTTGCGCTCCTTCTCTTTTTTCTTTTTTATCTTATGTTGTTTGTAGAAAATAGAGGTGATTTTCTACTGATTAGTGAGCTGCATACATAATTATAATCATTAGTACAAGTAGCGCGTAGCACTGTCACCTGTTCACTGTTTATATTAATTCTGCCCCACTAGGAGAAACTGGAATTTCTCGAGTCTTTTTTTCATTTTTTTATTGTTTGAGATAGTAAGGGGAGGAAATTAATTTCTACTATTTTTGCCGGGTGTGAGACGATTTTTATGTACGGGTATGTCAGATATTCCGCTGTCCATATAAATCCGAATTAGTTTTTTAGAGTAGATTTAATTTTGGATACAATATTGTCGCAGATTCCACATTTTTTTCATTGCCTGAATTTGGTGGAAAACCATTACAAGCTGATGCATAGATGGTATCTGATCCCAAAGAGATTATCCAAAATGTATACTGGTTACCCACCAAACTGCTGGAGATGTGGAGATGCGGATGGTTCATTCATACATATTTGGTGGAAATGTATTCGCGTTAAGCCTTTGTCGATAGGGATCATTAGCAAACTTAAAATCTTAGGAATTAACCCTAAATTTGACCCTAAGTCTACCCTACAACATCTTAATATGGAATATTTAGCCAAAAAAGATAGAACTCTAGCCATCCACTGTTTCATGGCTATAAAAATAACATTAACCAGAAACTGGAAATCAAGCCTCCCTCTAGTAGTATCACAGATGGAAGAGCAGCTGTTATACCAATTAAAGATGAAGAGGGACATAAGCTGGTCCAGAGATCTGTCTGGCAAAACAGCTGCTCAATACAGCGAATGGATAAACAGTTGGTTTTGTAGGTAGAGGGAAGGAAAAAGGGAGGAGATATGAAGAAAGGAAAGGGAAAAAGGAGAAAGATATAGAGGAGAAAGAGAAGGATAGGTGAAAGAAAAAGGATGGGGGAAGGAGACAGGAGGAAATCATCTCATCTTTTCTTTCTTTTAAACAAGCACCTGACATTTAAACACACTGACTTGAACGCTGCCGGTTGGGCCTTTTGCTTAGTCTTTGAACTCACACTGAAGTTATTTTCCAAGAATAATTAACTTATGGCTCATAGTGTGACTATTAACTGTTTTTCCGATATTGGCACATATATAAACCAAACAATGATATCTTGGCATTTAAGACTATGAGACCTAGAAGATTACTTTTATTAAGGGATATAATCACTGCGTATGTAATGCTGTATAATTGTTGATAAGTGCGCTCCTGTTACCACTCATATTGATTTGCACTTTAAGAGTAGGGGGTTTATAAAATTGCTGCCCCTCTTTGCACTTTTGAGACACCTTATATGATGTTTCCCTAATTTGCGATGTGTCTAGGCAATGTGTACTGTATGTCATTGTATGTTTTTTTTTTTTTTATATGAAAAGTAAAAAATTATGATAAAGAAGAGGGAAAAATATTTTTTGCCAAGACAATCATTTTATCAGAATTTAATTTATAGCCCGATACTACTGAGAATTTGTTCAGTTCTCCCTTTAGCTCGGTCACTGAATTCTTAGGATCTTCTATAGTCACTATCACATTGTAACGATTTACCTGGATTCGAACCCTGACTGCTGTGGTTCCTGTTCCCTGCTCCTGTTCCAGACGCCACCTGCTGGTTCTAGTTCCTTATGTAGCAGTAGTGGATATCTCTCTGACTTTGTCTACTTGATTACCTACTGCCCAGGTGTAGACCCTTGTAGTAATGAGCCCTGGAGCTATATAAACCCCATCCTCCCAGCAATCAGAGCTGGTACATTATTTTCTGCTAGCTTGTGTTTTTGATTCCTGTTCATCGTGTTCCTGACAATCCCTGATTTCTACAGTCCTTTGACCTCTGCTTGATTCTGACCATTCTGATTTCTACAGTCCTTTGACCTCGGCTTGATTCTGACCATTCTGATTTCTACAGTCCTTTGATCTCGGCTTGTTCCTAGACCCTGCTTTGTCCCTGCCTGGCTATGACTCGTGGGAAACCAAACAAGGCCTCTGCATGTGGGCATTCAAAGTCTGGGGCTCCACCCCAGGTGGAGAGTGCTCACCCTGCGCAGGGCCTTGAATCGCCCACTACCCCTGCACCGCGACTCCAGACCTCATCGGCACAGCCGACCGTGACACACATCATCCGCATATAGATTAATTCTTACGTTTTCCTTTCCTACCCTCAGACCAGATATCTTACTATTTTATCAACCATGATCAAGTATAGGAGCAGGGAGTGTGGGCAGCCCTGCCTGGTTCCATTATATAGTCAGAACCATTCAGAGCTAAACCCACCTCCCACAACCTTTGTGGATGGTGATGTGTACAGATCCATAACTGAGTTTACTATCCATCCTTTTAAGCCAAATGTATTCAAGGCTGTTCTTAAGAACCCCCACCTGACCCTATCGAATGCCTTTTCAGTGTCTAAAGACAGGGCCAGGTGGGGAACCTTCCTTCTACCCACAAAGTCAAGCGCATCCACCAATCATTGAACACTGACCTTCCGGACACAAAACCCACCTGGTCAGAATGAATTATAGATGGCTTAATCTTTGAGCTATCACTGTCGAATTTCGTTTAACATCTGTGTTTAACAAAGGGATGGGGCAAAAACTAGCCATCAGCTCCAAATCTTTCCCTTCTTTTGGAACAGTAATTTTATTAGCTCTTAAAAGTCCCTCAGGGATACCTATCTTAATACACATATCATTAAAGGTTATGGTTAGATCCAGTAGTAATTTGTGTTTGAAGACATTAAAACCATTGGGTCCCGGTGTTTTGTTTAGCCTCAAACTATCAATACACCCTTTTATTTCTGCCATCGAGAAAGGCATCTTGAGAATCCGCAGTTGTTCTTCCTCTATACTCTGCAGCGAAAGATCCTCAAAATAGGACTCAATCGCTTTTCCACCGGGCTCATCTGGAAGCCTATAGAGTGTTTGATAATAGTTTCTAAATGCTTCTTTGATTTTAGTAGGGGTCATGACAGGCCCATTCTCTGTTCTAATCAATATAATTTTCTTTTTGGCCTCTTGCCTTTTGAGTCTATGAGTCATTGCTTTGCTTCCCTATTGTTTCCATAATACCAATTAGCTTTAAATGTTTTGTTTGCCTTCTCAATTAAATTGTCATTAATCTTTTGCCCAATCAGCCTGGTCTCATCTGATACTACCTGGATGGGTCATGCATGCTCCTTTTTTTAGATGCATCCAACAAAATATATAACTTTGCCAAATTTTTAGTCATTTTCTTTTTCCCTGTGTCCCCAGTTTAATCAGGTGGCCTCTGACTACAGCCTTAAAAGAGCACCATGTCCTGGGAGAGCTTACACCTTTACTGCTGTTTTCCCAAAAATAGTTTCTAATAACCTCTCTTATATTCTGAACATGTTGTTTTTTCCTTATTAGATAACTGTTTAGTTTCCACTCAGATCTATTTGGGTGTCTGTTTTTAGCTCCATCCACACATAAAACACATAATACCCAATCTCTACTTCAATGTAGGAGACCGCTTTCCCCATCACATCTAGGCCCTGCCTAGTCAATACCTGGCTAGCCTATCAACAGTGTCAATCACAATTAATGGACAGAAGTTAGGTTCTGAAGCATTTGGCCTAAAAAAAAGCAATTCCCACTTCCCTCTCTCTTCTTTTTCATTGCTGGTGAACCATGTTTATTGAATTATCCTATTGTTTCCAGTCTTTTTACTGCTAACCAAGTTAACACTACTCTAAACTCTAAATATATATCATCATTAATTGAGTACTTAGGGGTATATATAGCGTAAAAAGCTTAAATATATATATATATATATATATATATATATATATATATATATATATATATATATATATATAAGCTTTTTACGCTATACATACAAGTCTTCTAAACCCAGTTGAGCTCTTACAAACGTATTCACTCACATCTTCCTGGTGCTATATAATGATTGTCCAAAAATGATTTCAATTACATATTATTCCTCTCTTGTGCTATCTCCTGTGTCGATATACTGCTTTAATATTATTATTAGATAACTAATCCAAACAATATTACTTAGTTTGTAACATTTGTCTTTGTGTGGTATGCGGTCATAATATTTGTATGTCTTAGAGTTTTGGTGGACAAAAAGAGTGGTGACTTTCAGTATCTCCCCAACTAGACATGTTTTGATGAATTATCAAAATTAGCAAAAAAGAGAGTTTTGTCACAATATATTAATTTCACTGGCCATCTACATCATATACATATTCTGAATTGTTGGTAACATGGGGACATTTGAAGACTTGTTCTTCTCTGTGTGTAACTCAGTTGATATCTGTATAAAACTGTATATCCTCAATGTCTATGTTATCAGTGCTGTCGCATCTGCAGAGAACATGCAGAGTAATCAATGGGGCTTTAGTCAAATATTAAACATGTGATGTATGTGGAATGTCGGCATCAAATCACACTGGAAAAAAGCCTGCGCATTATACAAGCAGTAATTTTCTTCTTGCATAAAAGTGAGTTTGGGGACTAGATTGTATCTTTAAGCGCACTATAGTCACTTAATTTTTACAAATGTTGTCACTTCACAATCAGCGGGAATGGCCAACAATTATTGCTGTTCAGGTATGTGCAAAACTAGTGTTCAAACCACCTTAAACATCCAACAACTAGCAGTAGGAAACTCTAATATAAAAGTTTATCTTGCATAACTTAATTAAACTCAATATCCTACATGAAGCCCCTATTGTCTGCACTTTGTTGTAGTTTATTTGTGTGTTCTTCCTACCTGTATTTGTGCCCATTTTTTATTCATGGATGCATAAAGCAGAGTGCTTATCTGCGATAGCTACATTTACCCATGAAACTATTGTTCATTCTTTTTAATATTTCTGGCATTCACTGAGTGCTATTATTTTCACATATCTCTGGTTTTGTATTTTATTTTATTCTATAATCAATCTATATGGATGCTCCTTTTTTTTTTTTTAGTTATTCTTTAAGTAAAGCCTTTACAAAAAATACAAACAATCGTCATATTTAAACTGATGTCATGCTAACCTACATAAATTTTAACTAGCGAACCCAAAGTTGTTAATGCCTTACTTCTCGCACTGTTAATAACTTTCCTCAAGTTAATGTTCAATATGTGAGAGCTGACACTTCAAAAATAATCTGCGCGAGCGTGTAGCATGAAAATGGAAGCAACAGAATGTGCATGTAACCTGAAGAAAGAAGGTGTGACACTTAACCCAAATATAAACAGTGAAAAAAATAGTGAATAAAGTGAAATGGTAATTAAATTATACTCCTCCTCTGGCACTGCAGCACCCGTAAAAGTGCTCCTCGGGCACTTGACAATAGAAAAACAACACGGAGTAGGGGCGCATGTACCGGGAAGAGAAACAAAGAAACAACAATAGTGCAACACAGTTTAAATATAATTGGATGTTTAGTAAATCTCTACAGGGGTGCACTCACAAACGGATATTGAAATCAGGCTCATCAGAATATGTAGTCAGTCGGTTTTAATCATTTCCATCTAAAAAACACATTAAAAAGCCATTGCGCAGTGGCTAACACAAACCAGGCAATAAAAACAATAGATACACGTACAAAATATAAAGCACTTAAAGTGCAACTTGCGTGAAAAAAGTCCCGAGAAGTAATACTTCTTTCCTGCTGCCACCAGGATAAGATACTCAGGCTCTTTTCTTTTGAAGAAATAAACAGCTGGATCCACTTCTCAACGCGTTTCGCCGGCTCTGCTGTCGGCTTCCTCAGGAGATTGATGTTTTGTGCAAACTTGCAAATAAAGTGCTGAAAGACTGTAGCTAAGAAAACGCCTTAAAAAGGCTTCACAAAATACAATAACGTAGAACACCTGTAAAAAACACACAAATTAGGAGAGGGCACTTGTCTATGACGCAAGTGGGGGGAGGAAAAAAACCCACTATGCGTCCAGACTATGCGCGATCACGTGACCCGGACTGGAGAGAAAGAGCCTACCTCCCTAACTAACCTCCCCGTCTATAGCTGTCACTCAGCGTGTAGGCTGACTCCCCGTGACGTGACTTCAAGCGTCTATCCATTACCAACGAGAAGCGTTGGATAGATAGTCCGGGACACGTGACCTCCCGTCCAACACATACTGACTTACATAATACCTGACAGATCTATACACAAACGCCTTGCCTCTAGAGATAACGAGCAATGGACCTAATCTTATTGAAAAGAAGAAGGAGATCAACCAAAAAATAATAATAAGGACAAATAAAAATGAAAATAAATATAAATATAATTATATATAAAAATAAATAAAAAATAAATAAATAATAAATAATTGGAAAATGGAAATCAAATGGAAAGAGGACAATAGTGCAGAGGAAAAGAGATGTAGGGGGAGAAAAGAATTAAAAAAAGAAAAAATAGAATGAAATAAAATAAAAAGAAAAGAAAAAAGAAAAAAGGAAAAAAAGGAAAAAAAGATAAATAAATAGAGAGAAAGAATAATTAAAAGGAAATAAATAGATGGATGGATCGATAGACAGGAAAGAGGAATGAAAAAATGAAAATGAAAGAATAATTGTAATGGAGAGTAGAAATAGTGTATATATATATATCTGTAGTGTGAAAGAATTATGAAGGAAAAAATAATAATAATAATAAAGGAAAAAATAATAATAATAATAATAAAGGAAAAAAATAAAGGAAAAAAATAATAATAATAAAAATAATAATAATAGAAGATATAGTAATAATAATAATCAGAAAATAATAAAATAAAATAAAATAAAATAAAATAAAATAAATTAAAATAAAATAAAAATAAAAATAAATATAAAAATAAAAATAAAAATAAAAATAGAAATAAAAATAAAAATAAAAATAAATAAAAATAAAAATAAAATTAAATTAAAATAAAAATAATAATAATAAAATAAAACGGAAGGAATGAAGAACAAAGAAATGGGAGAAGTGTATGCTGGATAAAAATCTATTAGTCTACAAAAAATTGAGTGGCTCAGCGTGTGGCAGTATCTGTGTACATACTAACACGTCAATAACATAATATACATAAATTTATACGAGTCACATCAATTGATAAGATATGGGAAACCAGACTATACATTGTATATAATGAGGACTGATAGTCCTATAGAATTACAGTATACCCTATTGACAAACAAGGGTGTTATATTTTAAACATTTAGAGGTAACTGGTATGGACCTATAGTCTTCGATGGTAAGAAGCTGTGAAAAACATGGAGACATCTGTTAGCATATCAGAGACAAAAACATTAGAGTGGTATGGTAGATTGCCCAGAGAGGGAAGAGATGACTTTATATAGGTCAGTGATCAGTGAAGTCTAGAAATAGCCCAAGGGAAGGTTAAATTTAAATGAAGGACAGAATATCCAATTCAGTGTTTAGTCCACCATTTTTAAAGGTTTTAAATTTAAAGATCCATTCAGTTTCTTTTTTAGATAGTGTTTCAGCATGATTTCCCCCTCGCCAGTGGGGGTCTATTTTATCAATTGCGAACGCTGAAAAGGTGTCTAGTGTGAAAGCTCTACATTGATTGCAGTGAATGGGAATGCTATGTTTCTTACTTTTATTTCTAATGCCCCCTATATGTTCCAATGCTCTTACTTTAAATTTTCTTGTAGTTCTCCCTATGTATTGTGCATTACAGGCACATTGTAGTAAATATATAACATTTTCAGATTCGCAACTGACAAATTTTTTAATATCATACACATGACCTGTATTCGTACAGGTGAACTTTGTTATCTTTTTTGGTTGTTGTTTTAGAAGTTTGCATAGTTTGCATCTCCCACATTTGTGGAAACCATAGTTTGTACCAAAAAACTGTCTGCTTAATGTAACTTGTTTCGGCAAGACACTTGGAGCTAAAATCTGTTTAATGTTTTCTGTTTTTTTGTAAATAATCTGAGGTTTTGTCGGAATGTGGTCTTTTAAGATCTCGTCTTGTTTAATTATATGCCAATGTTTTTCTAAGGTTTTTTTAATTCGATTTGCTCCGCTATTGTATTTCGTCAGGAAGGCAAAAGAGAAATCGTTTTTCATACTCAGGGATTTAGGTTTATCTTTTATTAGTGTTGCTCTCTCCATATTCTGTACATCAAATAGACTTTTGCTCAATAGAGCTTGTGGATAGTTTTTTTCCTGAAATTTTTTAATAAGAGTACTGCTTTGTCCGAGAAATTCTCCATCAGAAGTGCAATTTCTCTTAAGTCTCATCATTTGGCCTTTCGGAATGTTGTTCAGCCAGCTCGGATGGTGACAACTTGAGTAGTCAATATAACCATTGCCATCAGAAGGTTTAAAATAAGTTTTGGTTAATACCTTGTTATCTTCTATATACAAGGTTAAATCTAAAAAATCTATGGTGTCATCTTGTATGTTAGAGGTAAAGTGGAGTCCGTGCTGATTACTGTTTAGGTGCAACACGAAGTCCTGTAGGGACTCCCTGTTGCCACGCCAGACAATCAGCACGTCATCTATATAGCGGCGCCAGAGTACAAGGCTCTCCCCGAATGGATTATTATTCCAAATGTGGTCTGCTTCCCAGTCTGCCACAAAGATGTTTGCGTAACTCGGGGCGAACCTTGTGCCCATGGCAGTCCCGCATAACTGGAGATAATATTGACCCTCAAACCAGAAATAATTATGATGAAGTATAAACTCTATACATTGGAGGATAAAGTTGCACTGTTCTGTTGCCATATTTTCATCTTTGGAGAGGGCATTCCTGACTGCTAAGATGCCTTTATCATGTGCTATCACTGTGTAAAGTGAAGTCACGTCTACTGTAGCCCATAAAAACTCATCCGACCATTGAAAATCATTCAGAATACTAAGTATCTGTTTTGTATCTCTAATATAAGAGGGAGCCAAGGGTACATATTTCTGGAGAAAATAGTCAACATATTGTGATGTGTTACTGGTAAGTGAGTCGATCCCACTAATAATTGGTCGACCTGGGGGATTTAGCGGATTCTTGTGTATTTTTGGAAGAAAATAGAAAACTGCGGTTTTTGGATATTTGTTATTAAGAAACATAAACTCTTTATTGTCGATTATACCTTTTTCCTTTCCCTTTTTTAATAGTGAGCATAGACCATCACTAAAGTTTTTTGTTGGATTATATTTGAGTTTTTTATAAGTTGAATTGTCACTTAGGATTCTATTGGCTTCTGTGATGTAGTAATCTTTACTCATCACTACTGTGGCTCCCCCTTTATCAGCTGCTTTTACCACTAGATGGTGTTTGTCCTGTAAACTTTTAAGAGTTGTGTGTTCCGACTTAGATAAATTAAATTTCTTTCTTTGTTCAGTCTCGATACCTTCAAAATCTTTAAGTAATAAATCAGTGAACACTTTGAGGTGTTCACTTTTTTCACTTTGGGGGTAGAAGCGTGACTTGGGACGCAAGCCTGTATGTACAAAACCATTACCTTCTGAATTTGTGACAATTTCAGAGTCCTTTTTTAAAAAGAATCTTTTTACAGTTAATTTTCTGAGAAATCTTTGCGTATCCATGAATAGGTCAAATGTACTCGGACCTCTCATAGGTGCAAATTTTAGCCCTCTAGATAAAAGTTTGAGTTCCGTGGGCTCTAGTTTAACCCCCGAGATGTTAATGATTCAATAAGTTGGAGAGACTTGCTGAGAGAGAAATTAAAAAATGGTGGGAGATCACCTTCTTGGAACAGTATTTAAAATTAAAGATTATACCAAGAGGTCTAAGAATAATAAAGAACCCAGCATTCGGTTTAGATGAAGAAAAATTCCTATCCAAATGGAATGAAATTTTGGATGGGTGTTCCTTTAACCTTATGAAACTATTAATAGAATTTCAACAAACACAGCTAGAAAACATAGAGAGCGAAACCAGATTATTGGAGGAGGAAATTACGCAAAAAGTAGAACCATCAATACTAGAGAGAAAGAGCTCTAATATGAAGGAAAGATTACAAAGGTTAGAAGAAAATATCACTTCTAATAAAAGCAGAAAATTAAAAAGGGATAAATTTGATTACCTGAAGGGTGTGAATAGGAAGTGGAGCTCAAGACCCGAAAGAGATACAAGGGATGGGGTAAATACTTGGAAGAAAGACTCTACTTATCAAAATAGAGCCCCATATGAGACATATAAAAATTCCAACTATAATAGACAACAGGAAAGACCCCCATTTAGGAACAGAAGATTCCAAGATAATGATAGAGAATACAAACAATATAGCCCCTATCACTCGAGGTTTTCACCTGAGAAATATAGGAAGTTTGCCATGCCCACGAACCCTATGAGTTCAAGACCTTTTATAAGAGAAAGAAGTGGGAGAAACCAATATGGATATCCTCAAAGAGACGAGGAAAGATCAACTCAATACAGATATTCACAAAGAGAGGAAGAGAAACCAGTTCAAACCCATAATCAAAACAGGTCTTTTTTAGAGAGGGGGCCATCCCAAAAAGAAAACATATGGGAAATAGACCCCTTCCCGAAACATCAAAAAATCAACCGGTTCTCTGCACTCTACCAATCCCCACTAAAAAGAAAGAGACGCAACAGGGAACTAGAGGAAAGAGAGGAAGGGGAGGCAGACTCAGAATAGATGATAACACTAAAACTAAAGAAATCATTAACATCTCGGGGGTTAAACTAGAGCCCACGGAACTCAAACTTTTATCTAGAGGGCTAAAATTTGCACCTATGAGAGGTCCGAGTACATTTGACCTATTCATGGATACGCAAAGATTTCTCAGAAAATTAACTGTAAAAAGATTCTTTTTAAAAAAGGACTCTGAAATTGTCACAAATTCAGAAGGTAATGGTTTTGTACATACAGGCTTGCGTCCCAAGTCACGCTTCTACCCCCAAAGTGAAAAAAGTGAACACCTCAAAGTGTTCACTGATTTATTACTTAAAGATTTTGAAGGTATCGAGACTGAACAAAGAAAGAAATTTAATTTATCTAAGTCGGAACACACAACTCTTAAAAGTTTACAGGACAAACACCATCTAGTGGTAAAAGCAGCTGATAAAGGGGGAGCCACAGTAGTGATGAGTAAAGATTACTACATCACAGAAGCCAATAGAATCCTAAGTGACAATTCAACTTATAAAAAACTCAAATATAATCCAACAAAAAACTTTAGTGATGGTCTATGCTCACTATTAAAAAAGGGAAAGGAAAAAGGTATAATCGACAATAAAGAGTTTATGTTTCTTAATAACAAATATCCAAAAACCGCAGTTTTCTATTTTCTTCCAAAAATACACAAGAATCCGCTAAATCCCCCAGGTCGACCAATTATTAGTGGGATCGACTCACTTACCAGTAACACATCACAATATGTTGACTATTTTCTCCAGAAATATGTACCCTTGGCTCCCTCTTATATTAGAGATACAAAACAGATACTTAGTATTCTGAATGATTTTCAATGGTCGGATGAGTTTTTATGGGCTACAGTAGACGTGACTTCACTTTACACAGTGATAGCACATGATAAAGGCATCTTAGCAGTCAGGAATGCCCTCTCCAAAGATGAAAATATGGCAACAGAACAGTGCAACTTTATCCTCCAATGTATAGAGTTTATACTTCATCATAATTATTTCTGGTTTGAGGGTCAATATTATCTCCAGTTATGCGGGACTGCCATGGGCACAAGGTTCGCCCCGAGTTACGCAAACATCTTTGTGGCAGACTGGGAAGCAGACCACATTTGGAATAATAATCCATTCGGGGAGAGCCTTGTACTCTGGCGCCGCTATATAGATGACGTGCTGATTGTCTGGCGTGGCAACAGGGAGTCCCTACAGGACTTCGTGTTGCACCTAAACAGTAATCAGCACGGACTCCACTTTACCTCTAACATACAAGATGACACCATAGATTTTTTAGATTTAACCTTGTATATAGAAGATAACAAGGTATTAACCAAAACTTATTTTAAACCTTCTGATGGCAATGGTTATATTGACTACTCAAGTTGTCACCATCCGAGCTGGCTGAACAACATTCCGAAAGGCCAAATGATGAGACTTAAGAGAAATTGCACTTCTGATGGAGAATTTCTCGGACAAAGCAGTACTCTTATTAAAAAAATTTCAGGAAAAAAACTATCCACAAGCTCTATTGAGCAAAAGTCTATTTGATGTACAGAATATGGAGAGAGCAACACTAATAAAAGATAAACCTAAATCCCTGAGTATGAAAAACGATTTCTCTTTTGCCTTCCTGACGAAATACAATAGCGGAGCAAATCGAATTAAAAAAACCTTAGAAAAACATTGGCATATAATTAAACAAGACGAGATCTTAAAAGACCACATTCCGACAAAACCTCAGATTATTTACAAAAAAACAGAAAACATTAAACAGATTTTAGCTCCAAGTGTCTTGCCGAAACAAGTTACATTAAGCAGACAGTTTTTTGGTACAAACTATGGTTTCCACAAATGTGGGAGATGCAAACTATGCAAACTTCTAAAACAACAACCAAAAAAGATAACAAAGTTCACCTGTACGAATACAGGTCATGTGTATGATATTAAAAAATTTGTCAGTTGCGAATCTGAAAATGTTATATATTTACTACAATGTGCCTGTAATGCACAATACATAGGGAGAACTACAAGAAAATTTAAAGTAAGAGCATTGGAACATATAGGGGGCATTAGAAATAAAAGTAAGAAACATAGCATTCCCATTCACTGCAATCAATGTAGAGCTTTCACACTAGACACCTTTTCAGCGTTCGCAATTGATAAAATAGACCCCCACTGGCGAGGGGGAAATCATGCTGAAACACTATCTAAAAAAGAAACTGAATGGATCTTTAAATTTAAAACCTTTAAAAATGGTGGACTAAACACTGAATTGGATATTCTGTCCTTCATTTAAATTTAACCTTCCCTTGGGCTATTTCTAGACTTCACTGATCACTGACCTATATAAAGTCATCTCTTCCCTCTCTGGGCAATCTACCATACCACTCTAATGTTTTTGTCTCTGATATGCTAACAGATGTCTCCATGTTTTTCACAGCTTCTTACCATCGAAGACTATAGGTCCATACCAGTTACCTCTAAATGTTTAAAATATAACACCCTTGTTTGTCAATAGGGTATACTGTAATTCTATAGGACTATCAGTCCTCATTATATACAATGTATAGTCTGGTTTCCCATATCTTATCAATTGATGTGACTCGTATAAATTTATGTATATTATGTTATTGACGTGTTAGTATGTACACAGATACTGCCACACGCTGAGCCACTCAATTTTTTGTAGACTAATAGATTTTTATCCAGCATACACTTCTCCCATTTCTTTGTTCTTCATTCCTTCCGTTTTATTTTATTATTATTATTATTATTTTTATTTTAATTTAATTTTATTTTTATTTTTATTTTTATTTATTTTTATTTTTATTTTTATTTCTATTTTTATTTTTATTTTTATTTTTATATTTATTTTTATTTTTATTTTTATTTTATTTTAATTTATTTTATTTTATTTTATTTTATTATTTTCTGATTATTATTATTACTATATCTTCTATTATTATTATTTTTATTATTATTATTTTTTTCCTTTATTTTTTTCCTTTATTATTATTATTATTATTTTTTCCTTTATTATTATTATTATTTTTTCCTTCATAATTCTTTCACACTACAGATATATATATATACACTATTTCTACTCTCCATTACAATTATTCTTTCATTTTCATTTTTTCATTCCTCTTTCCTGTCTATCGATCCATCCATCTATTTATTTCCTTTTAATTATTCTTTCTCTCTATTTATTTATCTTTTTTTCCTTTTTTTCCTTTTTTCTTTTTTCTTTTCTTTTTATTTTATTTCATTCTATTTTTTCTTTTTTTAATTCTTTTCTCCCCCTACATCTCTTTTCCTCTGCACTATTGTCCTCTTTCCATTTGATTTCCATTTTCCAATTATTTATTATTTATTTATTTTTTATTTATTTTTATATATAATTATATTTATATTTATTTTCATTTTTATTTGTCCTTATTATTATTTTTTGGTTGATCTCCTTCTTCTTTTCAATAAGATTAGGTCCATTGCTCGTTATCTCTAGAGGCAAGGCGTTTGTGTATAGATCTGTCAGGTATTATGTAAGTCAGTATGTGTTGGACGGGAGGTCACGTGTCCCGGACTATCTATCCAACGCTTCTCGTTGGTAATGGATAGACGCTTGAAGTCACGTCACGGGGAGTCAGCCTACACGCTGAGTGACAGCTATAGACGGGGAGGTTAGTTAGGGAGGTAGGCTCTTTCTCTCCAGTCCGGGTCACGTGATCGCGCATAGTCTGGACGCATAGTGGGTTTTTTTCCTCCCCCCACTTGCGTCATAGACAAGTGCCCTCTCCTAATTTGTGTGTTTTTTACAGGTGTTCTACGTTATTGTATTTTGTGAAGCCTTTTTAAGGCGTTTTCTTAGCTACAGTCTTTCAGCACTTTATTTGCAAGTTTGCACAAAACATCAATCTCCTGAGGAAGCCGACAGCAGAGCCGGCGAAACGCGTTGAGAAGTGGATCCAGCTGTTTATTTCTTCAAAAGAAAAGAGCCTGAGTATCTTATCCTGGTGGCAGCAGGAAAGAAGTATTACTTCTCGGGACTTTTTTCACGCAAGTTGCACTTTAAGTGCTTTATATTTTGTACGTGTATCTATTGTTTTTATTGCCTGGTTTGTGTTAGCCACTGCGCAATGGCTTTTTAATGTGTTTTTTAGATGGAAATGATTAAAACCGACTGACTACATATTCTGATGAGCCTGATTTCAATATCCGTTTGTGAGTGCACCCCTGTAGAGATTTACTAAACATCCAATTATATTTAAACTGTGTTGCACTATTGTTGTTTCTTTGTTTCTCTTCCCGGTACATGCGCCCCTACTCCGTGTTGTTTTTCTATTGTCAAGTGCCCGAGGAGCACTTTTACGGGTGCTGCAGTGCCAGAGGAGGAGTATAATTTAATTACCATTTCACTTTATTCACTATTTTTTTCACTGTTTATATTTGGGTTAAGTGTCACACCTTCTTTCTTCATATTGTTTTTTCCTCACTTGACACTTTTCACCTACTTTATTTTATATATAAGCCCAGATGGCTTACACTAGAGATTATTATGCAAATATGAGAGAAGTTAGAAACAAAAGATTGGATGATCTTTTTACAGGGGAATTTGAAGACCAAACCCCCTCAGCGGGACTCTTCAATAAGTTGGAGAGACTTGCTGAGAGAGAAATTAAAAAATGGTGGGAGATCACCTTCTTGGAACAGTATTTAAAATTAAAGATTATACCAAGAGGTCTAAGAATAATAAAGAACCCAGCATTCGGTTTAGATGAAGAAAAATTCCTATCCAAATGGAATGAAATTTTGGATGGGTGTTCCTTTAACCTTATGAAACTATTAATAGAATTTCAACAAACACAGCTAGAAAACATAGAGAGCGAAACCAGATTATTGGAGGAGGAAATTACGCAAAAAGTAGAACCATCAATACTAGAGAGAAAGAGCTCTAATATGAAGGAAAGATTACAAAGGTTAGAAGAAAATATCACTTCTAATAAAAGCAGAAAATTAAAAAGGGATAAATTTGATTACCTGAAGGGTGTGAATAGGAAGTGGAGCTCAAGACCCGAAAGAGATACAAGGGATGGGGTAAATACTTGGAAGAAAGACTCTACTTATCAAAATAGAGCCCCATATGAGACATATAAAAATTCCAACTATAATAGACAACAGGAAAGACCCCCATTTAGGAACAGAAGATTCCAAGATAATGATAGAGAATACAAACAATATAGCCCCTATCACTCGAGGTTTTCACCTGAGAAATATAGGAAGTTTGCCATGCCCACGAACCCTATGAGTTCAAGACCTTTTATAAGAGAAAGAAGTGGGAGAAACCAATATGGATATCCTCAAAGAGACGAGGAAAGATCAACTCAATACAGATATTCACAAAGAGAGGAAGAGAAACCAGTTCAAACCCATAATCAAAACATGTCTTTTTTAGAGAGGGGGCCATCCCAAAAAGAAAACATATGGGAAATAGACCCCTTCCCGAAACATCAAAAAATCAACCGGTTCTCTGCACTCTACCAATCCCCACTAAAAAGAAAGAGACGCAACAGGGAACTAGAGGAAAGAGAGGAAGGGGAGGCAGACTCAGAATAGATGATAACACTAAAACTAAAGAAATCATTAACATCTCGGGGGTTAAACTAGAGCCCACGGAACTCAAACTTTTATCTAGAGGGCTAAAATTTGCACCTATGAGAGGTCCGAGTACATTTGACCTATTCATGGATACGCAAAGATTTCTCAGAAAATTAACTGTAAAAAGATTCTTTTTAAAAAAGGACTCTGAAATTGTCACAAATTCAGAAGGTAATGGTTTTGTACATACAGGCTTGCGTCCCAAGTCACGCTTCTACCCCCAAAGTGAAAAAAGTGAACACCTCAAAGTGTTCACTGATTTATTACTTAAAGATTTTGAAGGTATCGAGACTGAACAAAGAAAGAAATTTAATTTATCTAAGTCGGAACACACAACTCTTAAAAGTTTACAGGACAAACACCATCTAGTGGTAAAAGCAGCTGATAAAGGGGGAGCCACAGTAGTGATGAGTAAAGATTACTACATCACAGAAGCCAATAGAATCCTAAGTGACAATTCAACTTATAAAAAACTCAAATATAATCCAACAAAAAACTTTAGTGATGGTCTACGCTCACTATTAAAAAAGGGAAAGGAAAAAGGTATAATCGACAATAAAGAGTTTATGTTTCTTAATAACAAATATCCAAAAACCGCAGTTTTCTATTTTCTTCCAAAAATACACAAGAATCCGCTAAATCCCCCAGGTCGACCAATTATTAGTGGGATCGACTCACTTACCAGTAACACATCACAATATGTTGACTATTTTCTCCAGAAATATGTACCCTTGGCTCCCTCTTATATTAGAGATACAAAACAGATACTTAGTATTCTGAATGATTTTCAATGGTCGGATGAGTTTTTATGGGCTACAGTAGACGTGACTTCACTTTACACAGTGATAGCACATGATAAAGGCATCTTAGCAGTCAGGAATGCCCTCTCCAAAGATGAAAATATGGCAACAGAACAGTGCAACTTTATCCTCCAATGTATAGAGTTTATACTTCATCATAATTATTTCTGGTTTGAGGGTCAATATTATCTCCAGTTATGCGGGACTGCCATGGGCACAAGGTTCGCCCCGAGTTACGCAAACATCTTTGTGGCAGACTGGGAAGCAGACCACATTTGGAATAATAATCCATTCGGGGAGAGCCTTGTACTCTGGCGCCGCTATATAGATGACGTGCTGATTGTCTGGCGTGGCAACAGGGAGTCCCTACAGGACTTCGTGTTGCACCTAAACAGTAATCAGCACGGACTCCACTTTACCTCTAACATACAAGATGACACCATAGATTTTTTAGATTTAACCTTGTATATAGAAGATAACAAGGTATTAACCAAAACTTATTTTAAACCTTCTGATGGCAATGGTTATATTGACTACTCAAGTTGTCACCATCCGAGCTGGCTGAACAACATTCCGAAAGGCCAAATGATGAGACTTAAGAGAAATTGCACTTCTGATGGAGAATTTCTCGGACAAAGCAGTACTCTTATTAAAAAATTTCAGGAAAAAAACTATCCACAAGCTCTATTGAGCAAAAGTCTATTTGATGTACAGAATATGGAGAGAGCAACACTAATAAAAGATAAACCTAAATCCCTGAGTATGAAAAACGATTTCTCTTTTGCCTTCCTGACGAAATACAATAGCGGAGCAAATCGAATTAAAAAAACCTTAGAAAAACATTGGCATATAATTAAACAAGACGAGATCTTAAAAGACCACATTCCGACAAAACCTCAGATTATTTACAAAAAAACAGAAAACATTAAACAGATTTTAGCTCCAAGTGTCTTGCCGAAACAAGTTACATTAAGCAGACAGTTTTTTGGTACAAACTATGGTTTCCACAAATGTGGGAGATGCAAACTATGCAAACTTCTAAAACAACAACCAAAAAAGATAACAAAGTTCACCTGTACGAATACAGGTCATGTGTATGATATTAAAAAATTTGTCAGTTGCGAATCTGAAAATGTTATATATTTACTACAATGTGCCTGTAATGCACAATACATAGGGAGAACTACAAGAAAATTTAAAGTAAGAGCATTGGAACATATAGGGGGCATTAGAAATAAAAGTAAGAAACATAGCATTCCCATTCACTGCAATCAATGTAGAGCTTTCACACTAGACACCTTTTCAGCGTTCGCAATTGATAAAATAGACCCCCACTGGCGAGGGGGAAATCATGCTGAAACACTATCTAAAAAAGAAACTGAATGGATCTTTAAATTTAAAACCTTTAAAAATGGTGGACTAAACACTGAATTGGATATTCTGTTCTTCATTTAAATTTAACCTTCCCTTGGGCTATTTCTAGACTTCACTGATCACTGACCTATATAAAGTCATCTCTTCCCTCTCTGGGCAATCTACCATACCACTCTAATGTTTTTGTCTCTGATATGCTAACAGATGTCTCCATGTTTTTCACAGCTTCTTACCATCGAAGACTATAGGTCCATACCAGTTACCTCTAAATGTTTAAAATATAACACCCTTGTTTGTCAATAGGGTATACTGTAATTCTATAGGACTATCAGTCCTCATTATATACAATGTATAGTCTGGTTTCCCATATCTTATCAATTGATGTGACTCGTATAAATTTATGTATATTATGTTATTGACGTGTTAGTATGTACACAGATACTGCCACACGCTGAGCCACTCAATTTTTTGTAGACTAATAGATTTTTATCCAGCATACACTTCTCCCATTTCTTTGTTCTTCATTCCTTCCGTTTTATTTTATTATTATTATTATTATTTTTATTTTAATTTAATTTTATTTTTATTTTTATTTTTATTTATTTTTATTTTTATTTCTATTTTTATTTTTATTTTTATTTTTATATTTATTTTTATTTTTATTTTATTTTAATTTATTTTATTTTATTTTATTTTATTTTATTATTTTCTGATTATTATTATTACTATATCTTCTATTATTATTATTTTTATTATTATTATTTTTTTCCTTTATTTTTTTCCTTTATTATTATTATTATTATTTTTTCCTTTATTATTATTATTATTTTTTCCTTCATAATTCTTTCACACTACAGATATATATATATACACTATTTCTACTCTCCATTACAATTATTCTTTCATTTTCATTTTTTCATTCCTCTTTCCTGTCTATCGATCCATCCATCTATTTATTTCCTTTTAATTATTCTTTCTCTCTATTTATTTATCTTTTTTTCCTTTTTTTCCTTTTTTCTTTTTTCTTTTCTTTTTATTTTATTTCATTCTATTTTTTCTTTTTTAATTCTTTTCTCCCCCTACATCTCTTTTCCTCTGCACTATTGTCCTCTTTCCATTTGATTTCCATTTTCCAATTATTTATTATTTATTTATTTTTTATTTATTTTTATATATAATTATATTTATATTTATTTTCATTTTTATTTGTCCTTATTATTATTTTTTGGTTGATCTCCTTCTTCTTTTCAATAAGATTAGGTCCATTGCTCGTTATCTCTAGAGGCAAGGCGTTTGTGTATAGATCTGTCAGGTATTATGTAAGTCAGTATGTGTTGGACGGGAGGTCACGTGTCCCGGACTATCTATCCAACGCTTCTCGTTGGTAATGGATAGACGCTTGAAGTCACGTCACGGGGAGTTAGCCTACACGCTGAGAGACAGCTATAGACGGGGAGGTTAGTTAGGGAGGTAGGCTCTTTCTCTCCAGTCCGGGTCACGTGATCGCGCATAGTCTGGACGCATAGTGGGTTTTTTTCCTCCCCCCACTTGCGTCATAGACAAGTGCCCTCTCCTAATTTGTGTGTTTTTTACAGGTGTTCTACGTTATTGTATTTTGTGAAGCCTTTTTAAGGCGTTTTCTTAGCTACAGTCTTTCAGCACTTTATTTGCAAGTTTGCACAAAACATCAATCTCCTGAGGAAGCCGACAGCAGAGCCGGCGAAACGCGTTGAGAAGTGGATCCAGCTGTTTATTTCTTCAAAAGAAAAGAGCCTGAGTATCTTATCCTGGTGGCAGCAGGAAAGAAGTATTACTTCTCGGGACTTTTTTCACGCAAGTTGCACTTTAAGTGCTTTATATTTTGTACGTGTATCTATTGTTTTTATTGCCTGGTTTGTGTTAGCCACTGCGCAATGGCTTTTTAATGTGTTTTTTAGATGGAAATGATTAAAACCGACTGACTACATATTCTGATGAGCCTGATTTCAATATCCGTTTGTGAGTGCACCCCTGTAGAGATTTACTAAACATCCAATTATATTTAAACTGTGTTGCACTATTGTTGTTTCTTTGTTTCTCTTCCCGGTACATGCGCCCCTACTCCGTGTTGTGCATGTAACCTAACTGATATTTTGTACTTAAAGTGTTATGCTATAAGCCAGTATAAATTATTTTCTGATATTGGAGATTAGCTGATGTTTGATGTTTTACCCAAAGGCAAAATGTAAAAAGTTAAACATAAAATTGTCACCAACCGCTATCTATTTGAATCAGAAAATGATGCTGTTAAAAATCCTAGCAAGATCTTCTTATGGAAAGCCTGTGGGCATTTTATGCCAACATTATATTAGTTCACATTATTCAAAAAAGCAAAGACGTCATACTTTTTCAGTAAATTAAGCTTAAAAGGTAACACCAGGTATCTGTTTACTGTTACATATCATGCGCTATTACTGTATGAAACGTTGTGTGCAAAGTGTTTTTGCATGATAGGGTTGTAAAATCACAACTGAGATTAGAAATTCCACTTTTTCTTCAAATGCATAACAGCCATGCCATTGCCTTGCTAGACTTAACATTGTCCATAAGAGGCTGGGTGGAAACCCTGTTACATAAATATTGAACATGTTTTTTTTTTTTTTTGGCTGGGAGTACAAGAAGAAGCTTCTAGAGCCTCAATGTTCCTAAGTCAGTGATAGGTTCCAGAGGAATTCAATCATTGTGTGAGTTCTAAGGAGAGGATAACGGGATTATGGGATATACTTTGTATTGTCCTTAATGCAACACTTATCAGCAGGGAAGCAAGGGGGTAAAAACAAATAAAAACCACAATAATCTTATGGACTTTCCCTTCATTCTCTACAGGTCCTGTAATTTATAATAACAAAATATTTTACCAGGAAGGATCCTTTGTGATATTCTCCTGTTTTCAAGTACATTCAGGGGATGTTGCATTTACTGAACATTCAGGAGAGTACTCATATGTTTCACATGACACAGGATGTTTACTTTTTAATACTTTGACATAGTTACATATTTACATAATAGTTTAGGTTGAAAAAAGACTTGCGTCCATCATGTTCAACAATTTTTTAATTCCTTTTCGCTGTTGATCCAAAGAAAGCAAATAAAAATCCCTTATTTCAGCAATTTTGATTTCTGCTTTCAGTGGGGGTAAGGAAATTCTTTATTGTCTCCAAATAGCAATCAGATTTCTCCTTAGATCAACAAGCACTAAATAAATCTTAATGCCTATACTAACATGCATAGCCCTCTATGCTCTGCCCCATTAAAAAAGTATCCAGGCCGCTTTTAACGGCATCTTGCATATTTGCTAGAACAACTTCTTCACTTACTTTAAAAAATCCCTTCTGCTGTTGTAGAGTAAACCTCCTTTCGTCAAGTCTTAGCAGATTGCCTCTTGTCCTTTTTACTGTTCTGTTAATGAACAGGTCTTTAGAAAGCCCTTTGTATGGGCCCTGTACATATTTATATAACATTATCATATCCCCTCTAAGCATCCATTTCTTTAGCATGTACAAAATTGATCTTTTCCAGCCTTTTTATAACTAAAACGTTCCATTCCCCTTATTAGTTTTGTAGCCCCCCTCTACTCTTTCTCTAGTTCCAAAAGGCATCCAGAATTGAACCACATATACAAGGTGTGGTGTTACCATTGATCCCATCTTTTTTATCTCCTGAAGAAGCTGGGTCTACTCATGGGGGCTTGGTTGATATTTGCTGCTTCCCCAGTTGCAGCTAAAACCCCAGGACAAATGGCAAAACAATTAAATTATTTGTTTAATCTTCTTCTATATGTATTTTACATTTATTCTTTGCTTGTGCTTAAATAAGGAAAAATATTATGTCGCAAATATGTACTATTTTATATTGATCTTATACACTTTTTTAAAATTTAAACATTTTTGAAAAAAGTCCATGCATTCGTGGAAATATGCGTGGCTCTTTTAACTAAATCAGCCAATACAATATTGTAACTATCTGTGACCCAATGAGTAACTTATGTAATGGCAAGTATATGGTTGCTCAATATATGAAAAAATATATACCTAAATGATTAACAAGGACATCTTAAGTGAAACAACATAACAGGTGTTTATCTCCGAAAGAAATGGAAAATTGTAATTATGTAAAAAATATATATACATATATTCATAAGTTGTAATTTACCATGTAATGCAATTATCATCAAAATGCCAGCATCAAGCAAAATTCTACGATATGTATTCCTTCCATACTGTGGTAGAAAGATTAATTAGGAAACCTACAAGGCACTGCTGTATTCAAGAAAAAATACATTTAAATGTTATTTTACATTTTGTGGTACTGAAGGAATATATTAGGTGCATATATTATCTAGCACCTCAATCTTTTGAGCAGGCCACTGTGCCCCATCATAATCTATAACTTTTTTTTGGTTTGAAACAATTGTTCCAAATACATTGTATAAAAGACAGTGTTCACAAGCTTCAAGAATTCCATATACTGAAACAGAATCCATTTTGTCCATGGCCTAAATTCTAAATTTGATAATCTGATTTAAGATTCTTCACTCTGTGTTACTTTACACATATTCCAACAGAATATTTTTTTTGGGTTGTGGCCCTATATTTTTTTTAAATATTATTAAATAACTAATACAATTATCTGAATAATATGTGAAACTAGCAAGCAGTGCTGTATTTGTTAGAATATGTCTTACATGTCTGCTTTATCTGTTATTTTTAGTTAAATATACAGTTGATTTAAACTTGAATGTCTATTTGTAGCCATTTCTTTTCACTGCTTATGACAATAACTAAAACTATAATCTACACGGGTGTCTGCTTGATTTTTTCCAAGACTGGTAAAATATCCTCCCCAACTTTTCCCTCTCCCACCCCAAAACCTCCTCCCCATTTGTTGGCTCAGAGAGAGGTGTTTCCTGGTGGAAGGAACATGTTAGTTATCCATCAACCCCATCGCAATAATGGTTGTACCAGGTACGTCACGAATGACATACCTTTGTAAAATACAAATGATGAAATGTGCATAGGCATCGATCAAAGATTGCTTTTGCTCCCACAAAAAAGTGGATTAGGTCCGCATCCTTGCAGTTTGAAATAATACCTTTTTTTATACCTTCTATAAGTTCCGCCTGCTCTATTTTTTTCATGGCACAAACTGCATGCCGAACAAGGCACAGACAGAGCAGCGCAGATCTTCACGTAAGCTGGCAAGCATTTTTTAAGATAGAGCTGGCACTGGGAAGCTGTTTTAGGCCAAAGTTAGCACTGTTAAGCTGTTCTGGGCACAAAGAGCTGTTTTTGGCACATATATGACACTGGGAATCTGTGTTTTTTATGACAAAGATGGTGGATACTAAACAGGAAGGGGTTTAACCTGGACAGAAAGGGTGGGGCAAATGAAGATAAGGGAGTGCATGAGTTTAGTCAGGCCTAGGGCAGCACAAAATACACCACTGACTACACAGACTTAGTATCCATCAATAAATAGTTGTAAATAATTTAGTTTAAAATTGTTATTTTGTTCTTGGTTATCTGGGTTTTTTTGTGTGCAATATGGGTTTTTTGATCAAGGCATCTAATTATTTGTAAAAAAAATCCTGCTGGCAACCCTGCTAAACCCTTTTAAACTGCCTTTGTGCATTATTCAAATGATATTGTGTTTTATTAGTGAAAGAGGAAATTCCAGGGAGTTGACCAGGGAATTTCAAACTTAAGGCCAAAGTCTCCCATTCAGCTGAGTTTGGCTTCTTTGGCCTTCCGCTTGTAATTACTTGATCAGTTCCTTGGAATTCCCTTTCATGATTAAAGCCCACTGTCCATTTATTTTTTGACAGCAAAACCAGCAAAAGCAAAAACTAGGGAGCTGCCATCAGGCAAGGCAGCACTATGTGGCAATAGAAAGATAGTTGCATGACATGGCTGCTGGGAAGTCTCAGTGAAACTCCTGAAGAAATGGAATTTCCTTTGAATGGTGTTTACCTGAGCATGTTTAAAATGCCCTTTTAATCAGTGAACTTGTGAAGAAATGAATAGTTTATTATCCTTTGTAACAGTATCTAACATTCATACTTCAATTAATTTTTCAAAATATAACAATTAGATAGATGTGATTAACTAAGTTTTAAGAATGAAAGAGTAGATCAAACACTATTTTTTTAGTTGAAAAACAAGTGGACTTCAGCACATCACACTAAAAAAGAGGAATGCAATGTATAATGCAACTGCATGTTTAACCAAACTTCTATTATAATACACATTAGTGTCAAAAGAAAGCATAGGATATTTTACAAATCAGGTGGCTAATGTGAGCATTGAGGATTAGGGTTCTATGAGTGTGCTATCAGTTACGATAACCTCTCGAGAAATACATTTAAAAGAATGTTATTTAATAGACTGCTAAATGGTGCAATAAGTATTTATTATTATTTTGTTTATCTCTCAAGTCAAACGGGACAGGAGTTTTTCCAAAAATGTCAAGTTAAGAAATGATGAGAAACTGGTTGTAAGAAATAAAAACTAGAACAAATACAAGAATTCAGTCCAAGTATATAAATGATAAAAGGATGGAAACAAAAATTGTTTTGACCTTTAAAGAAAGAGACTGGTATGTGTGTTACTGAAAATCAATTAAAAACAGATGTAGAGGTATTACATTTTAAATGCTTCTCAGTATGTTCAATCAGAAGCCAATGGGTACATTTTCACACAGAAAAAAATGTTCAAAAATCCAAGTCAATTAAATTACCCCCAGCCAGCACCCACAGGACATGCCCCAGCAGCCACATCGCGCACCCAGAACATGCCCTAGCACCCACATTGAACACCCGGGACTTATCCCAACCAGCACCCACATTGCATCCATAGGACATGCCTCGGCACCCACAATGCACATTTAGAACATGCCCCAGCACCCACACTAAACACCCAGGACATGGCACAGTACCCAAAATTGCACACCTAGGATATGCCCCAGTATATGAAGAGGTGTAGGTCCAGATGTTTGGTTCTGAAAGGGAACCCACAATTTCTGATGGTAGCCCTGACTGGGATTAACAGGCATTTCTCTTTTCTGGTTGAAAAGTTATCAGCAGTAAGAAATGGCAGGGTTCTGGTCGTGCCAGAGTTGGTCAGTGTTGCGATCCACAGGTTATGAGAAGGGCTAGTTTATTCAAAGGTGACATAATGTTGGAATTGTACAGAGGATAAATGTGGGAGAGATCAGAGGTTGAATATCAGTGGGACATAGTTGCATGTTGTAAAGTTCTGTGCTGTCTAAACACTGCTGGTTCAGATGTTGCACCAACCGGTGAATAAATCAATGTGGAGATGCAAATATTATTGCATTATCTATGTTTCCTGAACACATGGATTTACTGATAGAGGAGTGCTGCCTTTGTCATTTTCTCATTGCTTCATATGCTTATTACTTTTGTTTAGGTTATACTTCTAAAAACACCAGAAATTAGCCTATACAGAAAAAATAGAGGTCTTTGGGAAGCCATTAACATTTGGGTAGAAAACTGGTTACAAATTAGATCGTATAATTACACCATACACCAATATACATATATTGTTTGTATGGATAAGACTTTAATCATTTGAACAAGCAAGATCATTTACTTATTATGTACTAGATTGCAAGACTGTGGACAAGGTCCTCCAAAAATACTTTATCAATTTGTCTGTTTGTCAGATTAAATAATATAATATCCATTTGGCATTTTGTTGGCATTATAAAAGCAAAAACACATTTAAGATCTAGCATAATTTCATGTCAATAAGAAATGTTACCCTCTTGTAAAACCAATATAATTTATTTGTAAAATGTTACCTATAAATCACGTAGGGTAACAAACAATTATTTATACACCTATTAAAAATACATTACTGGGTCAGAATGGAGATCAAAGGTATAAAATTGAGACATTTCACTTAAAATACTACTTTGTCAAAACTAGGTTTGTTTAATGTGCAGTCTGATTTACTATACACATGTGTATTCAGGTACACCTCTCAATACAATTTGTTAGCTTGTGCAGTTTTATATTTGTTGGCAGTAAATATTTTACTATATTATTATTATTTTTTTATAAACAGATTGTAGATTAAATCAAGACTATTGATTATTTCAGAGTCTGTTATTTTTATCTGTTTTGATGCTAGTATTTCAGTGCACATTTTATCGAGAATCATATTGGTCGAGTCAAAGGTTACATTTATTAATTACATGTCAAATATTTCTCTAAACATAACAAAAATATTTTCATGGAGATTTAATAACATGCTATGACATTTTGGGTAGTATCTGATAATAAAGGTATAAGCAGGGGGGTTAACAAGTTGATGGGATGTTATGTTTAAAAAAAATGAATAATTCAGAGCTGCACTGAGTAAAACAAATGCCTTTCCTGAATACAGCACTGACACATTTATTTTATTTATAAAGTGTTTTACCAGGAATGCATTTCCTTTTTAATTACACATACAAATACAAGGGAATGGGGAGCACAACCCTAATACAGCATATTTAATACAGGGTGCTGCTGTAGTGACCAAAATGTATACACCATGGTTCCCAAAACGTGTGGTTCACACCTTAGTGTATCAGGATTTTTCCAAGGCTCCCCAAAGTCAGAACATATGTCTAACTAACAGTTGCAGTGCATAGTTGGGACAATTAGGTTGGTTTAGGGACAGTGGCAACACTGGGGAGCTTGCCAATCTGCCTCCAGCACTCTCCCTGGTGTATAGTGGTGGCAGCAAGAGGATGTCTGCGCACTGTGCACAGACATCCTATCATGCTGTCCAACATTTCCACAGGGACTTCTGAGGTGAAACTCTGGGAGGTCCTGTGACCCTGGCGTTCTGTCATAGAAGCCACGGTGTGTCGGGCAGCATCAGAGGATGTGCACAGTGCGCAAACTTCTACCAGCTGCCTGTAAATAGGTCCTAGGTCCCCTGTAGCCCTGTGGGAGACCTGGATTATGGCACCCTTGTAAGCTTGATGCGGTTTACCCCCAGTGCACATTTTGGGAACCACTGGTATACACAATACATGCAAATATAATCACACAACCATAAAGCTTCTTTAAAAAACACAAATACTAGATTTGAAAACTGTAGGTTTAGACACAACATATCATGATGTAGCAATCATTTATTTAAATAGCACCAACAATTTATGTAGTGCTAGGTCTAGAGCATAGAGGGGGACTACATACTAACTTACTAAGACAAAAAAGAACAGACTGATACAAAAGGTAGAGAGCTCTGTTCACAAGCTTACAATGTAGAGGATGCGTATTTATACAAGTAAGTAATGGAGAGCATACCAATTCAACATATACACAAGGATGAATATTTATTCTAAGAAATAATTATAATTATATTATAAAATATTAAAATCCATGTACATATCAATATGAAAGTTTGCAAACGCTTATCAGATACTTTCTGTTTTTAGAAGCAATGAGCATTTATAACAGAATTTAGACTTATAGCGAATTTGATGGCATCT